>CAWUFW010002215.1:1877500-2347310 GCA_963921515.1 Calotriton arnoldi
CTGCGTCAAAAGAAAAGGGCAGGAATGCACAGTATCTATAAGATACGGTTCATTCCTGCTCTTTTTCCCCCTTGCTGGTGCACAATGGGCTGCCATGCGCCAATGCAGGCACACTTGCACTATGGTGCAAGGGTGCCTGCATTGTGGGGCTGATTGATTGTGTGCAGGAATCAATCAATCAATCAATCAGGGGTTTATATAGCATGGGTACTCACCTGTGAGGGTTACAAGGTGCTGGGGGGGGCTCTGATCTATCTGGGTGTGTAGGTTTCAGTCGAAGAGCCAGATCTTGAGCTCCTTCATGAATTGGGTCAATGACGCGGATTGCCTGAGGTGGATGGTCAGGGTGGTCCAGTTTTTGGCAGCAAGGTAGGAGAAGGATCTTCCTCCGGTTCTGGTCTTGAGGATCCGTGGGACGGAGGCCAGGGCGAGTTGGGCAGAGCGGAGTTGTCTGGCGGGTGTGTGGAAAGTGAGGCGGTGGTTCAGATATTCTAGTCCTGCGTCATGGAGAGCCTTGTAGGCATGTGTGAGGAACTTGAAGGTGATTCTCTTGTTAATTTTGAGCCAGTGGAGGTGTCGGAGGTGTTTTGGACATTCTGTAATTTCCTGAGCTGTTTCTGGGTGACGCTGGTGTAGAGTGCGTTGCCGTAGTCGAGTCTGCTGGTGATGAGTGCGTGGGTGACTGTCTTTCTGGATTCTGTAGGGATCAATCTGAATGTCTTTCGAAACAGGCGGAGCGTATGGAGGCTGGATGAGGATACTGCAGTTTTTTGTGAGCGTGGAGTCCAGTATGATGCTGAGGTCCCATGCATGGTCAGTAGGTGGGGGAAGGGTTATAAGTGCGGCAGGCCACCTGGAGTCATCCCAGGCTGAAGGGGGATCCCAGGATGAGTACTTTGGTCTTG
Organism: Calotriton arnoldi; assembly: GCA_963921515.1. NCBI lineage: Eukaryota > Metazoa > Chordata > Amphibia > Caudata > Salamandridae > Calotriton > Calotriton arnoldi. The sequence goes on from CAWUFW010002215.1 coordinate 1,878,406, forward strand.
TCTGAGTTGAGCTTGAGGCAGCTGTCTTTCATCCAGGTAGTGATGGCCTTCATTCCGTTTTGAAAGTTGATTCTGGCAGCTGTGGGTTCGTTGGTGAGGGAGATGATCAGCTGGGCGTTGTCTGCATAGGAGACAATGTTGAGTCCATGGCTTCTGACGATGGCTGCAAGGGGGGCCATGTCGACGTTGAAGAGGGTTGGGCTCAGGGAGGAGCGATGGGGCACTCTGCAGCTGATCTCTGTAGGCTCTGAGAGGAACGGGGTAGTCTGACTCGCTGTGTTCAGCCAGGCAGGAAGGAGTGGATCCAGTCCAGTGCCTTGTTGCAGTTGCTGGCGTCTTGGAGTCTCGTGATTAGGGTGCGGTGGGAGAATGTGTCGAAGGCGGCTGAGAGATCCAGTAGGATGAGGGCTTTGGTTTCTCCCCGGTCGAGGAGGGAGCAGATGTCATCGGTGGTGGCGAGAAGTGTGGTCTCAGTGCTGTGGTTGCTTTGGAAGCCGGATTGGGAGGTGTCCAGGACGTGGTTCTCTTCGATGAGCTTGGAGAGTTTGGCGTTGATGGCCTTCTCGATGACCTTGGCTGGGAAGGGAAGGAGGGAGATGGCTCTGAAGTTCTTGAGGTCTGTCAGGTCGGTGGATGGTTTCTTCAGCAGGGGGTTGATCTCTGCGTGTTTCCAGTCGTTGGGGAAGGTGGCGGTTTTGATGGACAGTTAAGGGTGCGGCGAAGCTGGGGGGCGTTGGAGGCAGCTGCTCCATGGAAGATGTGGTACGGGCAGGGATCTGATGGGCTCCTGAGTGGATGCTCTTCATAGTCTTGAGGGTGTCGTCTGTGCGTGTGAGAGGTGCTTTAGAGTTACTTGGCTGCCTTTTTGGAGGTATTCCTGGACTGCATCGGCTATCTTAGAGTGGTCTTTGATGTTATCACTGCCCGAACCTAGTTACTAACTAAACGGTAATACTAGACTAGCCACGTATAAAAAGCATTTGAGAACTTATATCAATATATTAAAATCTAGATATTACTGTACTATATTTGTGTAAATTGTACAGGGTTATACCAGGAAGACGGCAAATCAACTAGAAGTGGATCGCACCACATTACTGCATTGTATGAAAGGTGCTTTGGAGTTACTTGGCTGCCATTTTGGAGGTATTCCCAAACTACATCGGACATCTTAGAGTGATCTTTGATGTTGTCACTGCCCGAATCTAGTTACTAACTAAACAATATTACTAGACTAGCCACATATAAAAAGCATTTGAGAATTTAAATCGATATATTCTATCCAATCTGCAAACGCAGATATTCCTGTTTTAGATTTGTGTAAACCGTGCAGAGAATAGCAGCAATTTTAAAATTATTATCATGTAACATGTGGATGGACAAAATATGATCTTTGAAAATGATAGATATAAATGTCTACACCCTGGTCTAGAAAGACTAATGTATAGTACTAAAAGCTATCACCCGGCTGTAGTGTTACATGAAAACTAGAACAGGGTCCAGAGATAAATGTCACTCGTTAAGAGACATTTTTGTATTGATGTCAATACTCTAGAAAAAGGGGGGCTACTTTCATTCTATTATACTAATACTACTTATAGTCAGATTGAGCGGAGGGAGGAACTAAGGTGTTTACATTATTATATAAGCCTCTCCCATTCTTCTTTACTATTCAGTCCGTTCTTGTAGGTGTTAAATTTAGACATAAAGTATTGTTCTCTCCTTTTCCTTTTTGTCATTAAATCGCCTCCTCATGTTAATTTGTACTGCTTCTACAATGCACCATTTTAACTCATCTATAGTGTGATTCTTCTCTATCCAGTGATCCACTAATGGAGCATTTTTCTTTTTGGTGCGAATAGCAAATTTGTGCTCATTTAGTCATATTCTCATTTCACAGGAAGTCTCACCTATATAGCCTCTATTGCAGGGACATACTATTAAGTAAATTACATTTTTAGTCCGGCAATTGACCAAACTTTTCAGATGGTGTGTAGTGCCATTATGTGTTATCACTGATCCCTTTGTTATATTTGAACAGTTATTACAAGAACTAGATGGGAAGTTGCCCTTAAGTACCGTGCCATCTATTATACTGAGTTGTTTATTCTCGGTATTTGTTCTACAAGTATGCACTAGGCAATTTCTGATGGTACGGTTTCTTCTATATGAAAAGATCGGTTTATTTAAAGTAGCTGTATTTTTGCTATTCAAGAGATGCCAATTTCTGTTAATAAGATTTTTTATTTTATTACTTATATTGCTAAAATTGATGACAAATGTAATTTGTTGTTTTTTAGTTTCCATATTTTTAATTTTGGGTTCAAAAAATGAATCTCTATTATAGTATTTGGCTCTCTTATACGCTCTTTTAACCAATTTCTTAGGGTAACCCCTATCAGTAAATTTTCTAATCAACTTTTCTACATGGAACTCATAATCTCTCAAGTTAGTGCAATTAGGGCGAACCCTTAAAAATTGGCTGAACGGGATGTTGTCTTTTTGACTCAAAGAGTGGTTGCTATCATAATGGAGCATTGTGTTCCGGTCGCTTGGTTAAGAATAAAGCTCTACTTTCAGGGTGCCACTATTATTTTTGATTCTAATATCCAAGAAGTCACAGCTGTTGTTATCTATGGATGAAGTAAAGTTAAGGTTTTCATCACCCAAGTTGAGCCACTGAATGAATGTTTCCAAGGATTCTCGCGGTCCCTGCCAGAGAAAGAAAACATCTTCTATGTATCAGGACCAATTGGATACGTTTTCATAAAACAGGGCTAATTCATTGAAGAAACATATAGACATGCCAGACTGGGAGCACATGTGGCTCCCATACTGGTCCCTTTGATTTGTCTAAAAAATTCTGCATTAAAAAGAAATATGTTGTTTTTTAAGAAAATCTCCACGCACTCTACAATGAATGTCGAGTGTGGAGATAAGTCACCATTCTCATTTAAAAGGAGGCCCTTTACCATCTGGATGGTATCCTCCTGTGGTATATTTGTATAAAGGGCCTCTATGTCTAATGTGACTAGCCACTGTTTATTAGCATCAAAGGGAATATTTTCCACTTTGTGGATCACAGCCGTAATATCTTTAATATAAGCCTTTTGCTTTGTGACTAACGGCTGTAGGAACATATCGACATATTTACATAGAGGTTCTGTTATGGAATCTACACTTGAGACTATGGGCCACATGGAAGGATTTAAAATATCTTTGTGGACTTTTGGTAGTCCATATAATGCAGGTATTGTGGGATTTTCATTATGAAGGAAATCATATTCTTCTTGGCAAATTATGCCATCTTCCTTAGCAAATTTCAATAGATTTCCAACCTGTCTACTAAGGGTTTTCCATTCCTCTCTACTGGATTTCTTGTAGTGTAACTGATTATTTAGAAGAGTGCCCATTCTATTATCATAATCGGTGGTGTCTAAGATTACAATACTACCACCTTTGTCACCAGGTTTTATGGTGATTTCCTTACATTGTTCTAAGTCTCGTAGTGCATTCTGTTGTTGTTGAGTAAGATTTTTGTTAACCCATATTTTTTTATCTAAAAGGTCCTCAACTCCCTTTTCTACCACTTTTTCAAAAATGTCAATTTCTTTATTAACCATCTGAATGGTAGGTGTCCAAGTGGATTTGGGTTTGAGTCCAGATTTATTTTCAGTGGGTGTTTTTTCTTTTCCTTCAAAAAATCTATTCAATCTAATTTTCCGGAAAAAAATACGTAAATCTCTCTCTAAGTTAAATTTATCAATAGGGGAAGAAATGGCAAGACCTAGTCCCTTCTCTAACATATCTATTTCATCTTTAGTTAAAACTCTCCTAGATAAATTTATAATTGGAGCTTTATTATCTAGTACCAGTTCTTTTGGCTCCTCGTTTCATGTATGTCCTTTTTTGAGCCTGATTTTGGGGATAAAAACCCCCTCTTCCTCGTCCTCTGCCCCTGTTGTTTGGGCCATAATGTGTCTGGCGTTGTTCGAAAAAAGTAAGGTTGTCTCTGTCCTTACCCAGTCTTGTGTCTTGGACTCCTTCTGTTTCTGAGTCCGAGCTCGTATATGAGGTGCCAAAGAATATGACCCTTTTCTTAGGAAAGGTTCTCCTGTTTTGTTGCCAATTATTCCTACTGGGATATTCCTCTCTCGGTTGGTCATAGTAATCTTTTTGTAGGTACGGATATACATATTCAATATTGTATTTACTGACATCCTTTCTAAATTTGTTTGATTTTTTGTTAAGAAGATATTCCTTGTACCCATTTAGATCACCTTGTATTTCATCCAATTTTTTCTCTTCGTCCTCCAAGGAGGTATTTTCTTTTAGTTTTAATTCCATCTCATCTATTTCTCTCTTCTCAATTACTAGCACTTCATGTGCTGTCTCTATGATTAAATTCCATAAAGAGGGGAGTGATTCTATTAAGGACCAGAGAGGCTGGAATCAGTTAAACCTTGCAATGAAAGAATGCCTCTTGGACCAAGAATTGGCTTATATTATTAAATACGTAGGTCTACGCTCTTTACCTTCGTATCTGTTCAGCATATGAACTGTGGTTATTTCAATTCTAATTTAAACAGTGAGTCGGCATGCAAACTTTTCTTAACATATTCAAAATACTTCATGCAAAATATTTTTTATCTTTCATCAGTACGTTATTTCTTTCATACTTTTGTTTTTTATTTTTCGTATTCTTTTTAGATTCACACAAACATAATTTCACAATAGTACTGTTTTGTACATATTAGTGCCTAATTGTGATACATTTAAAACTCTATATACATGGGTAGTTGAAGGAGTCCAAAAACAACCTTTACAGACATTACATAGACAAACTTATTACAAATCTGAACTGTCCTACTACTTTGTTGTCATGTACCGGGATGTTGTGACCTACTTATCCTCGATACTTATAAATTAATCGGTCCAGATGGTGTAGAGGTCAGAGCTCGCCTGAATATATTTTGTGTGAGTTAGGCCACCATTGGTTGACTAAACTTCAATGTCCATAGTCTCTTTTCAATTTAATGTAGAGATGCTCTTGGCCTCAGGGAAAGGATGGGAGGAGTGATGGGTGTGCCGACGCGTTTTGACATTCGTGTGGGGACCGTGACGATTCAAGGAAGGTCTTCCTCAGGGCTGGGAACTTTGGTGTAGGACACTAATGTGAATCATATAGTCTCTTGGACTGGCTGGAATGTCACGTCTTCGCAAGGTAGCACATTGTTCGCTCTTTGCGAGCTCTTATTGTCTTGAGCTTTGTGTGGAATAAGGCTTCCACTTCGGGGTAACCGCGCTGTACTTCACTCGTCCGGCTCTGTTGGCGTTCGGATCACATCTTCCTGACTTCCGCGTTGATTCCTCTATGATTAAAAGCATCCAATCACGGCTGCATCTGTTTGCTATAAAGGTCCAATTTTCTATAAATGTCTCATTTTTGATAAAAAGACCTGGCTCGTTCTTTACTTGCAAGCCTTTTGGAATAATGCCTTTCTTACAATATTCTATTAAAAAGTCGGCATGTAATTTGGTTCTAATTACCTTCTTTTTCTTGTTCCATAAGTTTCTCCACTGTTCTTCATCACTATTACTTTTTGTGATGGTATTTACATTTTTAGTTGTACCATTGAAGATTTTATTGAATTGGTCTTCCGAGAAACCATATGTTTGTAACATGTCCATATTTAATTTAGGACACATATACTATAGAATAATGACTTGCTATTTAAAGCAGAAAAGCTCCCCAGCTAACAAGCTGTACTTACAAATTCCAACAATGAAAGGGAGGTACCCTGATGCTAGGAAAAGGGACGGGTCCGTAAAACACGAAGAAAAAAGAATTCCCTTTTCCAAGAGATCAACTATAAACAAGATGGATATGCGAATGGATGTTAAAACCCAACCAAAATTTGGATCATGTGGTATAGGCACTTATTATATCACAGGTCAAAATTCCTAATATTATCACTATAAAGAGAAATATCAAAAAACGTTTTAAAAATAAAATTACAAGTTGCTGCAATTTGTAACAATCATTACTCAATGATCAATAATGTACTCAAATTTCAATTATTTATTTAAAATCTTTATAAAAACACAATCAAAAACAAAAACAAATTGTTTCGAAATTCTTCAGGTGCAATTTTATAAAATGCAAGTTCGTATGGTCACCAGTATATTTCTAAGCAGTGATTGCCTAAGCAAATTGGTATAATCTTTTTCATAGAGTGACTTCATTATTTCGAACAACAAAAATAACAAGTTTAAAAAGTGTCACAATAAAAACAAAGAGATTGTGGACGCGGCGTTTCGGCAAAAGATTTCTCCGCCTTCTACAACACCAACTTGCCTGAACACTTCAATTACCATATTACCTCCATCTTTGTTGAAACAGTACTCCACCAACATCATTCCAGCTGATTTCAGCATCCCCTGGAACAATAATAGTTTCCCTCTCACAGAAATTGAAATTTGTTCAATATAAGATAAGATTTAGTTCAACTTATGTCACACCTGAAATGTAACAAGAATAATACCCAAGTCTGTAAAATCCCCTCTCTAACATCACTAAATAAGATGAGCCACACAAGATTGATTGGTTGGACTACCATGCATTACCATACTACCTTATTGCACTAACTCTTTAAAACAAAAGGCAACCGAAACCATCTATAATCGACCATTAAAAGAAATATACATCTGATAAATTCACAGGAAACATTAAAAAAAAAAATATTAGAAACCTTAACCACACACAGCTCAACAGGAGTCTTTCAAACTAAGTCATATTAAACACAATCAGCAAACTAGCCCTTCCAATCCTAAATCCACCATTCTGAACCCCAGTACAACAAGGAACTGAATACTAGCAAGAAAATAACAAGTAGACTGGAAAGAAAGAAACAGCGAACTGCAGATTCTATTCGAACCATAAAGAAATCTGAATTACTCACATGGATTTGGAGCAAATTCTTCAAAAATCAGATAAGTAAGGCTTTGAACTGTCCTATGATGCTCTTCCAAATTATTAACCACTGCATAAATACATCTAAAGCAACTGGAATACCAAGCTCAGCCAAAATGGCTAACACCATTTCTAAGTTTTTTGCTGAAAAGATTCTAAAAATGCAGCACAAAATAAAGAAATTACCTCCATGTAACTATACTCGCCCTATTGTCCTAGCATGACAACTCCAAAATGGTTAGCATTAAAAGAAATAGACCTTGACTCTATTTTACACATCATAAAACCACAGAGACCCCCCCTACACAGAAAATCCCATCTCAGCCAGCCTGATCAGATCCAGCACCAAGGACATTGCTCCTCTCTTCTTCAATATCATCAACATCTCTTTCAATTAAGGCAGACACCACTACTGAAAAAACTTAACCTTGACCCCAATGACTTCCAAAACTGACACCAGTTTCCTCAAAAAGTCTTAGAAAAAGCTGTTTTCATTCAGCAGCTTTCCCACATATCAAACAACAACCTCCTAAACTCCCAAAAGTCTGGGGATTTTCCTACATGCAGCACTGAAACCACAATTCTTCAAATAATTGACACCACAAACCATGAAACATTTATGATCTTCTATTTACAAGAATTAGAATAGATGGATTAGTTATGAAGTGGTTACAATTCTTAATCACCTGTAGATTTCAGTTTGTGAAAATTGATAATTTCAGATAACGCAGTCTCCCTCCAGGCTCTGTCCTGTCATGTTTCCTTTCAAACTTTACATGGAGCCTTTCAGACATATGATACATAAAGAAGGAATAACATCACCAGTGCACAAATGGTACCCAAATCTACCTCAAAATATTAGTCATCTGATATCACTTCCCTTTAACTATTCATTAAATTATCTTAAATTGAACACCTTTTAAGACTGAATTCCTCCTCCTCTACTCCCCAAATCAAAAACAACTCACAAATGATTCTGGAAATCCCAAAAGTAAGAAAGACCAAGACACTGAATCAGGCCTTCTCACGTCTAGCTCCAATGCTCAGGAACAATTTGCATGATGAATAATGATAACCTATTATCTTTTAGGAGAAACCTGAAATACTATAGTCATCTGCATAAGTTCTAATAATCTCAATACTACCCGCCTCTCCTATTACTCTCTCCCCACCCTTCTTGTACTTCTGTTAACTTATAAAGTGTACATATATACATTGTAACAGTAAAATAATATGTACATTATAAATGCCACCACAGTGAAAAATATTGTGATTACTTTATTGTAATTTTAACCTTTATTAGATCAATTAAAATCTTGTACCCTCTATCACTTGTTAAAACAATTGCAAATTTAGTACCCCATTACCTTTCTCTCTGAGATGATACTAAAAGACATACTACTCAGCAACCGTGTCTCCTGCAACATATTTCTCTCCAACCATCCACTAATATTTCAACCTTTTGAAAAAATTACTCAGCTTTGAAACCCAAATGAACTTCAAGCTTTCTATATTCATTGTCATCACCCCTTGTAGAGATCAAACAAGACTAAGGGGCCGATTCCGATTCCGGCCGGAAATCTCTCCGACCGAGCCGGACCCGGAGAGAATTCCGACCGAATCGGACCCTAGCAGTCCGACCGAACGAGTACGATGCGCACGCATGCCATCGGACTCGAGTCGGTCGGACTCCCATTGAAGTCAATGGGAGCCTGTCGTACAACGCGTACAGGGGCTCCCATTGACTCAATGGGTGCGAGGCGGACAAGGGCGCCCCCTACAGCGTGTACGCGTCCAAGCGCATCGAGGCGTACATGCACAGGTAGGGGGACCCATGGGTCCCCCCTGTGTGCGACTCGCGCGCCTACGCGTACAGGGGGTCCGACGCGGACCCCCAAAGTCCGGCTCCGACAGCTTTTTCGAGCCGGACGGCGCGAGTCGGTCGGACTGCTCCGCGGCGCGCATCGTACTTACCCGGCCGGGAAACGTCTCCATAGCGCGGTGCGAGTCGTGTCCATGCGAGTCGGTCGGAGCGTGTTGAAGCCGCGTTCGAGTCGGTCGGCGATTTCGCGGGTGCTTGCATCGTACTCGCTCGGCCGGACCCGTGTACGATTCGGTCGGGAAACAGGGCTCCGAATCGGATCCGGTGAATCCGAATCCGATTCGGAGCACTACCGGCCGAGATCGGAATCGGCCCCATAATAGTTAACTAAGTACCCAACAAGTAGAAAGCAGTATTCAAAGAGTAATCTTGGGCTGACCTGGTAACTATGACATAAACAGACAAGTTATTCTCACTCAAGAAAATGCATGCAAATTATGTTAGCAGCAGCAACATAATATTAGAGGCAAGCAATTAAACAGATCACAATCCAATCTCAGTTTAGAAAAAAGATAAATCATTTAGGGCCCCATACAAAGATTCCAAATAGGAAATTGTAAATTTTGACTATAACGAGTGGGGATTTGAGATTTCTTATTTGGGATGTACTATAATGAATTCTGTAAAAGTAGCTGCAATTTGCACACCGACTTCCACTGAATGCATTGTTCGTTTGCGAAGTGACCTATGTTCTAATAGGTCAGTTCACAAATTACATAATTTCAGTAAGGCGTAATTCATAAGCCATCCGTTTTACCGAATCAGAGGGTTTGCTATCCTATACCCCTTGTATATGACACCTGCTGTGATTAAAATGACACCAGAATGACTGAAAAATAGTTATTAGGATCAGGAGTTATGAATTTATAGTTAGAAAGAGGTACAATGGATGGACCTCATTCAACCTTTTTCCCGTGAAGGATTTTGAGAACCGAAAAAAGTGTCTTAACATAGAACCTGAGACCAAGGTTAGGCGAAGGATCAGTCTTTGCGGCAGAGTGACTATTACAAACATTGACTATTATGGACAATTGCAATTTCTTGGCACCTTTTGCCTTAAATTTTCAGAAGTACATATCTATGGTTCTCCTACTCTATTTTTAACCATTTTGTGCCTTTTGCTTGATACGTTTTTCTTGATTTTTCTAAATTGGTTTCGCAATTTAATAATGTTGTTTTAGTGCAGTGCCAGAATATTGTAACCAAAATATCACCTGGCAGAAATGTCCTAAATATCTTTTACAAAAATAATGCCTCCTTAGAGATTTTAATAGAAATTCTACAACCAACATGACTATATGTTTGTTAGTGATATTAAGACACACTATGTGCGTCAGAAAATGTTTCTTCATATGATATTCAGATATACAACCATGTCTGACCTACACCAACTGACACACAGGCCTGTAACACAGGGTTATGTCTTGGTTTCATTTTTATTGTGTGACAACCCAGCAGCAGGCAAATGCATCAATGTCTGTTTCAATTTCTGCAATATGCTGCTCAAAAGAAGTCTTCTGAGTGTACTTATTCTCTCAGTATAACGTTCGTGGAGTAAAAACTGAACTAGGGACATCCTGTGAGTACTTGTAGTTAACTTGAAAAGCCAGTCACACATAAAGGTTTGTTTCACCTCTGGAGACTGTTGCACATATTCAGATGGATATGATAGTGTTAGACTTGTCATCCGTAGGGTGGTCTTTTCCCCGACTTTTTGCCTTTTGCCTTCTGTTTTGCTGATTCTTTTTGTTGGCCTTAGGACTCTGAGCACTTTAGCACTGCTAACCAGTGCTAACATGCTGAGCGCTTTACCACTGCTAATCAGTGCTAAAGTGCATGTGCTTCTCCCCTAACCATGGTAACATTGGTGTATACCTGATCGGCATATTTGATTTACCTGTAAAGTGGTACAACACATTCCCAGGGCCTGTAAGTCAAATGCTACTAGTGGGCCCGCAGCACTGATTGTGCCACCCACTTAAGTAGCCTTTCAAACGTGTCTCAGGCCTGCCATTGCAGTGCCTGTGTGTGCAGTTTACTGCCACTTCGATGTGGCATTTTAAACTACTTGCCAAGCCTCAACCTCCCCTTTTGTTTTACATATGAGTCACCCCTAAGGTAGGCCCTGAGTAGCCCTAAGAGCAGGGAGCATTGTAAGTAAAAGGTAGGGCATGTGTCTCCTACCTTATCATCTAATCTTAACATGTGGAGCTAGCCCGGCCACAAGATGGCCACCTACTGAGGAATCTCTGCTGGCCAGATCGATAATATGGCACTTATCTGCACATTGTGGCGGCATCAGAGTAAGCGCATCAATGCCCTGCACCCCAACACTCTGCTGCACATAATACCATAACTGGGGACCTGGAGAAAGCAGAGAGGCCTGAGCTATGACCTCTGGAACGGTGCGGCCTGGGCCAGGTGGGAGTTGGTGCAGAGGGAGTGCAACTGCCTCATACATCCCCGGCGGGGGACCCTCTGACTGTGCGAGAGGCTGTGAACTGTGGGGGTCCTGTGACCCTAGCAGTGATTGATATTGCATGCCCCCCTCTGGATTCAGTGGAATGGCATGGTGGATGGACTCCCCTGGGGCTGTGGCCTTCAATCAATCAATCAATCAGGGATTTGTGATGTGCACTACTCACCCGTGAGGGTCTCAAGGCGCTGGGGGGGCGTGCAGCTCCGAATCAGCCAAAAAGCCAGATCTTGAGGCTCTTCCTGAAAGTGTGCAGTGTCGGGGAATGTCTGATGTTGAGCGGGAGCTCATTCCAGGTCTTTGCCATGGTGTAGAAATAGGCTCTTCTGCCCGCTCTGGCTCTGCCGATGAGCGGGGGTTTCGGCGAGGTCAAAGGGTACGTGGAAGGAGACTCTTTCGTTGAGGTATTGGGGTCCGGTGTTGTGGAGGGATTTGTAGGCGTACATGAGTAGCTTGAAGGTTACTCTCTTCTTGACGGGGAGCCAGTGGAGGTCTCGTAGGTGGTGGGTGATGTGTTCATGTCGTGGGATGCCGAGAACAAGTCTGGCAGCGGTGTTCTGGATGGTCTGGAGTTTTCAGAGCAGGGATTCTTTGATTCTGGCACAGAGGGCATTTCCGTAGTCCAGTCTGCTTGCTATGAGTGCGCGGGTGACGGTCTTTCTGGATTCGGGGGGGGGATCCACTTCAAGGTCTTGCGGAGGATGCGGAGGAGGTTGAAGCATGTGGAGGAGACGGCGTTGATATGTCGGTTCATTGTGAGGGAGAAGTTGAGTATGATGCCGAGGTTCGGGGCATAGTCCATGGGAGTAGGGGGGTTGCTGAGGGCGGTGGGCCACCAGGTGAGGGGGTGAGTCCGAGGACAAGGACTTCTGTCTTCTCCGAGTTGAGCTTCAGGCAGCTACTGCTCATGCATGTTTCATTCCTTCCTGGAAGCTGAGGGGCAGATCTACAAGAAAGTGCCGCAGCGTGGCACTGCAAGCCCTTTGGCTGCGCCACGCTGCGGCACTTTCAGAGGACAGGAATGCGACATATTTACAATGATATGTCGCATTCCTGTGCTCTCCCCTGCGCTGGCACACAAACAGCTGCCATGCGCCGGCGCAGGCACCCTTGCACCATGGTGCAAGGATGCCTGCATCATGGGGAGATTGTTTTTGTGCAGGAAGGGGCACCATCCTGCAGGAAAACAATCACTACAGGCATTTTCCTCTTTCAATGCATGCTGTAGAATGCAGCACGCATTGAAAGAGGAAAAAAATGAGGAGAAATGAAAACATTTCTCCTCGTTGCGGCTCGCTACGCCACCCCCTAGGGTGGCGTAGCATACTGACGCATTTCCAGGTTTACGATTCCTCGTAAATCTGGAAATGTGTCTGGTTCAATGGGTGTTGTGTGGGAACACCCACAGCAACACCCTTGGAACGCCCCTTTCACGCAAAGTGCTGCGTGTAAAGGGGCCATATTTACAAGGACAGGAAAAGCCACACAGGGTGGCTTTTCCTGTCCTTGTAAATATGGGGCAGAGAAATGCGCTGCCAGTGCTTCACAAAAAGTGACGTACTGGCAGCGCAAGGGGCTTGTAAATCTGCCCCAGAGTCTGGTGGTGTTGGGTTGCTTCGTGAGGGAGAGGATGAGCTGGGTGTCATCAGCGTAGGATACCATGCTGAGTCTTTGCTGTCTGACGATGGCGGTGAGGGGGGCCATGTAGATGTTGAAGAGCGTGGGGCTGAGCGATGATCCTTGGGGTACTCCGTAATTGATCTCTGTGGGTTTGGAGAGGAAAGGCGGGAGGCTGATTCTTTGGGTTCGGCCGGTGAGGAAAGAGTGGATCTAGTCGAGGGCAGTTCCCTTTATGCCGGCGTTGTGGAGTCTGGCAGTGAGAGTGCGGTGGGATATGGTGTCGAAGGCTGCAGAGGGGTCTAGAAGGATGAGGGCTGCCGGTTGGCCCTAGTCGAGGAGGGTGCAGATGTCATCTGTGACGGCGAGGAGGGCGGTCTCACTGCTGTGGTTGCTGTGGAATCCGGATTGGGAGGAGTTGAGGATGGAGTTGGTTCAATGAAGTTCGTGAGCTGAGTGTTGACGATCTTCTCTGTGACTTTGGCCGCGAGGGGGAGGAGAGAGATGGCTCTGTAGTTTTTGACGTCCGTAGGATCTGGAGAGGGCTTCTTGAGGAGGGGCTTAACTTTTGCGCGTTTCCAGTCATCGGGGAAAGTGCTGGTTTCGAAGGTGGCGTTGATGCTGCGCTGTAGCTCCGGTGCTAATGTGGCGGTGGCTCTGTGGAAGATGTGCGGTGGGCAGGGGTCCATGGGGGCTCCTGAGTGAATGCTCTTCATGGTCATGGTGGTGTCTTCGGTGGTGACCGGGGTCCAGGCGGAGATGGTAGGCTGGCTGGCGTTGCTGGTGGTAGGCGTGGTTTCGGTGTCTGTTCATTGAAGTTGTCGTAGAGGGACTTCATCTTGAGATGGAAGTAGGAGCTCAGCTTGTTGCAGAGGTCCTGGGAAGGTATGACATCTGTGCCTTTGCTGGGGGGTTTCGTGAAATCCTGGATGATGCTGAAGAGTTCCTTCGAGTTGCTGGAGTTGGCGAGGATTTTGTTCTGGATGAAGGTCCTTTTGGTGGATCTGATGCGTTGGTGATATTCTGTCATGGCGTTCTTGTAGGTGTTCCGAGCTTCTTCAGTTTTGGTGTCTCTCCATACCTTCCCAAGACGTCTGCAGGCGTGTCTAAATTATCGGTGGTCGGTGGTAAACCAGATGGCTTTTGTGGGGCGCTGTCTGTCGGCGTTACGGGTGGGGCGAGCTTGTCTGCGCAGTTGGTGATCCACCTGTGTAGTTCGTTGGCTGCAGAGTTGACGTTGGTCGTGGGGGGGGGTGATCGTGGTTGAGGGTGGAGTTGAGGTGTTCCTCGGTGACCTTGCTCCAATTCCTTTGCGGAGGGCATGGTGTAGGTTTGGGAGCAGTAGTTTTCTCGAGGGAGAAGTGTATGCAGTGGTGGTCTTTCCAGGCGGTTGCGTGGAATGGCTGAAGTGGATGTTGTTCCCTCCAGCGAAGATGGGGTCAAAAGGGGGTCGAGGGTGTGTCCAGCCTTGTGGGTAGGGGTGGTGATGAGCTGTTTCAGTCTGATGTGGTGAGGTTGTCGAGGAGGGTGGTGAAGTTGGGGGTCGCTGAGGTTGTTGAGGTGGATGTTCAGGTCACTAAGCAGTATGTAGTCCATGGAGGCGATGACGTGGGGTGCGATGAGGTCGGTGATGGTTGTGGTGAACGTGGTTCGTTGTCCGGGAGGTCTGTAGGTGAGGGTGCCGCATAGTGTTGTTCTGGGGCTGGTCTGGATCTGGAAGTGGAGGTGTTCCATGGGGGATGAGGAGTCATTCGTGCTGGAGGTGGTGAGTAGTAGGAGGGAGTTCTTGTACGTGATGGCGAGTCCTCCTCCTGGGCGGTTAGGGCGGTCCTTCCTCTGGATCTTGTATCCGTCGGGGATGGCGGTAGCGATGTTGGTGGAGGAGGTGGAATTTGTCCAGGTTTCCAAGAGGAAGGCGAAGTTGGGAGAAAGGGTGTCGAGGAGGTCTCAGATCTCTACTGAGTGTCTGTCCAGGGAGCGCACGTTGAGGAGGATGCACCTCAGGGGTTCGGGTGCGGTGGCGTCCGGAGGGTGGGCGGTGGCCGTGGGGTTCGAAGGCCTTCCTGCTAGTCCCTCAGCTGAGTGGGTGGGAGTCACTCCCGGACCCGGGAAACCTAGTTGTGCCCACTCCCAAGGCACTCCCCTGCCGCAAAGCACCCTCTCAGCACCCCTGAGGGACTTTCTGTCCTTCCGCATTGGTGGGAGGCCCATAAGGTGTTGAGCCCCGGCGTGGTGCGCCTGTCATGAGGGGGAGAAACGTCCCTTCCCTGGGGTGGCTGCTGTGGATGCGTCTCAGATTGACACCTCAGGAGGTGTGGATCCCCAGATTGGGCATTGCTACAGAAGCCCCACATGTTGCCCCGGGCCTGCTCATGCCCCCCCAAGCAAATGCCCCCTGGGGTGAGGCGGGCCTACAAATCAAGCTCGGTAGCAGAGAAGATAACTCCCTCAAGGCGCCCCATCTGATCCACAAAACAACTGCTGGACCTTACTACTGTCTGCGCCTGGCAAGACCATCCCTCCTGTGGGCCTTGCAGGTGAGGTTGCATGGGGCTGCAGCCCTAAGCTCACAGGGGAGTGCATTGACTGTGGCTCCCTAACATTGAACTGGCCTGAGGGGGATCTGAACCTCACTGGAGGTTGTGATGTGCAGGGGTGTGTTCTCCACCTGCCGCTCTCTCCCAGGGCCTAGAAGACTGGTGGCTGTTTTTGTATTTGCACGCTTTGATGGTCTTGGCAAACTGCATAAAGCTTACTTGATGATGATGACTGCTGTCTGTTGAGGGTCTGCTTGTGCCCCCCGTGGTGCAGTTCACAGGGTGAGGTGGGACCTTGTGGGGTGGCCCTCTGCTAGTGGCCGACACACTCCCCAGTGGCCCTTCCTGGGGCTGTCTACTTGGGGTACGAGTGCGACCAAGTGTACACAGTCTCTCTCCATATTAACTGCAGTCTGCCTGGCTGGCCCACCTGTGTCCCCCAGCAGAACAAATCTGAACTGCGGTGAGGCCTGGCAGTTGTCCGGCCTCGCCTGAGATGCCCAGCTTCACCTGCTCTGGGCTTCGCTCCCTCTTGTGGCTGGTGGTAGGTTCAACCGCACTGTAAGGAAGACCTACAACAGGCAGTCTAAGCAGCCATTGGAGTCACGCCAGATGACGTGTACCAAGGATCCCACAAGGAGACTGGGAGGAGACTGTGCGGTGCTCTCAAGCTGGGGGCGATGGAGCCCTAGAGCCAGATATCCATTCCATGTTTCCTGACCTCAAACCTGCCATTGACTCGAAAATTGACCTGTTGGCTTACTGCTTCAACCGTCTTAAGCAAAAAGTCATTAGACACGAAGAGCGACTGGATCAGATTGAACACCGCACATCTAATGTTGAAGACTCGTACTTCTTGGCAGGGGAGCGATTGCTCCAGATGGAAAAAGTCCTCGAAGTTATTTGTAATAAGAGTGAGGATTTGGAGGCACCATCACGACCAAACAACTTGAGAATCCTGAGTGTCCCGGATTCGACTGCATGGACCTCATTGAGGACTTTGTAGAAAAGATGTTGTGCGCCCTCTTCGGGAAGGCCCTCTCCCCATGAAGATCTTAGAAAGGGCACACAGATTGCTGGGACTGTGCCCTCCCCCAGGGACCCCTGCCCGTCCGATAATAGCGAAGCTCTTGAATTACCGAGACACTGTGCTCCGCCTTGCTAGAAAGTGATGGCCAACACAGTTCCAGGGCAGCAAGGTCTCCTTTTTTCCAGATTTCACCCTTGCGGTGCAGGCCGCCAGACGAGACTTCATCCAGGTGAAGCAAACACTCCAAAAGATAGATGCTAAATACTCCCTGCTTTATCCGGCTAAACGCCGTGTACTTCCCCAATGGAAAACACATTTCTTCACCAGCCCTAAGGGGGCTGCCAATTTGCCTGGGGATTTCCTGTTGTGGGGCCTGCTCCACACATTTACCTGTGGGCTCGGACTGCGGTCAACTCAGCGAAAATGACTGAAGAATTTGGGCCTGCATGACTCGGAGGCAGTGGGACCTTGATACTAGAACTGGGACCTGCTTACACCATTTTGTCTCCCGTATGAACTTAGAAACTGAGGCCCCTTAGCCCCATGTAAGATTTTCGGGGACAAGTGACCAGATCCATCAGCAGAAATGCGTTTGCCCCTGGCTGCCCTGATCCCTTTATCTGACCACCCAGTGCAATTGGTGCTAGGAGTGTGCTGTGCAGTTTACTCTCCCCCCTGGGATGAGTCCCCTTAAGACTTTCTTGATCTCCCTATGGGAATTGTTGGGTAGGAGGGTTGATTCTATTTGGTCTGAATGGGGGGCCAAAGTGGGTGGTGGGTCCTGGATTGCTTCACTGTTTTTGTTCTGTGTTGATTTGTTTTCCCCCTGTTTTTCTACTCAGCCCCACGATTTTCCCTCACTGAGCTGCACACACCTGACCCTCCGTGGTCGCTCCTTAGGGAACCTAGATCCCCTGATGGCGACAGTTAAATGCTTAACCTGGAATATTAGGGGATGAATGACAGACAAAGGGCAAGACGTCTTTTCCTATTTACAGAGACATAAAATTGACATTTGCCTATGGCAAGAGAAACATTTGACAGACACAATGCAGGCGCGACTGAGGGTGAACTGGATAGGTGAGAAATATGCTGCCTGCTATTCGAATTACAAGCATGGGTGGCTGTGATGCTCAGTGCAGGACTGCATTGGCACACGCGCTCAATGCTTTGTGATCCACAGGGGCGATATGTTATCCCGGCTGGGACTCTACAGGGACGCCCACTGATATTGATGTCCATATATGGCCCCAACATGGATGATCCCTGTTTCTTCATGGAAGTTTGGTGCTTAGTGGGAACTGTGGGCCCTGGGGCTGTGTTATGGGGTGGGGACTTCAATATAGTGCTAAACGCCAGTGTGGATAGATCCAGCGAGACACGCCACCCACACCCACAGTCTTCTGTGCAATAACATGCCATCATTGCTGACAACAGCCTTACAGATATCTCGCGAGCCCACCACTTACATAGTTCTGAGAGAACTTGTATTACATCTACGTGTAATACCTGGTCCTAAAGGAGCGCTGGACACTGCCTTAACTCCAAAGTGATTTCCAAGGGTTTGTTGGCTTGCCCCCTGTTCTTGAAGTTTTAGGGCCATCTAAGACTTTTTTCAACTCTGCTGCAGCTGCCGGACTCTGCCATCTGGGAGTCCTCCCTTGCCTGAGGTGCCAATCCTGCCCTGGGCCTCAGAAGTGGGTTCTGAAGCTGTTTCTGCTTCAAAATCGACAGTGACAACTTTGTGTCGATCAAAACCGTCGTATTGCCCTTTGACGAAGGAGCCGATTGATGACATCGCCTCAATGGACTGTGCAGCTCGACATAGACAGATGGCGCAGCTCAACCATGACGCAGCACCTGCATCAAAAAGGGGTTCAACAATTAAGCTTTTATTGACTGCCCGAATCAGCATCGATACTTCGCCTCCATCCACAGGATCGACGATGACACGGCACCCCCTTGACTCCTTGCATCAAGTCTTCGGCGTCGACGCTTGCTCCATCCAAGGTACTTTTTTCAGGGGGACCTGTCTGAGTCCTGTAGCTGGCCTGCCCTTCATCGTGGTCGGCCTGAACTTTGGATTGACCCCAGTCTATCGTGACCTCAAGTAAGCCCTTAGCGCTATTGACTTCTAAACACTATTTTTTGTTTATTCTTTAAAAATTCATAACTCCGGTTCTACTTCTTGGATTTTTGTTGTTTTGGTCTTGATTTTCTCATAAAAGTTTATCTATTCTCCTAAACCTGTGTGGAGTCTTTATATGGTGAATTCATTGGGGCATATTATCAACCCCCAGCGATAATTATCGCTGAGCGCTCAGCGCGCTTTTAATTATCGCCGGCTATCGCTGGAATATATCACCAAGCTAGCGCTGTATTATCAACGCTTAGCGCTATGGCGATAAATATTCCAGCGATAGCGGGGTTTTCCATGGAACATCGCTGGTTTTCCAGCGATGTTCCATTGAAAACAGCGATAAGCTTGATGATAGGCCCTGTGGCCTTAGCCCCACAATCCACCTCCCATGTTAGGTATGCCTTAGTCAGGAATTTAACAGACGTTAAATTCCTGAGTTAAGGCAGAGTTAGCGTGATTTAAATTATCGCTACGCCTCGTTGCTAATATCGCGAAGCTGCCTTCGCGATATTTTCCCATGTTGTTTTCACAGCCACGCCTACTTTGCATCTCATTATCGATGCGAGGCGTGTGGAAAACGGGAGCTAAGTCAAGGAAACACTCGCTAGCGTGTCCTTGTAAATAATGCGATATAATTATCGCTGCTTTGCGCCCGAAAAACGGACGCTAAAGCAGCGATAATTGTATCGCCGGCCCTTGGTAATATGCCCCATTGTGTTACTGTGTGTGTTGCAAAAATACTTTACACATTGCCTCCTTAGATAAGCCTGGCTGCTCTGTGCCAAGTTACCATAGGATGAGCACAGGTAATCTTTAAGTGTGCATCTAGCTTACCCTGACTAGAGTAGTGGTTCCTGTCTGGCCTGGGTGCAAGCTTCTGCCAACCAGGAATCCCAGTTCTAACAGATAGATTTTCAGCTGCAGTATGAAAGCAATGTCACTCATTCTGCTGCCATGTATGTTTTATAGAAATGGTGGTTAATTAGGGTTTACCCTGGCATAAGCTGTGGTTACCCTGGCATGTCCTGGTATAGCCCCTTTTACCCATATAACAATGGTCTTGGCAGTCCTCAATTTAAGTTGGTGGTTGACGGTTCGGGGCACCGGCACTCATTTTTGTGAAGCAGCACTTATTTATCCACATCAGACATTCTTGAGAGCAAGAGATGAAAAAAACACACAAAACGGAAAGATGGAGGAAGAGAAAGATAGAAAAATCATCACAAAGGGAGACAGGGGGAACCTGCAAGAGTGAGATATTCAGGTAGGGAGTGTCTGGTAGAGAATTAAATAGGCATCAGGTGGATTTAGGAGTATGCTGCCTTGGTATTCAGTGTGCTGAGATTTAATTGCACCGACCACACACTTCCGAGCAGAGCTTTAGGCACCTGCACTCATTCTTTTACAAATTAAGGACAGGGTCTTGGGAGCCACTGCAGGAACAAAAGTGGACAGTGAATTTAGAAACATCTTCTCTTTTTGTATTTTCTATGCCGTGTTTATACCTTAGCCCTTCAACAGCAAATAGGCGGCTGTTTATGCCTTAAATCTGGGACATCAGAAATCCTGTGATGTCATCAGGCAGTTAATACGATCAAAGGGGGTATGAATTCACTGCTTCCAACTTTGGGGGCGATTTATGAAGACTCACTCAGTCATGTGTTATGCTGTTACGTGACTTTTGTGCACAATGGAGGCACCGTATTTACTACAGGGTGCACCATGAAGCAGGGACGATAGATGCATCGCACAGCATGATGCAAGGTTGTAGTTCCACCGCAACATGCGTGACGCAACTGCTACCTTTGTGACGCAAAGTTTACTTATGTATTTCAAGACACCTTCCCATGCCGCAAGTCAGTTTTGTGTCATGCAGGAGTCCATTGTGTGGCACAAAAATTCAAAAAGCCACACAGCACCACACAATTCTTTTTTCCAACACACCACAATTTTGGAGGCATGGAAGGAGTGTCAGGAAGGCAGGAGGGCAACAATACTGAAGATGAGTCTGACATGCAGCACAAAAGGAAGAGAAAGCTCAAGTTTACAAAGAAGGAAAGCCAAATTTTGATCACTTAGGTGACAAAAGATTAACAACTTTGGTTTGTCACCTCAAAATTACCATTAGCCAAGAAGGATGGTTTATGATAAGCAGTGGTCGACAACATAAACTATGTGGCACCAACAAGAAGTACTGTAGTTGAATGCAAGAAATGGTGGCATGATCACAAATGCAGGATAAAACAGAAACTGGCCAGGAACCTGAAGGCTGCAATGAGGATTGGAGGAGGACCGGATTTCCAGGAGGAGATGAACCAGTTGGAGGAGCAGGTGGCATCACTTAATCCAACTGACTTGATTGCTGGAGTCAAGGGCATGGAGATTGCTGACATTGAGGACCAACTAAATGTACAGGGTGAGTTAGAACATGATGCAAGTAATATATATGTTTAATTTGCCAATAAGAGAACTTACAAACTTAGTAAAATAACTGTTACATGTAAGCATGCATAGGGCAACACTGTAAGTTACATAATTGATGCCACATAATAATATAGTGCAGGTAATGCAGCATTTCCTGTAGAATATTCATCATGAATCAAGATGTGTGTATGTGAAGATGTATACTGCAACACACAGGTCATCTGTGAAGCACACTAATTTGGCTTCACAAAAAACATGGGTCCTAGGTACTATATTGCCATGTAATGTAGGACTTAAAGCCAACTTTCAATGGTGTGGTTCTAATGAGGGAGTGTGCAATAGTATATAAAAATAATTGATATAGGCACACAATCCATATAACAGGTCTGCCTAGGGTCAAATCTTCCATCCATACCTCAAATTGCAAGGGTGCTTGCAGAGCAGGCATGTTTGTGTGTGCAGGATTGTGTTATACCTTCGCAAATGCCACTTGTATAATACAAACTCAGAGTTCATTAAAGTAAGATCCTAGGGATGTTTCAGGCCATCCTCACTCAAGACTCAAAACATTGGAATATCTAGATAGGTGTCTCATGTCCACAAAGGCACAAGTATGGCCAGAGTTGTAAATACCAAACACACTTTTTGCAGGCCTAGGATTATAATCGGATGCCCTTTTCAGATATGGAAAGGGAGGGAACCTGTCCTTTCAATTCACCTCAAATATAATATCTTGAAGGGGATTCCCTAAGCATCTTAATATATAACTACCCTCAATGTTGTGTAAAAGGTTCCATCTGATCATATCTTACATTTCATTTAGGAAATCAATGTGGATTGTAGTGCTGCAGTGCAGGAAAGTATGATGAGCTTCAGTGAGCATAATGTATTCATAGTTTGTAATGCCCATCATCCATCATGATACTTTACTGTTTTGTGAAGAATGGCAAGTGTGGGACATGTAAGGAAATTTGTGAGGCTGTGTGTGTAATGTTCGGAAATATGTGTGGATGTTAACACTCAAATTTCATTGCTCAATAATGAAGCACAAATATATTGTATTTGAATATGTGAGTGCTACACAACACTAATACAAAAGGGAAGGCAAGATATACCATAAATACTACAATAATGTCATGTTCGACTTACATCTGTTGAACATGATTAGATCATGGAGATCCTATTTATTTATTTATTTAAAAGATTTATACAGCCCACAGCTACCCAACAGGGTTTCCCGACGCTAAACAGGGCAAGCGAGATTGCAGATATCTGAACAAGGATTAAACTTGGTTATAAAGAAAAGATTTTAGCTTTACGAAAGGCCAGAAGAGACGTGACAGGTCCTAAGTTCCAAGGGAAGGGAATTCCACAGTTTAGGTCCAAGGTAGGAAAAAGAGCGGCCTTGCATACGGGTCAACTGCACTCTGGAAACAGGAAAAAGAGAGTGGCTGGCTGATCTCAACTGACGGGTAGGTAGGTAAGATTTGACCAGGCTTTGTATGTACGATGGAGCTAAGCCATGCTTAGCTCGAAACATATAACATAGAGCGTTGAACTCGATGCGTTTATTTACCTTAAGCTAATGAAGTTGATGTAGGAAAGAAGATATAGAGGCTTGTCGAGGCAACCGAAAAAGCAGGCGAGCGGCTGCGTTTTGAATGAGCTGTAAACGACGAGCCGCGGCCTTATCTGCACCCAAGTACAGTACATTGCCTTAGTCAAGTCTGGAGATCACCATTGCCTGCACCACGGTTCTTTGGGCTGTAGGTGGAATTAGCCAAAGGATTTTTTTTTGCCACTTGAGAACCGCAAAGCTGTTGCGGTGACTCCGGACACTTGGGCTCTAAAATAGAGATTATTATCTATGATAACACCCAAGTTCTTCACCTTCGGAACCAGAGCAGTAGAGGCCCCAGAGAGTCAGGCCAGTGGTTTGTTTCCCAGAATGAGGACCTCAGTTTTAGATCCGTTCAGCTTTAAAGCATTACTAGACATCCACAGAGAGATATTACGCAGTCCGTTCTGGAGCAAGGAAGAATCCTGATGCTGAGCAGATGAAAGTGAGAAAACGATCTGGGTATCATCTGCATAAGAGAAAATAGTCAACCCAGACTTTTCTGCAATGTCTGCCAAGGGGCAAACATAAAGATTAAAAAGCAGAGGACTCAAAATCGAACCCTGCGGTACTCCTGATGTAAGGGCTACTGAATTAGATTTAGTGGTATGAGAGAAGACTTGAAATGAGCGATCCTTCAAAAACGAGATCAACCACTGCAAGGCCACTCCTATAATACCCTAGGCTTCAAGATGATCTACCAAGATGGAGTGTGAGACCGTGTCGAAGGCCGCGCTCAAGTCCAACAAGATGAGCGCTGCTGTACCACCGCAATCAAGCTGCTGCCTAAGATTTTCCATAGCACCAAGCAGAGCCGATCCGGTACTATGCCCAGGACGAAAACCCGACTGTGACGGATGGAATAACTTGTGCAGTGACACATATGAGGAAAGTTGGGAATTGATATGTCTTTCTAAAACTTTGGAAAAAGTAGAAAGAAGTGATATAGTGCGATAATTTGACCAACAGATAGGGTCAAGGTCGGTCTTTTTCAACAAAGGGAGCACCAGAGCATGCTTCCAATTCCAACGGACCTGACCTAAACTTAAGGAGGAGTTGAGAAGAGTAAGAATCACACCAAAAGCCGACTCGTCCAAGAGTCTAAGGTTGGATAGAGGGAGAGGGTCAAGTGGAGAGCCGGACTTAATTGTTCCCAACATACAATGAAGAGAGGTCAAGTCCAGTGGGAGCCAGGCCTTAATCTGTCAGGACTCAACAAATGAGGGGGCCTGAGAGAGAGTATTCACCTGAACAGGACAGGGAGAATTAGGGAAAATAAAGTTGTTATGAAGTGAAGAATCAGAGTCAAGCTGACGGTGGATAGACTCTACTTTATTATGAAAGAACAGAACAAGTTCATTGCATTGATGTAGCGAGAGCGAAGGAGATGGCAGAAATGTGCTAGATGCAGAAAGTTATTTCACAACTTTGAATAACGTTTTCTGACAATTTTGGGCATTCATAATCTTGTCCGTATAAAAGGAAGCACGTGCGGATCTGCATAGAACATGGTATTCTTTCAGAGCCGCCAAATAGGCAGCTTTAGCCTCAGGTGCGTAGTGCTTACTCCATTGTCTGTCCAAGACTTTGCAGTGTTTTTTATCGAGCTTGAGAGAGTCAGAAAACCATGGGGCAGAGGGGTGCGTTCTAAGTTGGGGTTTGGCAGAAAGAGGAAGAATAGAATCAATAACCTCCGACAGCCAGTGATGCACTGAAGTTTGATCCGGGTCAAGTTGAGATGTAAAGTTAGGCATTGTGTTCAAGAGCTGACTATTGAGCATCTGCATGTCAAGTTTAGACCAGTTCCTCAATTTTGGCGTGAGAGATGGTCGAAGGGGAGGGGTGAGGGAGATTTAATGAAAAAGGGAACAGCAAAGTGATCGGACCAACCAAGTTGAATAGGAGGTTCCGTGGACAACGTTAATAAATTTGAAAAAATAGGGTCCAGGAGATGCCCTGCTGAATGAGTAGGTAGGGAATTAATTAGCGAAAGGTTCCAGGTCTTCAGATCATCCATAAGGGTCAGTGCTGATTTGTTATTAGGATCATCAAGATGAAAATTTAAATCACCGAGCACTGAAAAATTGGCCACCGGAAGAACGTGGGGGTTAGTGATTTGACAAGGATAGAGCCCTAGTTATTGGATGGCCCAGGGCGACGGTAGATAAGAGCACCAGAATAGGTGAATTTTGGAGAAAAAGGAATAGAAAAAAGCAAAGCTTCGCAATTTGGAATCATAAGTTCCTCAATTTTACAATTATAAGATTTTTTAAAAACACTGGCAATACCGCCGCCAGTTTTTTTAGGTCTATTGATACCTAGCAACGCAAAGTTTTCAGGGAGCTCCGCAATCACATCCGGCCAGGACCCATCATGAAGCCAGGTTTCTGTTAAAAAAACCACGTCAGGGTCAGTGTTAACAAGTAAATGAAACAGATGCAGCTGATGTTTAGGGAGCGAGCGACAGTTAAGGCTAAAACAGCGAAATTCCTTGGTTAGACACGAAACGGTCTTAATATGTACCGGAGTGCAAGAAGCCTCCATCCCAGATGGAAGGTGAGAGGTAACAATACTATCAAACTGACAACTAGTGCAATGCATAGTGCATGTGTCTGGAGCGAAGACCTGACAACAGGCATTAGGGGTGGATTTAAGTCTAAAAAGGGTTTGAGAAGAATAGGTAATACGTGATTGTGAAGAAAAATGGGCAAGGGTTCTGGCCCCTGGTCCCGGCCGGAAGCGGACGGGCGCAGACGGGCTTGCCTTTGGCGCGCCCACTGCGCACCAGCGGCGCGCCCGCTGCGCATGTCCGCCACGGCATGAATTTAAATAGTGTAATTGCCGGTGGGCGACCAACCGCGCACCACCGGAAATGCTGTAAGTGGGTGGTGGTGGGTGGGGGTGGCCTGACTGAGTGTCCTGATTGGCCTGACTGGTTTAACAAAGCCCTCCGTGCAAACGGCACACAGCCGTGGCGGAACAGGGCTGAACCAGGCAAGAAAACCACCGTGAGCGCGAACAAAGTGCGCAATGCAAGCAAGAAAGGTAAATGACACGATCTGCAACTACAGTTACACACGAAGGTATTACACAAAGGGTGCAAAAGGTGGCAGAACAGATTTTTTTAAAAGCACAGCGAAACGTGAGGCAAGATGAGAAAAAGCTAAAAGTAATTAAACATCTAAAAATAAGATTCGATTTTAAACAAAGTTATCTACAACAAACGTACTCATGTCCGCTGCGCGTCCGCCACGGCATGAATTTAAATAGTGTAATTGCCGGTGCGCTTAACCGGGCACCACCGGAAATGCCGTAAGTGGGTGGAGGTGGGTGGGGGTGGCCTGACTGAGTGTCCTGATTGGCCTGACTGGTTTAACAATGCCCTTTGCGCAAACGGCACACAGTCGTGATGGGACAGGGCTGAACCAGGCAAGAAAACCGCCGTGAGCGCGAACAAAGTGCGCAATGCAAGCAAGAAAGGAAAATGACACGATCTGCAACTACAGTTACACACGAAGGTATTACACAAATGGTGCAAAAGGTGTCAGAACAGATTTTTTTTAAAAGCACAGCGAAACGTGAGGCAAGATGAGAAAAAGCTAAAAGGAATTAAAACATCTAAAAATAAGATCCGATAAGATCCTATCAATTGATTATTCCTCACTCTATAAGCTGCAGAGAATATACAGGTGTGTAGCAATGTCAAAAGGCTATGAAGACCACTGTGATGTGAATTCATATTCTGTTTATACACAGATGTCATCCAATATTGCTTAGAAATGCTTAACATGTGTGAACTTAGAAAAATGTAGTGATGTATCAGCATAACTAATATGTGTGTGTCAACATGGTAGGTTGTTGCACTTACATGCTATATAACAAAATGAGGTTGTAAAACAACACCAGTACACACTGAAGATGTGGCCTGGACTACAATCAGGCCATATTACCATGTAGCTAAATATTAAGCCCGGGCGGCGTACTCTGCTCCGCCAGCGGAGTTTACGGAGTTTTACCAACTCCGCGCTCCATTGAGAATGTGGAGTTGAGGCAAAACTCTGACTCTGAGGCCCCTTAGCCCCTGCCCAAAAAAATAGACAAAAACCCACTTACCTGCTCTCTGGCGTCTGTGGGCCGTCCTCCTCCTCGCCGTGGTGTCTCCTCCTCGCCGCCATCCTCGCTGCAAACCCCTACGTTTTACGTCTTGCACAGTCCATGCACAACGTAAAACGTAGGGGTTTGCGACCAGCAACAAGGAGGAGGACAGCGGCAAGGAGTAGACACCACGGCGAGGAGGAGGGCAGCCTGCAGACGCCAGAGAGCAGGTAAGTGTTTTTTTTGTCTTTTTTGTTTTTGATTTGAGGTGGGACTGGGGTGGAGCGGAGTTCCACTGAGTTTTTTTTAACTCTGTGGAACTCCGCGGAGCGCCACTCCGCATACTCCACCCAGGCCTACTAAATATGCTTGTAATATTCCTTTGCTTGAGAGAGTGAATTAAATGTCTGTAGTAATGTAAGCAAAAACATATCCCATGGATGAAGACACCTTCAGCTAACTCCTGGACACTATTGACTGTTCTTCTCCAATCTTGGCATGGGAAGAAGACTTTCTTGGGGCTCCAAGTGAACCAACCCAAACTGTTTCTCATGCAGCTGTTCATCTTTGTGGACTCTGATGACCCCATGTCAGCTTTCAGCGGATGGGGATAGGGGTGCAGCAGGGTAAGGTGGAAGAGTTCAAGTTGGGGATGGAGACTTTATCAGTCACTCTTGAAAGAGTCCTGAGGTCTCTCAGCCCTAACAAGGGATTTAAGAGGCAGGATGAGACACTAATTCTTGGCTCCATGGAAATTATGTCTCCTTAGCTGTCATCGTCGGTGTTATGATGCAGATGAGCGATCAACAACAGCTTTCTACATCAAGCACCAGTGATGTTGCCACTCAGCTCGGAGCCATCAATTCCTCCATCCAGTCCTTCCTTCAACATACATACCAACAGGCCCAGCAATCTCCAATCCCAGATGGTCCAGCAGGTCATCCACCTGGGAAACAACATCCACCTATTGATGTTGGAACTGATGGACAGTGTGCTTTACTATGGTGACTAGGAGCAAGTGCTTCCATACCAGTCCCAATGGGCACTGCGATCTGTCCCCGCATAGCCCTGACTGACACTCCCTCAAGCCCCAAGCAGACGAGTGAGGTACGTGACTATGAGCCAAATAAAGGCTTATACCGCCCTTTCGTCGAAATGCTCCCATTACCATGAATTATTATGAACAACTATAAAACCCCTCAAAAATAGTATACTGCAATAAAACCCCTTAACAGACAGACAAATCGAAGACAATTCACAATACCTCTTACAGACAAATTACACACATACAATACAGACAATAATTTAAACAAACTAAACAATTTGCACAAAGCGCACAATCACCAGATCCTCTCTCAGAAACAACAGCAAACACCATCCATCAAGCAAAATGTGAAAGTGATTTCATACACTTTCTACTACACCGTCATGCCTGTTGTGTCACTTCCTGGTGTTTGCAGCTGATTTGCATAGCTTTGTTTCTCTTTTATCAACACAAGGCCACCCAAGACATGTTTGCAGGATGAAGCGTCATTTTAAGCAACTCAGTGTCATGCACACGTGGTGCATCACATTGCATTTGAAAATAACACCACAATGCAACACAACTCTAAAAGTTGCAACCCATGGCCCAGATTGACTCATCTTTCATGCAACACAGTGCAGTAAGGCAACTTGCCGCACTGCCTTGCATGAAAGGGGGGGAAGTAGAAATGCCCCATGTCTACTTAGAGACAACACACTTCTGCTTGCTCATAGTGCTTGTGTACTTCAGGCAGACTAGCGCCAGCCCAGTGCAAGGGTGCCTGTGTTATGAGTAGGATTGTTTTTGTTCAGGAAGGGATACCTTCCTGCATCAATAACATAGTTTAAGGCATTTTCCTGTTTCTATGCGTCCTGCAGAAAAAGATATTTTATCCTCATTGTGCCATACTCTGGGAGTCATAGTGATTTAACCCAATCCGGGTTTAAAAACCTTTGGACATCTGTGATGAAGTGAAATCCACGGGAGGATGCATGGGAACATCTATGTTCCACCCATGCAATGTGTCCCAGAAATAAATGTAGCACAATCAGCATGAGAAGCTGCATTATGTTACACTTCCTTACAAAGCCATGAAAGGCTGGCAAATTGCTCATTATGTGGCTTTATAAATATCTACACATTTTTTGTATCTTGGCTGCACCACAAAAGTGGCGCAACCCAACAAAAAAATGGTGGCGAATATGGCTGCAGCTATCTTCCTGCCTTTAGCCCTTTTGTGCCTGCAGCTTGTTTTGGGCCACGTGACTGGGTGTAGCTGACAGTTATACTTTGTGAATTCCTCCCAGACAGTCACACAATAGAGGGATTAGGTGTGCCTCAATCCGCTGGCAGGAAGGGGGGCTGAGCTGAACGCAGCCTTTCTTGCACCTGAATACCCTCTGCTCTGCCTTCACACAAAGGGCCTGTCACTGCAGCTGGCTTGGAGCAAGGGCACGGGAGTCAGGAAATTCCTTGCACTTCAAAGTATCTTTCCAGAAGCTTCTCCCATCTTCCAGAAGATGGGCACCAGAGTAAGAAAAAATAGGACCTTCAGATCCACCCTTCGGTTCACGACTGGACCTGTGGAAGGACTCTCAGAGGACTGCCTGATGCTATGAGCTTCTGTTCACTCTGCCAGACTGATGCTGTACCTGGAGCCTGCCTTGAACACTCAGAGGCCAGCCCTGCTCTTGAGTCCTGCATCTTCACCTGCACCCAAGACTACATGAAGTGACTCCAAGACCTAGTTTTCTGGCCTCCTGTTCAGAGCCACAGGGCCATAAAAGGCTCCCACCATTTTGAACCCTCACCTGGCCAAAAACAAAAACTGAGGACTTAGACAAATTTTGCCCAAATTCCATCGCGGTCTGCAATATTTTTCAACTTTGACCCAGTCTCACATGACTAGATGTCTGCGGTTGGTGCTTTGACCTTTTAGGCTGTTGTTTTTACCAAAAACCTTTCACATTCATAACTCCGGTCCACTGATTGGATTTTTGTCATTTTGGTGTCAAATAATTTATTAAAATGTACTCTATGTTTCTAAATTGGTTTAGTATTTTTCTTGTGTTGTGGTTTCACTATATTACTGTTTGTGTGCTGCATAAATACTTTAAACATTGCCTGTTAGTTAAGCCTGACTGCTCTTTGTGCCAAGCTACCCAGGATTAAGCACAGGTTAATTTAGTGACTTTTTGTGGTTCACCCTGCAAGGGATTATAGCTGTTGCTGGACCAGGGCTCACACCCCAATCAACCAACAACCCAATTTCTCACATATATCTTTTGTCCTTTCTACATTATGGGCATAATTTACATTTCAGCAGACAGGATACTCTGTCACAAATTTGATGAATCTCCCATCCGCCATATTACAATTGCATTATATCCTATGGCACTTGAAATACAGGGGATGGGATATCTGTTACATTTGTGACAGAGTACCCTGTCTGTGAAAATATGAAAGAGGCTCTATATTAGGTAAGTAGCGAGTTGAAAGCTTTGAGAGGGAGATAGGTGCATTGATATGGATACTACTGCCCTAATACCCATAAATACTTTGTCATTTCAGTCAGGCCTATCGACTTCTGAGGCCACAGGTGCAGTGTGACAAAATACACAAGCATCTCCTCCCAGTGATTATGTCGCAACACTCCATCCGCCAACTTTGCCGCCACTGGTTGGATGTAGCGGTGCATGTGCAAGATTTGTTGGTGCATCTGAGGCTTGAAGTAGCAGAAGCTGTTACAATTAACATTTGTCTGTGTTAAATTTGAAATTTGATGAAGTAAACTTAGGCTCAACAAACATTTATTTGGTGCATGTCATGTATTGACATAATGTAACATACATTGTTATACTGGATTTATTTAATGGATTCACACGTGATCATTAACACTTTGCATATGATTATTCTTACAATGCATATCTTTTACATCAGATGTAAATTTCTAAATCTTGTTTTCAATAAGTCATAAGATGTCAGCAAGTTGTGTAGATACACAGAATTGTGGGGCATATCAGTACACTGGGAACGTTGAGATATTTTAGGTTTCTGTATGTTTGCTGTGTATACTTTCTTGCTACCACAACTATCATTCATGTTGAATGAGCTGAGATAATTATGTCCCTTATGTATGCCTTGAACTTCACATAATTCCCCTTATATTAGCTATATGGCCCAAATGAACTATACAATGTAACAAATCATACAGACACCTCAGATACATTTACTGATGTGAGCTGACTTACATATGTATCAAAACCATAGGAATGTGTATGATAGCCCTAAAGAAAATGTTTATCCGACACAGAAATCCCCCTTATCTACACAGTGTATGTGGCTGGCAATTTTAACATTATCTAAATTACAAGACTGTACATCAACTGTGATCAACCTAATGTGTGCAGATCATAACAGTATGCAACACATTCATCTAGACACATATGTTGTGGGATGTGTGTGGTTTCCTGTACATTTTGTACAGGTGGAATAATAATGGATTTTATGGCACTATGATATAGATAGTTCAGTGCAGACATCATGACCTACAATAATAATGTAATGAATGGGGAATGTGCATTTGTAGTAACTCCTGTTTAGCATATTTGTTGGTTCTGACACACAGCATGCCTTATTTTTAATACTCAAATTAATCCAAAGTTATGGCATGTGACTATATGAACATAGTAGATGTAGTAGATGTGTGGATGCATGGATAGAGGTGGGCGTGCCAATGAAGGCTCGATCATGAAGCCTGGCTTTGGCTCAGCTCGAGATCCTATTGGAACCTCGAGCCCATAACGAGCCAAGCTTTCATGTGGCTTCTGCCTGCCACCCTCCTTCTACACAGAATGTGGCGTTAGGATCAGAGCTGCCGATTTTTGAACTAGGGAATCAGGTTTGAGTCTCAGCGTTGGCTCAAATCTGCTCGTGCCTATAAACATTGGGCCTTATTTACAAGAAAGCAATGCAGCGCGGTGCCGCAGGACATTTCCAAGCACAGGGATGCTTCATGTTTACACCAATATGACGTATCCCTGAGCTCTCCCCTGCGCTGGCGCACATTTGGCTGCCGTGCGCCAAAGCAGGCATCCTTGCACCATGGTGCAGTGGTACTTGTGTTGTGGGACTGATTTTTTTTGCAGGAAGGGACACCTTCCTGCGCAAAAACAATCACAACAGGTTTTTCCTATATAACAGTATTTCTCCTCGTTGCGCCTCCATACGCCTCCCTGAGGAGGCGCAGGCTTCTGACGCATTCCCAGGCTTACAAAATGTTGTAAATCTGGGAATGTGGCAGAATCCATTTGCGCTGCGTGGGAACACCCACAGCAAAACCCATGGAGCACCCCTTTCACTCTAAGTGCTGCGTGCAAAGGGGCTGTATTTACAACGCCACAAAAAGCCACGCAGTGTGGCTTTACGTGGCCTTGTAAACATGGAGCACCACACTGCGGCACCGGTGCCTCAAAAAAAGTGATGCACCGGCGGCACAAGGGGCTTGTAAATATTCCCCACTGAATGTGACCTTGTGTAATGTAATTGGTGCTTATGTAAAGCGCTCCAAGAGTCGAGTTTGTGCTATATAAAAACTGCAGAAAATAGAGAAAGAAGTAGAACACAAAGCATTAAAATAAGTTATGAAAAATAGAAACTCATTTACTGGCTCATTTGTACAAAGTGAAACCATAAAACCTGGATAAATCATGGCTTTCATGCTTACATTGTGTGATATTAGACAAGCATTATATTTCAGCAAAACTCCTTTTTCTTCGTTATCACATATGAAAAATATGTGAGTTCAGAATGGCAGTTATACAAAAACCTATTGTGCTGGATTTCATTGACTATAATGTTGGTCTTTAATATTCTGGGCCATCTAAAGTGTTTACATGACAACTGTATTGCCTTCTATGTTCACTAATAGTTCACTTTTAATAGGTTCTTCTCAGTGCAGTGCTATAATGTGATGCATTAATGTTAAGGCTTCCACATGTTAAAGAAAGACACTTTTCTGAATTTTGAAGAGACTTTATCTTATTACACATGGTGTTTGTGGTATGATTTACATAGCAAATATTTTCAGGGCTCGGCTCTTGCACAGGCTCTTAGAGCCAAGCAGGACCCTTGACTCGGCTCTGGCTCAGCTCTCCCAGTTGATTTGTTGGCTCACCCACATCTATGCATGGATACACCCATTATTCTACACTGGAAGGCATTCACAACTAAAGCTGAACCACAAATGCACCATGAATAGGCACACATATTCTTTTAAATGAATACACAACACATAGACACACAAGCTGCCTTAGCATGGCGTCCTAAATAGCTTTATTTTTGTACTTTTAGAATTCATAACTTATAGAATTAGAACATTTCAGATCATCTTTACATGATTGCATACCCCTATGATTTCATGCATACTACTACTTACTTTACATGTGTTCGATTTATGATTAAAGTGATCAGATTGCATATACCTATTACAATATTTGAACAATTGTTGGGTTACGACTTGTAATTGATACTCAAAATAAACAACTATACTCATCTCCTCCTCCGCTTTATCTATGTTATTCACATTCTTCATGGGTCATGGAGTCTGGGTCAGTTGCACACATTGGAAATCTTGAGCTTTACACTTTCAGCCAACATCTGCACTACTAGTCTGATGGATGTTTAATGTGTGTTCAAGGTCCAAAATAACTATCTTGATGCTTCTTACATGACTCTTCTCAGCAACCTTGTCACATCCACACATTACACATCTATCTTTGGCTGAAGATGCAGATGAATGACTTAGCAAAGGTAAGGTTACACACACACTTAACCTATCCAGATATGTGGTTACATTTATATGCATTAATATTGAACATTTCAATGTCAATATGAATAACGATACATTAATGTATAAAAACAAAATTGCATCTTTATTGACAAATTCCACGTCAACCCAAACTCAGAAATAGGTAGTCAGGCAACCTCTGAGACCTGGGCCCAAGGCCACTGATTGACAGGTCACAGGTGGGGTGGCATGTAGCTGGCAGACTAAGCTGAGAACGGGAAACCCCAGATCAATCCCATAGATAGTCGCAGCGACACCACAATGGTCCTGGTAGATTGGCTCTAAAAAAGCACACATGGCCAGAGGAGTGCACGCGTTCCCAAAACACCATAAAGTCAGATGCCACATGAAGTTAGGAACACATAGCCAATCAGGACACAGCACATACAGCCCACCCAGTGATCATGCACTCCCCATGCAGGGCATCTGGACACGTTACCCACTGGCCGCATTTTGTCCATGCAAGGTCGAGTTCCACCTGGATTCCTCATCCAATACATTCATTTATGACTCCAAAGGCTGAGGTTAACATTCCTTACCAAAAAGGATCATTGGAACTATTTTATTGCATTCAATGAACAGTATAAAAACCCATGTCAGGCCAATTGTAAATTGAGACAGTCCTATGCCTGTAGCTGATCTCCCGGCCACACTGTTTAATTAAATAAACAGTTCCTGTTTTTCCTGTTTTGCCAAAATCCTCTTGTTTTTTCAAGGTATTTCATGTTCAAGCAACATTTTGGCGTGCCACCATTGGAGCTGATTGGTACCTCAAACCTGACTGCAGCAAAAGGAAGGACACCCTGCCCAGACAGATTCACATTTGCCCAATAAGGAAGGTGAGCAGACACCGCAATTGATTGGAAGTTCTGCTGAATCTGCGGAACGGAGGTCCTTCCTCAAGCAGCCGTCACAGTGGGTAGGAGACTACATCAGAACCTTAGTAAATCATGTGGCGTATTGGGAAACTAGGGAGAAGCATAAAAAGATAACCTGAGCGTCATGTTACTGACAGAAATCTGGCATATTACCTATGTTATATATTCTAGCTGAGTAGACGCAAGGTGGCTTCAGAGGCGATCCCTTGGAAGTCACCTTTTTTCGATAGTTAGCACGCTAGGAAAGGTGAATATTTATTTATTTATATAGCTCTTTATGGCTCCCAAGATGCTATTTTTGTGTTAGGCTATCCTGATTAGGCAGAGTTGGCACTTCAATAATATTTTTTAGTCTTAAAGTGTTTTCTCAGTGCCACCAGTTTCTCAACACCTTTGGTATCTGAAAGGAGGTGTTGGTCACATGGACTGCTGGGCGTAACACAGATGGTAAGCATTTCAGCTGGCCGTGACGCTGCCAGTATGCTTGGACCACTGGGCGTGAGGCAGATGGTATGCTTAGCCCCTGGGTGTGATACAGGGTGCGATTTGGACATTTAGGGAAAAAGATTTGGGCCTGGGAGATTAGGAGCAACTTGTGTTTGGCCAAGAGGGGCCTGTGATTCTCAAATTATTCCCTGTTTTCTGCAAACTATTGTTATTATCTTTGTCCCTTAGCCGATATCAGGCTCACTTAGTCCCGTGTGCCGCGCAGAGCTTCCCCTGGTCACAGGATAGCATGCGGTAGGAGCAGGCTAAGGGATTATTTTTTGACAAAGTCATCATTTTTCTCTGTCAGTACTTGATGAGATTGATGTAAGATATATGTGTGATGTTGTGGTGCTATTAATTACTGCAAACTGTGTTTTGTCTTAAGTATTGTTTTTTTGTCTATGACCCAATGTTTCATATAAAGGTGCTGCTATTTCTCACAAATTGTATTTGATGCCAAGAGTCAATATCGTTCAGATACTGTGTCTATAGACAAAATGCACTTTTTCTATGTTGCAACCCTTCATATGCATTATTTGTGTTTATGAAATGTTCCTGTCGAATTGCTGATGCATCTGTAGATAGCGTTGACCTCGTAGTTGCGTAATTAGAAGCAGTAACCCCTATGTATATTTTCCCCTCAATTCAGATCAAAACCAAAGAGTCCCTAAAACAAAGAAGCTAAGGTGTATCTTGTCCATTTTAAAACTACCAAACTTACCATGGAGACACCATTAAAACACACGCAAACCCGGTTCCCCACACAGGCTAAAAAACGTAAGAATGCTTGCCAAGAATGGCTAACACACACAAAGGCACACACATTTCCCTGGCCAAAAGAGGGAACTTTTCACACTAACACAACTGAACACATGAGAACACACATGCAACCCAAATACGCAGGTCAAAAGAAAGATAAGAGAGAGACATTATTAGAACTATGGGCCATCTTTGAGGATTCCTAGACAGTCCACACTACAGATAGCAAGCAAGGTGTCGGCACCTCCCCCACCATATGCAGGTATGGAGGTGCTCTTGCTTGCTCTCCCCGCATTAGGATACTCCAATCTGACAGTTGAAGAAGCTAGTGGGTCCCCTACCGAAAAACAAATGGTTAGGCCCAGGTATGAGAGATTAACAGGCCAGCAGACCCAGGCAGTCCCAGATCAACCCCAGTTCGGTGCAAGGGCTCCCAGAAGTTCGTCCCCCAGTCCGTCGCGTTTGACACATAGAACCCCAGCAGCACTGAGAACACGCACCCTCACTAGCCTAGGTGAACACACATGAGTTTCAGGGAGTTTTGTAGAGGTTCTAGACAGTGATACAGCTAGCAGGAGTGAGGAAGAGGACCCCAGTGCCCTGGAATATGATGACGATGGCAGAGCTACAGGATTTGCTCAGGTAGCAGAGGAAACAACCAAGAGCGAATTTGAGGGCAAAGCCCGACTGAAACGAACAGCGCATAGCTCAGAGCAAAGGAGGCAACTTAGAGGGGATGTGGAAGAAAGGTGCCAGCTAAGGAGGGAAAAAGAAAGAGCTCGCACCCAGTGAACACAGGGAGAAAACAGAGCAGCATGCCCCCCACATGAGGAGAGCGGGGAGAGGCACAGCGTACTGATCGGGGAAGAATCAGAGGTAGAATTTGATGAGAGGCTTCTGGCTGAGATCGGAGCCTCACCAAATTTTCAACATAGATTAGGGGCCGACCGGGAAATAAAAGACTTAGGGGCAGATGTATCAAACGATTTTGAGGTCGCAAAAATAGCGATTCGCTAAAAAACAGCGTTTGCGACCTCAAAAAGCGAGAACTTGATGTATGAGCAATATTCGCAGTGCAAAATAAGAAATCGCTAAATAAGCGATTTCCTATTTAGCGAATTCTTAAAATGTGCGTATCCCTCTTGCGAATTCGCAAACAGCTTCAAAATGTTTGCGACATACGCAAATTGCGAAATCGCTGTGTAAGGAATCGCAATGCAATGTATCAAAAATCGCTAATAGCGAATCCTAAGAAATCGCAATTTAGCACCATAGAATTAACACCAACACAATCCAGGTGGTAACCAGGTGCAAGCTATATTAAGAGGCCCACAATGCACCAGCCACTCCCACAATGGCTTCACTCTACCTGACAGCACAGAGAAGGATGCGACAAGAACGGGTGTTTGGGGTGCACATCACACTCTTCATGCAGACTGAGGAGGAGATCCACAACAAGTACAGGCTGGACACAAAGAGCATCCTGGACTTGATAGAGGAGCTGAGACCCCACATGGAACACCCAACAGGCAGGACCCAAAGCATACCAGCCCATGTCCAGGTACTGTGCTCACTGCACCTGCTGGCCACAGGCAGTTTCCAAGGGGTGATAGCTGTGGCAGGTGGGGTGTCCCAGAGTTGCCTGTCACGGTTCTTTCGTGCATTCCTAGATGCCATGGTACAAAGGCTACGCAACCACATACAATTCCCCACCACACAACAGGACTTCTACCAGATTGCACACTTCCCAAACGTAATTGGCTGTATTGATGGTACCCATGTGGCTCTCACACTCCCATCAACCAACGAATATGTGTACCGTAACCGCAAGTCCTACCATTCGCTCAACATTCAGATCGTATGCAATGCCAGGCATCTCATCACGGACATTGTTGCCAAATACCCAGGGAGCAGCCACGACTCCTTCATCTTCAGGCACAGTGGGATATACGGACGTCTCACTGCTGGCGAGTTTGGTGAGGGCTACCTCCTAGGTAAGTGCATGTCTGACCTCCCATATACAGGTACATCACTGGTCTGTGGGCCATTGACTGACCTCTCATGATTGTCCCTGCAGGTGACAGTGCCTATGCGGTGCGAGAGTTCATCCTGACGCCATACCTGAACCCAGCCAATGCCAGGGAGCGGCGTTACAACCGTGCTCACAAAGCAACACGATGCATAATAGAGCGGACATTTGGCATCCTCAAAAGCAGGTTCCGCTGCCTGCATAAAAGCGGTGGCGCACTCCAATACAGCCCGGAGACAAGCTGCAAGATTGAGGCCACCTGCGCAATGCTACACAACATTGCGGTGAGGAAAGGCATCCCAGTTGAACTGTCAGACAGTGACACTTCTGACGATGAAGACCCATGCCCCCTGGAAGACCTGCAGTTGGATTTGGGGCAGCTGCGGGACGACAGAGACGGGATGAGATAACCCATAACTACTTCTAGGTGAGTAATAATGACATGAGGCATGTGTTATTTGGTTTCAGGTCTGTGTTTATTTCAGCCCTTACATGCAGGATAGAATACGTCACACAGCCTGAGAGACTCCATGCAGCCCACTATGTGTAGCACATGTTATGTCCACAGTGCAGGTCTGTGAGCAAGCCAGGAGTCCTGTTGTAATGGGTTACCTCACCCTTTGGCGTAACTCAGTTTGGGCAGCTCATCTTCTCCTGTTGCGGCCTGCTGGTGCCTGCTCTGGGTGCTGACTGGCCTCCCATGACTCCACATGTGTAGCTCCCTGTCTCCCACTGCGCCGTCTTGGCACGGGCACTGGTGGTGTCATGCTGCTCCTGCTGGATACCTCCTCGCTATCCTCTGAGACCCGAAGTACTGGGCCACCTGTGTTGGCTGTCTGCATGTGTTCCACGGCACTGGTGACCAGCACCAGGCCTTTCGCCACATCCTGGCAGCAGTGGGACATCTCCACTTGCATGCTGATGGTGCGACGTGTCAGCTGGCTAGTGGCAGTGCAGAGGCGGTTCACCGCCTTGGTGTAGCTGTGCAGTCGGCTGTCCGCACGTTGCCTCAATCTGTGCCTGTCTGCCTTGTCCCTCTTGAATGTGGCACGCAATTTATGGATGGCACCTGCCATGGCCATGATGCCCTCCCCCATGTGACATAGGCTTTTGTTCACTGTGCACAGCTGCCGATTTGTGGACCGCAGTGATTTCTGTTGCAGGCGCTGTACCTGCAGTATGCTGCCTTCCAGTCCAGCAAACACTGTGTCTTCATCATCCGTGCCACAGCTGGTGCTGGCATGTGGCCTGCGTCTCCCATATCCATGCACTCTATGTCGCAGTGTGGCCTGTGCCGGGACCTGTGTCACACCCTGCCCTGGCTCTGCCTGTGCTTCTTCCTCGCCTGTGGACTGTGTATCTGCCTCCAGGGGTGGCAGTGGTGGCACAATGGTGCGCTTCCTCCTTGGGACAGGTGTGCTCTCTCTGCTGTCTTCTGGCTCCCCTGCCCTGCCTGTTCAGCTGTATCTTCCACCTCCTCATCTCCCGCACTGTCATCCAGTGGCCCAGGTTGTGCTGTGGATGAAGCGGGAAAATTGATTTTGTGACATTGTCTACATTTCTCACTTAATAAAGTTTTCACATTTTGGATTGGCTAACTGGTATCTATAGCATTCCTGCCTTTACAGGGTCTCACATACTGCTTCAACATTGCTGTGTGTACTTGCCCCACTGTGTTGTGCCTATGACTGCGTCTCCCATGATGCATTGCTGTGTGTGCTGGAATAAGTGGACCGTAGTGGCATTTGTAGTGTGTGTTGGGTGCATTCCTGTGTGTGGGGATGGGATGGTGCTGTGGGGGGCTGCATTTGGCATGCCTCTTACCTTGTCTTGTGGTTGCAGGCTCTGATCTGTCTATGTCAGCCACTCCACTGATGCTTTCTGGCAGGAGGGTGCTCTCCACCAACTCCTCCTGGGGTGTTGAGTCGGTTGCTGTGGATGTTCCACCCCCTGTCTTCCTGGACTGCGCCAGCCTGGTTGCCACCTTCTCTTTGGACCTTTGGCGCATGTCGTACCACCTCTTCCTCAGCTCTTCGACCGTGCGCTGGGTCACACCTACAGCATTTACTTTTTCCTGGATGGCCAGCCAGATTTTGCGCTTCCTGGACTCAGGTACACGGAGTGCCTTTTTTCCAAATAGGAGTTCATGGTTGCACACCATTTCCTCAATCAAGACCTCCTGCTCCCTTTCACTGAACTTGTTTTTCCTCTTCCTCACTGCCCTCTCCTTGTCCTTCTCTTTGTGTTGGGAATCCATTTTAGCTGTTTGTGACTGCTGTGCTCACTCCTCTGCCTCTCCTCACAGCCTCTGACCCAGCCTCAGGCACTCAGGTGCAGCAGATCACTCCCACTTCCTGGGTGTGATGTCATCAAGCTGCACCTGAATTGCTGCTTCCCGATTTTGCGATTCTTTATTTGCGAATTTCGCTAATAAGGAATCGCAAAATCGGGATTCGCAGAAAATTCTTAGATTTTTAAGTAATCGCAGATTTTTAGCGATTTTCTAGATACATCGCGATTAGCGATTCTCAAATTGCGAATCGCTAAAACTCGCAAATTGAGAATCGCTAACCAATACTTTGATACATCTGCCCCTAAGGTAGCCTGGTTCTGCCCCAACGAAGACATAGGAAAAACAGCATGGAACCTTTGAACGAGCACGGGGGGAGTAGCGACGAAAATGTACACTGCTCCACCCAAACGCACGGGATAGGAAGACTGACCCCAAGGGAGATAGTGGCCAGAGAGGAAGGCGAGACCTTTGCGTGGCTGTTCTGCCACCTGCTATCCCACTGGACTGAGAAAAAAGACCAGTACAATAAACCTTGGCTGAAGGAGGGATTCTTCGAACCAGAGGACATGGCCATAGCGGAAGACTGCATTCGGCATGGAGGAGGAGATCCCGAGTGGAACTTCTCCTACATGCAGGAATGCCTAAAAAGATGGGAACGCCAAGTTAGGGAGAAACCGGTAGAGTTACTCAAAGTAAAAATGTACCTACTGCTACCGAAGAGCACATCAGGGAACATCTATGCGCCGTGGGCTCAAATGGATAAAGAAGGGCTAAGTACAAAGCTACCACCTTGCTGGATGGAGCTGGGAAATGGATCTCATTTTTTGAGACGAACACCGTGGAAATAACCCTGGCGATAAGCGATATCAAAAGTCTGCTAAGTAGTATTATTGGAGAGCAGACTAACACAGTGTTCATCCGATCTCGCATCCCAGAAATTACGCTGACAAACACCGAATATGACGGGGCCACATTCAATTCATACAAGCACCGAATATAGACAGCCCTGAGGGAGATGTTCCCTGACTGCCCTGACGTAGGAGGGTTAATGGCAGAAACTATGAAGCCAAGGGAGACAATAACCAATTTTCTGTATAGGATGAGGGAACCATAGGAACGAGAGACAGGACAGCATGGACTGATATGGGCCCACAAGTCACATTCTTTTACAATATTCTCAAAAATGGGCTGCCCACTGACATACAAAGCGGATTGGACAGTGTGGTTGGGTTAGACACCAAACCCTGGCGGGAGATACAAGCACTTATATTGCATTACCACAAAAAGAAGCAAGAGAAGGATAGAGAAAAACAGGAGCAAGCCCAGAGAGACACTGCTAAATTGGTCCAACACAAATTGAAAATAGGCTGCCCTCGAGAGGGCCGCGTGGGCTCCAAGCATGCAAATGACACCAGTCTTAAAGGGACCTCCACCGCAAAATCCCAGAGGGTTTCAACCTAGCTATAGCGGCAGAGACCAGGGAGGTTGGCAGCAACCAGACCCTAGGGGAATGCTACTATAGGCCACAGGATGGGCCACATGGCAGACAGATGCCAATTAAAAGCATACCATGAACAAAGATATATGGGCCAGGGCCAGCCACCACAAACTCCTCATCCACAAAACCAAGCCCAGGGAAACTCGAATGAGCCTTACATTCAGCCGCAGGGAGGTCATACAGGCGCCAGACCACTGCAACAGGGATCAGGTAGTTGGACAAATACGTGGCAACACCAACCACAGACAAGTAGCTCAGCCCAACAGGGACTGGGGTAACTGTCTTGGAAGGTAAATCCTTCACACAAACACAGAGTCCTAATGTGAGGCAATTTATAACCCCAGAGTAAAATACCACCCATTCACCCACATCCCAAAAATTCCCTGTATCAAAACCAAAAGAAGGATCAATAAGACAACATTGGGAATACAAACTTTTACTTGCATCTAGGGATTCGCGGCTGCTGTCTGTGCTCTGTTGATCGGGTATCCTCACTAAAGTTCACCCTTAAGGGCACCTGCAGGAGCCAAGGTCCCACTTTGCTGCTAATCCACCAGGGCAGGGTTAGCTGACCACACCCTGGGGGGAGGGCAGTCTGACAAGGGGGCATGGGGCTCCCAGATAAAGTACTTAAAAACAGGCACCCAGGTCCCCGCATCCAGAGTAAATAGGGACGGGTTCAATTACCAAATGGAAAGGTCCCCATTCTCGGGCATTCGGCCCGGGACCCATGTTTCCTTCATGACATATAGACCCAACAGCGCCCCCAAAAGACCAAAAGCATCCGGCTGAAATGAAGGCCCCCTTTTAGTTCTAAAACTAAGCTGTCCTCAAGTGACGGGAACCGGCTTTCCGTATGCCTCGGATAGTGAGGATCCCATAACCTCCACCACATGTGCACAAAAGCCAATAAGTTGCAAGGCACCTGCATGGCATTGGGTCAATCGAGAGGTTCGTCAGGTTAACCAGACGCCCCAGAATTGCGAGCTAGTCCTGGTCCAGTCATCATACCAAGGCAAAATTCAGCAAGGGCTCTTGGCTTTGGGCTCCCACGTTCTTATGATCCCATCAGTGTTTTCTTTTCTTTCCTTCTGGGTTTTTCAAATGCCAAAATTGTGGTTGCCATGCCATACCCCTAGAAAATAGTGGCAGAAGCATGCCCGCTAGTTAGAAGTTCCTAACCACAAGCCAGGAACCACAGATCCCAATGCACTGAAAAGTCGTGGGTTGATGGAGAGCGGGTGTGCCTGGGAGAGAGGAGTCCGCAAAGTCCATCACATCTCCAGCAGAATGCGCTTACCCCCGTACCAGGCTTACCAATTAACCAACGCACCAGGCTTCACATACATCATCCGAGAGAGCAGTAAGCCCCGACCTCAGACGTTGCAAGGTGAGGCAAGGACAATGCAAAGATATCATTAATAATCATAACACCACTGAAGGCCTATTTTGCATGGCCTTGCGGGACTTTGTACAGAACTGTAAGGCAAGGCAGCTGCTAGCACTGTATTACATAACATTAGAAAGCGGGAGGAAATTCATGGGTGGATCATGCCAATTCCCATGCATACACCCATGTATTATTATGGATTGTCAGATTTACTACATCTAGTAGACCTAGGAAATGCATCTGATTAGTGTGCCTCACAAACCTGGCTACGACAAGTGCATAGATATGTATTTTGCCTCTTTATTTTCTGTGTCATCATGCAATGCCTTGTGCTGCACACATCGAAAGAGCAATAAGTCTCTAAAGATTTTGTGGTGCTGGAATGTGTCCCTTCCTGAATAAAAACAATCTGTCCCGT
Organism: Calotriton arnoldi; assembly: GCA_963921515.1. Classification (NCBI taxonomy): domain Eukaryota; kingdom Metazoa; phylum Chordata; class Amphibia; order Caudata; family Salamandridae; genus Calotriton; species Calotriton arnoldi. The sequence continues at coordinate 1,921,824 of CAWUFW010002215.1, forward strand.
AACACAGACAACCTAGCACTATAGTGCAAATGTGCCTGCAATTGTGCTAGACTGCACACAGAGTCACTGCATAACTACTGAGTAGAATTGCTCCTTTTCTTTGGCCATATGGATCATTTCTTCTCTCTTCCTTTCACACAACACAGTGGAATAACTTTGCTTGCTGCCCCTCATTGCTTGAGGTAATAGTATATATGGCCACCAATGGCATGCAATATTCTATCTGTTTTGCTTCATTTCTCCCACTGTGGATAAAAGAAACACTTTATTGAACCTATATTTGGTTATTAGCCATTGCATTTCCCATCCACATAAAAATTAATAGGCAAACAATTAGACTTACCAAATGAGTAGTCCATTTCCATATGTTCCACTCTGAAAGGGCCCATTTCTGCTACAATGTCTGAAAATGTATGAATCATGGGCACTTCATGGATATTTGGCTACAGCATTGGTGAAAGATCCTTTATGAGTGGCTATTGCCTGCCCATTGATGGAACAGTTATGCTTCCGAGTACGGTAATTGTGTCCAGTAGCTGCAGGTGCCACCAATTGAACATGGGTGCAATCATTTGCTTCAAGAACATGAGGGAAATCTGCTATCTCATTAAATCCTTGTTTAGTGCTAAGTTATTGTTGACTGGTTTTAGGAAACAGCAGGTACTGTGGATAATTGCATCCAGCACAGATGGCAGAAAATGCACCCTCCCATATTCCAGCCAACATTGCAGATATCATCTAAAAAGAGCCACAGTCCAACGTGTGTAGTACTGCCATCAGTTTCACATGTGGTGGGATGGCACTGGACTGTCCTGTTGTTGTTTGAAGACTTGGGGTAACAACTCAAGGATGCTCTCCTCCTTCAGTCGGTAAAGCTGAATCACCTCCTCCTCCTTGAGATCAATGAGGGTGATCCTTTGTCTGAATATCTGCTCCTGCCACTGTTTTCGTCTCACACCAGCTCCCAATTGCAAAATAACTACCTCCATGGCTTTGAAAAGCTTCCCAGGGTATGTTAGGTGAGAGATCTTTATATACTGATGGCCCTGCGCCATTGCGTGTGCCTGCGTTAGCGATGCGAAGCATTCTGATGCATTTCTACCGTTTTGTTACACTACGTGACAACGCACCAGCAAATCCCACTGCATTACTGTTGTGTTGGGATTTGCGCGGGAACACCCACGTTGTATACATGAATTCCTGCATCAAGCAGGAGATGCAGCACAGCACTTGCACCTCGCAAGTCCCCAAAAATGACGTAGGCAGGGTCCTGCATCTCTCGATAATTCTCACTTACACCCCTGCGTTTCCTTGCTTCCCTTGCATGACGCAATGGCTTAGTAAATCTGGGCCCTGGTATTTTATTGAGCTGATGTGAATTCCCACAGGTGAACACCCTTCTACAAAAGGCATACAATCCACAGTAGTTTGATTCTTCGAAGCAGGGCCGCTTTAGCGGTGGTGGCGCCTGGTGCAACAATCATTTTTGGCGCCCCCACACCCCATGACTCCCTCCTCGGATTCTCTCACCACCACCGGGCAAAAGCGCCCCTCATCTCTCCAATCGTAAGTTATTACTTACTTACTTACCCCCTGAGGTCATCGTGCCCCCCCACGCGTCAGCGCCCGGTGCGGCTGCACCGGTCGCACTGCCCTAAAGCCGGCCCTGCTTCGAAGTATGGTCTCACCCCAGGGCAGCATCTGAGGTGAACTAAAAATTGTTTAAAACAAATGTTAAAAAGAATTTCAACCCTACAAAAAGTGTCTAGATTGACATGTAGAAAATATAAACGAAGCTTTCAGTTTTGAAAGTATGTTAGTGGAGAGTGTGGCATCGGCTTTCTTATGTTTTCTTCTACTGTACACTGCACAGTTTGTTTGTAAACTCATGTAGTCATCGTTTTCAATTTTTTTTTGTATTTTGTGTAAAGGATTCCCCAATTAGAAGGCACCATTGAAAATACTATTTTGTGACGCTACTGTTTTGTTCTATTTTGTTTGTGATGCGCGGGGTTACATGATAGAATTTCCCAGGAAGCGAAAGGAAACAACAGCATCGTAACAAAGTTATTTCTTGTCAACTGAAAAATTTATCAATTAAATTACATTTCGTCTACTCCATCGACATTGCTGGCGCACAAAAAGGTATAAAATACACTTATGGCTCTATAAATACATGATTTATTCACAGATATAATAATTATAAACCATTACTCAAGGAGTAACGAATTTAGCAAAATTAGTTTATGACTTTGCACTCCTTTTTCTGTGTCTCGAGGTAAAACAAAGTGCATTCATATAAAATAAAATACTCCATTATGATATTAGAATTCTCTCTCAAATGATGAGTTGATTACTCATCAATGACGAGGGAAATATCAAATTCTAGCTGTGCTCAACAGTACCATATAGCATAGTGTATATGGACCATTTTTCGAGTAAGACTTATTTACTACCACTGCTTAGAGCATTAACAGCAGTTAATGAATTGACTCTTTTTTAGTCATTAACTGCTATTAATACCCTTCTTGTATTATGAGCTGAAGGTTAGGCAGCATAATTAGAGGAAGTGCACTTACCAAATATTAACCCCTGACATCACATGTGCATTAATACTATTGGCACCCTTCCACTAAATCTCACCCAACGCAGTCAGACAACAGTCAAACTGGCCATTTCTGCTCTGTCTTCCTGCTTCACAGTCTCGCTGAACTTAGAGTGCAGGCAAGCACCGGAAGTTAGAGCCAGCATTCTAAATATTTTAATTGGCAGAGCCAATCCTATCACTCCATTCGCAGTGCTCATTAAACATCATTTGAGAAATATCATTTCTCAAATGCTAACATTAGTGGAGTCGTGACAACATTGTTCGATAGTAAAAAATGTTGGGGGAGATTTACAAGCCCCTTTACAAGCCCCTTGTGCCACCGGTGCGTCACTTTTTGTGACGCACCAGCAGCACATTTTGCTGCCCCATATTTACAAGGGCAGAAAAGCCACCCTGCGTGACTTTTTCTGTCCTTGTAAATATGGCCCCTTTAAACGCAGCACTTTGCGTGAAAGGGGCGTTCCATGGGTGTTGCTGTTGGTGTTCCCACGCAACACCCATGGAACCTGATACATTTCCAGATTTACGAGAAATCATAAACCTGGAAATGCGTCTGAATGCTGCGCCTCCCCAGGAGAGGCGTAGGGAGGCGCAACGAGGAGAAATGTATTCATTTCTCCTCGTTTTTTTCCTCTTTCTATGCGTGCTGCATTCTGCAGCATACTTAGAAAGAAGAAATCACCTCTGGTGATTGTTTATGTACAGGATGGTGTCCCTTCCTGCACATAAACAATCATTAAAACAATGACGTTTGGCAAGTTCTATGTGTGCTATTGCAGCACACATAGAAGTTGTAAAACACCATTTCTGATTGTTTATGTGCAGGAAGGGAAGCCTTCCTGCACATAAACAATCATCCCCGTGACGCAGGCATCCTTACACCATGGTGCAAGGGTGCCTGCCTCGGCGCATGGCAGCAGTTTGTGCGCCAGCGCTGGGGAAAGAACAGAAATGCGACATATTGTTGTAAATATGTTGCATCCCTGCGTTTCGAAACTAATGCAGCGCGGCGCAGCAAAATGACTTGCTGCACCGCGCTGCGTTAGTTTATTGTAAATCTGCCCCGATGTCTTTATGCGATACATGTGTAAGTCTGGATAAAAGCCTTAATAGTTAGATATAGCTAAACAAGTTTGAAAACTGGTAGACCTCAGACCCAAAGGGCGATGCTATGGTTACACCATCATTTTGATATGAACGACATGATGACAGTGCCATCAAATCAAGTCCTCTATCCCAGATGACTTTTCCAAAAATGCCTGATCATATGGCATTTTTAACTTCAGGCAAGATAGGGAAAACAGGAAGGTGTTCAGTGGAATGAGTGAATGAAACTCAACCTTTGTTAATTACTCTGGCTGCATTCCAATCAATAATGATTTTGCCCACTATGCCACACCAGGTAACCACCACCCTTGCACACCTCAGGCTTGGGGGCATATTATCAAGGGCTTATCGCCGCTTTAGCGGCACTTTTTTGCCGGTAAAGCGGCGATAATTTTATCACCCTATTAGCAAGATGCAGCTAACGGGCCTTAGCGTGAGTTTTTGGGCGATAGCGGCCCATTTTTTTTTATCTCAAAGCATGTCAGCGATATTTATCGCTAATGACATGCAAAGTAGGCGTTCCTCACTAAAACTACATGGAAACAGTCGCAAACACAACTTCCCTCTATTATCAATGCCCGCGAAGCGATAAGAAAAGTCGCGCTAACCGCGCTTATCGCTGGAATTTAACACCTGAAAAAAACTTGAATCCAGCGATAGCCGGCGATAAAAAAAACAGCGCTAAGCACGCTTTGCGATAATTATCGCAAATCTTTGATAATATGCCCCTTGGTCTGCTCCTATTGGAGTAATTGCATGCAAATTGCCATGCCAGGTCACCTCTGAAAACGAAACAAGCAACCCCAGACCGATTTTGGTCTGCTTTTGGGTCATGAGTGAGGTGCTACTTGATCCCTTTGATAACATAAGTACTGGACCAACTTCTAGGAATACCTGTTGTGCATAGTGTGTTACAGTAAGGAAAGCAAACATGTGATAGGCGGCCCAATCTTATGGAAATCGCACTTGGTCCTGCTTTTAGAGGAATAGTCCAAGCTGAAGTGCAAAGACAGATCTCCATTGAATGGGAAACAACTATGTCAAACCAGTTTTGGCCTATCTGGGCATCATTAGTCAGGTGCAGCTAGATTCCAATGGCGAATGAGGACAGGACCCATTTCTGGACTTTCCACCCATTACCTTGTTGCTGTTCACAGAAGGTAAATTAAGCCTGCACTTTAAGTATTCTCACCAGAAAGGTACAGACTGGTAGGGATTTCAAGTTGAATTTGATGTAATATGTGAGGTCCTAAGCAGTGCATTGCAGAGGCGCAAGTTATAGTTAGCTCATTGAACTATAATTGGTGAATTTAAGTGTTTTTTAAACATTACGGGGCATATGTCCAGTTCCAGTGATCAAACTCGTCCCAGAGCTTATTAGCAAGGCACTGACTCCACTTTTTAATGCGATGTTCGAATCGGGGTATTTCCCAAAAAATTGGAAAATAGCGTCCATTCTGCCATTGCTAAAAAAACACAACCTTGACTACAAGGATCCCAACAACTATAGGCCAATCTCCCGCTTACCTCTGCCAGCAAAAATGGCTGAAAAAGCTATGAATACCCAACTCACCACCCATCTCCTTATAAGGAATTCACTAGACTCCACTCAATATGGGTTCAGGGCAGAGCATAGCACAGAATCAGCCCTGATAAAATCAACAGAGGAAATAAAAGAAGCCTTGGACAAGGGAGACAATGCGGTGCTCATCATGTTGGATCTCTCCGCAGCATTTGATACGGTCCATCATGGAATTTTGATGGACCGTTTATCTGACTGCGGGGTAACAGGAAAGGCCTGGGACCTATTGAAATCCTTTCTGACAGAAAGGATTCAAACTGTGGATCTTGACAAAGCCCGTTCATCTTTTTTTTACAAAAGGATGGGGACAATGGGCTTTTGGAAAGGTCCAACGTACATGCCCTAGATAATCAATAAAGAAGAAGTACGTGGTTCCTCGGTGAATACAGAGTATTTATAGCAGGTCGTGAAAGGAAGGGGATTCTTCCTTTCGGAACTGGTGCCCTCACACACCCAGCAAGCTAGGTGTCATGCTTCATCATCTGGGCCTGCTCCTCGTCGGGTCGGCGCTGCAATACCCGACGGGCACCCAAAAAGGGCTCTTTATCGGAGATCTTTTGTTTCTTGCCGGTGGGTGCTGTGGGTGTAAGGGCCCTTTTGATTGTGTGGATGTAGTAGTATGTGAAGTGAGTTAAAACAAGTCAGGGTGCCTTATGGAACATATTTTATTCTTGGTAGGCCCCCTGCCTGATTTAAAATAGAAAAAGGAGAGGCGTCTATCTGACTATAATGGGTCAAGATCAGGGCGCTCTATTCCTAGTGGGTCAACATGTTTCTCGCCATTGTTGTCTTAAGGATCAAAGGCGATTCTTCAGGACCGTAAAGTGAGTCTATCTACACCCAGTGGTGTGGTGAACTACCTACCACTCTTGGATAAGCGGGTTGTGCGCCCGTTGTTTCTATGGACGACCCAATCACTAATTGAATCGTGCCTCGTCAGTATCCAGCGGGCCGTGGACACATATAAGTTATGTGTCTGCTTTCAATGAAAGCCGTGTGGTTGACCTACCCCTCTCCGTTGGATCCGGGAACCAGTTCCGAAAAGAAGAATCCCCTTCCTTTCACGACCTGCTATAAATACTCTGTATTCACCGAGGAACCACGTACTTCTTCTTTAAAGCCCGTTCATCGCCATTTTCCTTACCATGTGGAGTACCTCAGGGGCCCTCCCTGAGTCCCACGCTCTTTAATGTTTATGTTACACCTTTAGCCGCGTTAATCAGATCCTTTGGATTTCACCTGACATCCTACGCAGATGACACACAAATAGTGATGTCATTAAGTCCTGGGCAAGAAGCAGAGAAAGGGAAAAAATCCCACGACTGCATGAAAGCAGTCGGGCTGTGGATGTCAATGAATTGCTTAAAGCTAAACTCTAGCAAGACGGAAGTTCTTATATTTGGCAGCAATGCCAATTTCTGGACACCAGGCTGGTGGCCAGAAGAACTTGGGTCGCTCCCGGAGCCAACCAGAAAGGCTAAAAATCTAGGAGTCCTAATTGACAACAAACTGACATTCGAAGATCAAGTGAGTGCGGTTATATCGACCAGCTTCCATCTTCTTAGGATGATACGGAAAATCATGCTGTTCCTGCCAGCAGACAGCCATAAGGTAATAATAACATCCCTAATACTATCACGGGTGGACTACTGCAACAGCTTATATTTAAACATCCAAAAGAAACATCTTAATAGACTCCAACTTGTGCAGAACGCAGCAGCAAGACTCCTGACCGGAACACCGAAATTTGTCTCAGTAAAAAAAGGGCTGAAACAGCTGCATTGGCTCCCTGTAAAACAGCGGATTCAATTTAAATCCTTATGCACAGTTTTTAAGGCCCTCCATGGAAGAGGCCCAGAACATCTAAAACAGTGCTTTAAATGGTATGCCCCCAGGAGAGCACTGAGATCGGCAGGAGCAAGACTAGTGATAGTACCCTCCTTTAGGAAAGCAAAATGGGGGGGCAGAGGCTTCAGCACCTGTACCGCTAGGGCCTGGAATGAGCTTCCATTCCATCTTAGGAATGCCACAGATCTACTGGCCTTTAGGAAAGGACATAAAACCTGGCTTTTTACCTTGTAGGCATTTCACTCTCTGATAACCGGAAGATAGTGTGCAGCGCCAGGACACCCTCGGGTAACAGTTGCGCTTAAGAAATGTGATTAACATAACATATGTACAAGGAGTTAACGCCACTGTAGCATCAACGTTACAGTGGCTTTTTTTTATTGCCGCCCTAGGATGCTTGTTTCCAGTCCAGGGAGGACCTGGCCTGGCAGTTCGGGCTGGACTGTTCCCATTGGGCGCAGGGTCAAGACTGATTTGCATATGGCTGGGTCCAAACTGGAATGGCATGGTGAGCAAAAAAACGATGGATTTAGGCCCAGATCTCTGTACTGGGGTGAATGTATGACATTGTTCTGCATTCTGTCCATCAATTGTTCTTTTTGCATTTGTCACCCCGAGTGGGACGGGTATGCCCAGACATGGGTCCCGTGCTCTCCATGCCACTGGAGTCAAGCTATCCTGGCTGATGAGGGCTGAAAGCCCGAAACCGGTCCTAGGATGCTTGTTTCCAGTCCAGGGAGGACCTGGCCTGGCAGTTCGGGCTGGACTGTTCCCATTGGGAGCAGGGTCAAGACTGATTTGCATATGGCTGGGTCCAAACTGGAATGGCATGGTGAGCAAAAACGATGGATTTAGGCCCACATCTCTGTACTGGGGTGAATGTATGACATTGTTCTGCATTCTGTCCATCAATTGTTCTTTTTGCATTTGTCACCCGAGTGGGACGGGTATGCCCAGACGTGGGTCCCGTGCTCTCCATGCCACTGGAGTCAAGCTATCCTGGCTGATGAGGGCTGAAAGCCCGAAACCGGTCCTAGGATGCTTGTTTCCAGTCCAGGGAGTGTTGTATTCCGCTTTAGGGGTCCGTATATAGGTTTTCCTGAATCATGTCCTTATATAGGCACAATTCGCATTGCCCTTATATAGGCATAGAATCCCTGTCCTTATTTAGGCATTAACTGTGCTCTCCAAATACAGGCATGGTCACCGACATCCGTCCACCCTAACGTCACAACGAGTTCTTAGAAACCAGACCCTTAAGCTTCGGGATTTCCCCTAGCACAGGACTATTGATTTCTCCAAGAACTCATCTATTATGTATGAACCGTTATACCTTAAGGGTTCATTCCTGACGTCTTCCTATGTCCGACTTCACGTCAATGCTAACATTCCTCGACACCTACCAGGTATAAATATACCCTCCCTTGCCCAAGCAAGTTAGAGGAGACCTCGACTTCAGAGGAGCCCGTATCCCGGCCTGATGCACTGAGAAGACGCCGTCATTCCTGCACGCAGACAAATCCAGCTTCCAGTGTTCTGACTCCCTTCGCGGGGTGTTAGAGTTCCAAGATCCGGCAGGAGATTCCCACCTCTCTCATTCTCAAGGTATGGAGCTGACTAGATCCTAGAGGGACTCTTGGCATACTAGACTCAATACACTCTTAGTCTACCATACTAGAGAATACTCCACCTACTTCTACTCTTCCCTACACCTAGTCTAGGTTAGGTACACTGGGGTAGAACTAGCTTAGAGACGCATCGTATGAGTACTCGCATTTTTAGCTCATGTTATTTATGTACTTGAATATATGCTAAAAGATAATGCTAGAGCAGTATTATTTATTTCTACTGCTTACGCTGTACATTATTTATCTTGCATACTGTCTTGTGATCATAACAGCACATATCTCTTACACGAGAAACAAGACTGTTCAATAAAACCCTTTTTATTGAAACGCCCGTCTTTCCTTTCTGTGTAACTCTGCAGAAACTAAACATGCATGATTGAATGAGTGAAACTGTTATCTATTGTTTCCACGATTCTGAGATATGTTCCGCTTCTAAAGGGAAACAAAGTTGTCATGTTTTTCGGTTGCCAGAAACTACTCCCTTCTTGTTCTCAAGGAGTTTCTAGTGGCCTCTGAGCTAGCTGGCACAGGTAATTAAGTTTAATATAATCGATAGGGACATACCGACCTTAGTCCTATGTCAAACCTATAGGTTATATTATTCCAATGCGCAGAGCCTATTAGGGAAATAGGAACCACACTATATGGCGCCCAACGGTTTGGTAAGGCAGTAATTTAACGCTAGATACTGAGTAACTCATTCGTGCTTTTCTTAGAGACCCCATCTCACATACTCCATAAGACGTCTGGAGTGGGTAGGGTTAAATATCCGCCAAAGGTAAATAGGACAAAAAACCCTATGTATTAGCTATTTTGGTTTGTTCAACGTTGAAGGATACAGTGTTCCAAAATATTGTGCACCTTATCTTTTGTTTCCTTGAAACTTGTTCTACATTTTTCAAAAAAACAAATGTCCATACATGGGGACAATAACACCGGGAACGGTGGAGCTGCGGCTGAACCAGTCGTAACAGCTTTTAACTTTACAGGTTTAAATGAAACCGAGGAGGGTGTTATAGACATCCATCCAAACTTAAGAAGAGCCATCACTCTAAAACTTATAAAACATGGCCTACCACCAAGAGGAGGTAGAGCAGTTTTTGTGATAGAGGCACACGAGTCCTTTCAGACAGAGGTATTCTATTCATGGATAGTATTCCCAGAATCAAATCCAGTAACAAGACTGTTTCACTTCTACAAAGAAGATGATCCACCAGAGGAATATATTCCTTTCGAGGATATTGAAATTCCACTAACATACCAGGAGCATCAGCTCTGGTTTAAAGGCGCCCTAAAACATCACAGAAACATTACCAGGCTCGGTCCACTAGGTAGACCAGGAGCAACATGGCCGATTCTAGCCGGCTACACTCCTCATCCTGACCTCGATATAATGTCAGATGAGGAGCTACTTACTCAACTTACAGAGTTAATAAAAATCTACAGACAACTAGTCCAATATGTCATGCGGACTTTCACAGTCCAACCACCATTGACACTTCCAAATCAAACTCCCCAACAGGGGAATACATTAAAAATTACACCACAGACTTTACAAGCAGTCATGGGTAAAATGCCCACAAAACGTGAGCAAATTCCTTTCTGGATAGCTCAAAAAATTACTGAAATAGAAGCAGTATTTCCAAATAATAGCCCGTATGAGAAACACAGAATCCTAACGATCTGTTTACCGATGGGGATCACACCACAACTGGAAGGCTGCACCACTTGGGGCTCAGTCTTTGCTGCCATCTATACTAAAACACATGGTGTTCCGTCAATTGCGGTAATACCTGATGTCCTGAAACAAATTCAAAATGAATACGGGGCAGAGCCTGCTCTAAATTTAGGTATGAAATTACTGAAAAATTTCGACCAGGTCTCAACAATAATATTATCTAATATTAAAGGGGAGGCAGCAGCAGTGGCGATCCGCCAACGATTAAGGGAATTTGATGTTACAGAACATCAAACAGAACTACCCAGAATAATAGAACAATCTTATGCAGAATTAGGCAGAGATAGTTTGGGTGGAAGACCATTGAAGCCAAAACTATCTGAGAGTCCTGAGAAGGACTCTATTAAACAAACTCCTACATCTTCTAAAAGAAGTGGGAAACTAATAAACAAAATTCAAACTAGAAATGTTCTCAATCCCGAGGTAGGTCTCCTCAAAAGGAGCCCTCTGAAAGGAGGTATAACCTCAGGAATAGGGATAATTTGAAAAAACCTGACAGGTATCAAGATACTGATACACGCTCCTCTCGTACCTTTCAGATCTCGTCACAGACATCGGAAAGAAGAGGACGGTCAGAACATAGAGAAGAACGCGTCAAATTGAAAGACGACAAACACGTTCCGAAAAACAAATCAAAACCTGAATTCTCAAAGAAGAAGGTAGCAGGTCTGAAAGTCAGACATGCCGAGGATACTGAGAACACAACTCAAGAACGGAGAATGGGCTCAGACAACGCTGGACAGTGCTGCAGAAGTCACAATAGCTCGCCAGAACCTGAAGGAACTTCTGGAGATAGTGGACTTGAATGAGTACATTACAGTTGAGACTGTAGACACCAGGGTTAGTACTCCACAAAAGTTATATGAAATAACACTCTGGATGGAGGGAGACATACCCAGACAGGTGAAAGCACTCTTTTGGGAAAAACTTTCAAAGGGTTATGATATACTTCTAGCGGAAAAAGACTGGCCACCACAATTTGTCAGGGAGTGCCCACATGGCAAGGACATTATTATGCCAGCCTTCTCTAACCATATTCCAATTCATCTAAAATATACTCATGCCAGGAAATGGGCTGTTGCCCAGGCCCCAGCATTATACAAAAATCATGTAGGATGGGATGAGGATTCCCCTCACCATAAAATACATCTGAAAAATGAGCCTACTGCACAAAGGCAGTACCCAATAAAGCAAGAAGCTAAAAAACAGGTCAGGGAGATCTTAGATCAACTTGAATACCAGGGGGTGATTGAAACATGCACCTCCTCAATGAACAATCCTTTGTTTCCTGTCTCCAAACCAGACAATACCTGTCGTCTAGTTTTGGATTACAGACACTTAAACACTTGTTCTAAAACATTTGCAGTGCAAAATGCACATAGTACAGCATTAATGAATAACATTGTGCGTAAAAAATATAAAACCACATTAGATATCTCAAATGGTTTCTTTTGTCAAAACATAGCACCTGAAAGCAGGTACTTAACTGCTTTCTCAATAATGGGGACCCAGCGTCAATTTTGTCGACTCTCACAAGGGTTCAAAAACAGTCCGGGGTTATTCTCAGCGAGAGTAACGGAGTTGTGTAGTAAACTACTACCCTACTATTTCCCACTGTACTGCTTTGTTGGAATGTATCATGACATCATAGAATGCCTGAGTGCCTCTCTGTGTTTAGAGTGTCAGTTGGTCAACCCAGGCTGAGCAGCTAGGAGCTTGCTCCTGGTGGGGATGCATCTGTACGTTCTATCTTCTCCTACTCACCTATCCTGGAACCAAGCTACAATAAAGGATTACTCTACTTATACAGCTGGACTGTGTATCTTCCTTTACCACATTTTGGCGACGAGGATGGGCAGTCCTTTCATCTGGACAGCCTACACCCTGGGCATTTCACCTTCCGGATGGCATACAGTTACTGTCCAGAATACTGCCATCCTGCTGCCTTGGAAGTGTGACTACCTTGTGGTCAACGGGTGCTGGAGAATTGGCACCAGCGACGTCCTGGGAAACTCGACATCCCTATGAGGCGTTACACTTTAAAGAAAATAAGCAGAGACTGTTCCTACCGCCTGGGAGGAGTTGTGTTACCCAGCTATCCCGGCCACAGCCCCTGGTTTGGTTTGGCAGTGGTGATTGGTACTTGTGAGTTGCCGGCTACTAGCTGTTCTGGAGAGCTGATAGATACCCCGGTGAGCTGTTTTGGGAGTGTGAAGAAACACTATACAGCGCGCTGATTTGGAGCGTGGAGGCTGGGGATGCCTCTGAACCTGCGGTCTGTGTGAAGTTGGAGATGTCTAAGGATTGAGGTGTTGCGTGACTTGGGGCAGACTTTCTCCACCTTCTGAGGTATGGTGTTGTGTATTCTTCACTTATTTGGGGTTATTTTTCTACCTTCTTTCGCCGAGCTGCTGTGGGCAGTTTAACTGTCACTTGGTTTTTAAAAAGCAGTGCGCGAGCCGGGTAATGCGCTTTCCGCCTACCTGCTTCGATATCGCGGGGAGCACCTCACCATTATGATGCCCTCACAGACGCACTTGAAGACGCAGATCCAGCACTAACGTGACGAGAGCCACCCAGCGCAGCGTGAGTGAGCGTAAGCAGCGTCCGCCATTTTGAAGATTGGAACTTTGTCCAATTGCGTTTTTTCAGCGTTGCCAACCACGTATGACCGGGGATGTGAATACGCTTTTCAAGTAAGCGCAAACGAACTGTGACATTCTTCGGCGGTTTTGGTGGTGAGTTGAAACCTGTCAGCTTGGTGGACACGGAACTTTGCCTGCAGTTGGTGTGGTGTGCTAAACAACATAGCACATCCTTTTTACCTGCGCCACAGCGCCACATGGAGCTTATGGTCAAGGACTTCATGTCAAGCTGAACACCTCGGGTGAGAGACCGCTCACCGGAGCTCGAGTCTGTTCTTTCATTATTTTGCTGGTCATCTTAATGCATGTCTCGTTCTACTGATGGTGTATTTATGGTCATAGTTTGTGTGTTGGGTTCATATCAGTTGTAGGGCAGCCCTCTTTTCAGTTTACTCTGCACCGTGTACCCATCTTTGGGGGAAGTCATGGGGGCGATGTACCGTGCCCTGAGAAGATTTTGTGGGTGGTCGCTGTCTGTGATGTCCCTTGTACCAATTTTTACTCTGTCTTTGGGTGTGGCGTATTTTGTCATGGTGAGATTGTGGTGGCAGTCAGTGACCTAATTCAGTTTTCAGGGTGTTTCTTACCCTGTTGTGTACCCTATCATGGGGAGGTGGTATGGGCGGTCAGTATTCTTCATGGTTAGGGTGTACTCATGCTTGGGGTGGTTGTGTGACTGGAGAGTGCCAAAGTCAAGTTTAGTGTTGAGTGTACTTATTTTGTGCTGGTTCTGGGGCCAGTCAAATGCTCCAGTTTAGTTTCCTAGGGTGATCTGTTACCCTACGGTGTACCCTTTATTGGGGAGGTTGTTGGGCCAGTCAATGCCCAATTTTGTTTCCTAGGGTGATGGTTTACCCTACGGTGTACCCTTTATTGGGGAGGTTGTTGGGCCAGTCAATGCCCAATTGTTGTTTCCTAGGGTGATATGTTACCCTACGGTGTACCCTTTATTGGGGAGGTTGTTGGGCCAGTCAATGCCCAATTTTTGTCTCCTAGGGTGATGTTTACCCTACGGTGTACCCTTTATTGGGGAGGTTGTTGGGCTAGTCAATGCCCAATTGTTGTTTCCTAGGGTGATGTTTTACCCTACGGTGTACCTTTCATTGGGGAGGTTGTTGGGCCAGTCAATGCCCAATTTTTGTTTCCTAGGGTGTTGTTTTACCCTATGGTGTACCCTTCATTGGGGAGGTTGTTGGGCCAGTCAATGCCCAATTCCTATGGTGTACCCTTCATTGGGGAGGTTGTGGGGCCAGTCTATGCCCAATTTTGTTTCCTAGGGTGATGCTTTACCCTACGGTGTACCCTTCATTGGGGAGGTTGTGGGGCCAGTCAAATGCTCCATATTTTAGTTTCTAGGGTGTTTTACCTTTTGGTGCACCCTTTATGGGGAAGTCGTAAGGGCGGTTAATCCCCACCTTTGTTGCCAGGGTGACTACCCTGTGGTGTACCCGCTTACGGGGAGGTGGTGGGGGTGACTACCCCTCATTGTTGCTTTGTTTTTTTTCCACCTGAGTCTTGCCTTGTTTTCTCTTTTTCCCTAAGGGAGGGGGATGGGGCGTGTAGTAATGATATTTGCAATTTTAATGTTTTCAATGATTTTTGGCTTATTAATGCATTTCTTTCCATGCCAGTGGTATTCCTGATACCTCATGTATTACACCGTTGGATATTTGTATCTCAATGTGTTTCTTTCCATGCTAATGTTATTTCTGAGGTATCTTACTTGTCTTTCACGTTATTCCTGCTGTCGTTCCCCAAGGAAGGAGGATGTGTAGTAAACTACTACCCTACTATTTCCCACGGTACTGCTTTGTTGGAATGTATCATGACATCATAGAATGCCTGAGTGCCTCTCTGTGTTTAGAGTGTCAGTTGGTCAACCCAGGCTGAGCAGCTAGGAGCTTGCTCCTGGTGGGGCTGCATCTGTACCTTCTATCTTCTCCTACTACCTATCCTGGAACCAAGCTACAAAAAAGGATTACTCTACTTATATAGCTGGACTGTGTATCTTCCTTTACCACAAGTTACTACAAATTTATGACAATGAGGCATTGTCCTATGTCGATGACATCTATCTGACAGACGATGACCTGGACAAACACTTGAACAGGGTGAGCACCATTATACTGGGCTTCGCCTCTGAGGGCTATAAATTCAACTTCAAAAAGTCCAGAATTGCCCATCTCAATGTCCTGTTTCTAGGATATGAGCTTTCAAGTGAAGGCAAGAGCTTGGCAGCCAACTTTTTAGAAAGGTGTGCGCTGCTCCAACGTCCTAAGACGCTGAAAAATTTACAATCCATCCTGGGTTTCCTAAACTTTGGAAGAACTTACACTCTAAATTACGCAGAAAGGGTTAAACCTCTCTACGTATTAATCAAACCTGATTTTTCAATGAAAAACTGGACACAAGAACACACAGAAATCTTGCGTTCACTCCAAGCTAACATGTTAGCAACAAATCACTTACAAACACGCATAAGTCAACGCAACTTAGTGATCCGAATAATTTCGGGTCAATGTGGATTCACCTACTTAACATTTAATGAGGGTGAGAAAGTACCAATTGCATACAAATCACATTTGTATACCAAAGCAGAAATGCGCTTTACTTCAACTGAAAAAATACTGACGGCAGTTCAAACTGCAGTAGCAAAAGAAAGAGCTCTAGCCCAAGGGAAACGCATTATTGTCGTAACCCCAGTTCCGGCCTTAGAGGCGGTAACAAAAGCAAGCATTCCAAATGCTAAAGCATTACATCCGAGATGGATACAATGGGTTAATTCTCTTGCTGCAACAGATGTTGAATATGTTTTTGATCCTGATCTAAAAACACAAGCGTTCCTGCAATATGAACATGAATGTCCTCTGCCCTCTGAGATTCTGCCTCTCGATCAGTACGAATTCATAATTTACACTGACGGATCCGCACAGCCCGCAACAGGGAGTAAGCAAGCTTACAGTGCAGCGTGCGCAATCGTTAAAGGTCGCATGCGCGATGGCAAATTCAGACCTATGGTCACAAAAACTCAATCTCTAGGAGATTGCACAGCTCAGCGAGCTGAACTACAAGCATTCAAACTGGCACTTGAAAGTACAGATCGAGAATTCCCCACACTCATAGTGTGCGATTCTTTCTACTGTGTGCAGTCGTATAATGAATATATACAAACTTGGCTTGAAAACGGGTTCAAAGACGCAAAAGGTGGCACAATAAAGCATAAAACGCTTTGGGAACAAGTAGTTCAGTTAAAAAGCGAACTACCAAAGGCTCACGTGATACACACACTGAGTCATCAACGTGATGGCGTTCACGTTGCAGGGAATTCATTGGCTGACGAAGACGCAAAGGGGGCTTTTCAGACGGCTTCCGTAGCTGCGATCACTCGTTCAAAAACGAAAATAGACAGTGAGATAATGTTGGCTGTCAATGCTACGAGCAAAGGCAGTGGTGCAGCGTTACCAAAAAAGTTTCCACTCAAGTACTCTTATGTAATTGATGCGAACAACGTTCCTTTTGCTCGAATCCCTGGAGTGGGGGATAGGGTAATTCCAAACAAGGAACACAGATTAGGACTAATCCTAGCGGCACACGAAGGGATAGCTTCTGCCCATGCAGGCATTTCTGCAACGGTATCTTTATTAGCACAAAGATATTGGTGGCCTGGCATTAGGAAGCAGACCAAGAACTATGTTCTGGAATGTGAAATTTGCCAACAGATGAAAGTCTCCACAGTGAAACGTCCTGCGCAGACACCCCTGTTAATTTCAGACAAACCATTAGCTTGTGTTTACCTGGACCACTGCGGTCCCTTGCAAAGGGACAGTAACTATAAATATATCATGGTCGCAGTGGATTCTTGCTCTAGGTTCCTATGGATATGGCCTCAGCGCTCGGCTGACGCTCGAACTGTTATAAAAGATTTGCGAGTCTTTATCGGCACATACGCAATAGGCACGCTACATTCTGACCAGGGCCCTGCGTTTAGCTCTCGAGCTTACAAAGACGCCATGGCCAGTCTGGGCGTTGCATTGCGGTACTCCTCTCCGTTTCATCCTGAGGGAAATACTGTTGTGGAAAGGAAAAACCGGGACATAAAGCAGTCTATAACAGCTAGGGTATTAGGTTCGGGTGATGGGTGGGTCAAACATCTATATGGGGTCCAACGCTCATTAAACAATTTGCCAAGAAGTTCTCTAGGGGGGGTCACTCCATATGAGGTCCTATTTGGGACAAGAATGTGGGTGCCTGATCTGGAATGCAGTGGCACAGTGGTGGAAAATAAACCCTTTGATATCAAAGATCGTTTGGCTGTTTTACAGGACTTAAACAAATTAAGAACGCAACAAAGCAACGTGTTCCTGCAGCCAACCACCACTGGGGAAAAAACGGCGGTCCCAGCAAGGCCTGTCTGGATTCCAAAAGTTGGGGATCTGGTCAGAGAAAAATTGCGGACAAGAAGGAATTTGGACCTTCATACAGACAACCAGTACCTGTCCTAGCCGTACACGGAACAAGAACAGTACTTCTGCCGCCCTTGCTGGAAAAAAGGAGAAAAGATTTGTGTCCATCGACCTCATCAAACCACAGTATGTGGCCAATACTAAATAGTAGGCCTCGTGGACTCCGACATAGTAGCAGACGCACTCCTCTCGCTACTATCCAAGAGGTTCATACTGAAAGACTAATAACCATCGAGACTTCAGCTGTAACAGATGAAGGACTGAGCAACAATGCTATGGAACTCATCCCTCTTGAAACACAAGTAACAGTTTGTCCAAATACACCTGTCTACACCAATGTAACAAGTGATCAACTGGTACCATCGATTTCTACAAATCCTGATGCAATTCCAACAATTGATAGAACTGCTTCTGGCTACTTCATTAACTTTGATACGTTTTCCAAGGATCCGAGTGAGCCCGAGACGTCGTCAGCATCAACAACTTTTAAACAGCAAGTACAAGACTTTTTACATTTTTTGAAAAATACTTATCTAGTTTCACCATGGACTGAACTTTGGGTTATTTCTGGAATATTTTTCTTCCTGCTTTGGCTAGCTTTGGTTATGACTATGAGCGTGCTTATAAATGGGAGATACATTCATTTGGACATTGAAAGAAAAGAAGTGAACTTACTTTTGAAACCTCACAAATCATCCCATCGTGAAACAAGAGACTTGTCTGCAGTGAACATCACAGCCGTTCCTATACAGGATGGTATAGTGTGGGACAAAACTGATTTTGATATCTTTGGCCCGACGGAACATTTGAACATTCCACATTTATTTAAAATTTCACTAGGTGATTTTGTTTCATCCAGTACCTTTTCAGATGATTGGGACTTTGAAACTGAATAATATAATGTTTGACCTAGAAAAATCTGCAGCATTTTCTAATAATGAATATTTAGAGGGTTCATCAGACTATGAACAGCTGTATTGCTATAACCACTATGGTCATCATTTTTTGCATAAATCAGCAACACCTAGAAATGTATTTGTGTTTAACCAATGGGAGCATTGTCCTACACCACCAAAAGGTAGTTCAAAAACATTTGCTAAAAAGTTTCCATAGTTTTCAGGATACAATACATCTAATGCAGAAACATTTTACTATAAAAATGTCAACAAGACAGGACTGAAAATTATGTTAACTAATACAAAACAGATTTACTCTGCAACATTTATTGACCAACTGTCTAGACAGGGTTTCGACTTATGGAAAGACACAATAGAAACAAAATCTGTCTGGGGTACTAAAGATTGGCAAGTGAAGGGGATAGAAGCTTTGTTTAGAGTCTGTATCGTCCCTCAGCAAATAATGTTTTTGAATGATACGGTCCAACAAACGTCTTGCCTTGGGTTAGCCAAGATTAAAGACATGAAAAATCCTTCTGTACCAACACCTGCAAGTGATAACAATACACAGGCAGCGGTTACAGTTGACACCATACAACAACTCAACAGAACAAATCCTGATTGGAGAAAATGGTTGATCTGGCCCACAGACACAAACAACTGTCAAGCGAGATTCCTGAATAAAACACAGGGGTTTACTATTCATAGGCCAGACCCAAGATACGTCCAAAGAAGCATCCGGGGGTAGTAACAACATGCAGTGTAGGAAAATTATGCATCGATTGGCTGCAAAAATCTACACTTAAGGATGTGAAACAACACTTATCTTTACTTAAAGAAGACGCAGACCTTAGGGAATTCTTGCTTGGACCAAGAAAACCGCGTCAAAAACGTTTCATATATGCCGGCATTTATGCTGCTTATAATGAAGCATGGAAGGTGTCACAGATGGAGGCCGCAGAGAGAATACGTGAACTTGATCATATTAACTTAGAGAAAACTCTCTCTGTGGTCGGCAATGGGTTAACAACTTTGTCCTCCAGAATTTATTCACTGGACAGTATTGTATCCTCTGCTATCGACATACTGGAACAAGATTTAGCCATGTTACAACAAGGCCAGTCTCAGTTACGTTCTATTATGTTATTAAGCTGGACGCTGCAATCTTTGCATGCTGGCTATGTGCCTTGGCGTTTTATCAACACGACGGCTCTGTTTGCAGAATACAATCTAACAGATAAACAGATCGAACTGGCACAAAGGGGAACTAAGTATACAGTACTGAGCATTGAAAAACTTGAAAAGTTACCATTCACAGTGGCAGAAAAACCAGCTACGGAATGGCTTATTCATGGCAAAATTAGTCTACCTGTGACTACTTTCCAGTTTCAGTATTGCCTTAAACAGATGCAAGCAGGCACATATGAAAGGTTGGGTAAAGAATACATTAAGACATCCTGGAATTTACCTTACACCTATAGATATTGGAGTGGGGATCGTGAAGTGTTTCTAAGCGGTACGCACTGTGAAAATGCACTAAGCGGTTCACTGATTTGTCAGGACATTTCTTTACACGGGGGCTTGTAATGGTTCTGTGGCAAATTTGTCCTGCCACCAGCAGGGTACACCAGCTGCTGTGATTAATCCAACGTTTGGACAACTTTCTAATGGGAGTTACCTCATGTTGAATGATCAGAGTTGCTGTGGCATGTTGTAAGGCATCCCATATCTAGTAACGGTCAACTCCAGGGTCACTTGCTGTATGCAAGTATTGTTTACCCCAATAGACACAGTCAGGGAGTCGCCGTTATGGCCTTCGCTGAATGTCTCTTTTATACGATTTGATACTTTAAGCAGAATGAAAGCCATGCTTATACAACAATCAGTGCCTTTAACCTCGGCCAAAGAAACCTATGATCTGCAAGTTGCAAGGACTTCGGCTGAGATACAAGCTTTAATTCGTACAAACTGCCCTATACATTTCGTACAAATGATAGGACGTATCTTTAACATGTCAGATACAAGCGGAATTGTACATGTATTTAAGACCATCTGTTCCGGACTATTAGCACCTTTCCAGGCTGTCCTCGGAATCATCCCAAACTTCGCACATTCGGTGTTTGGTGGTGTGCCGTTAATTCTAGCACTTGTTGCAGGAATACTGTTTCTATTCCTCCTAATACGCTATGGCAAGCCTCTTCGCCAACATCACTCCGAGCGATGTGGAGAGAGCCCTTCTTGAACGGAAATGCCGTGAGCGAATAGTACAGCTTTTGGGCATGCCTCGTCTACGGAAACTGAATACAACGTGGTTCCTGTCATTCAGACCAATCTGGCAAGATTGCATCTTACCTGTTCTACGCTGCCTGTTTTGCGGTGAAGAATGCGTGCTAGACATCTGTCTAACACTCCCATCAGTCATGCCAACGGATATCGATACTCTGCTGGACCCGATAACGGCCCATGCTGTGTGTTGTCCCCAAAGGCTTCCAATCCTGATGGCGGCATTCATTGAGATCTCACAGACGCTTCCGGCTGCTGCTGAGGTACGAGATGGATCAACGGGCACACAGGTACCAACGGACGTGAACATTGCATCTTCTGCTGAAGGTGATGTTTCTCATCTCTGTGCAATTAACATTCTGAACGAGGTGTTCCAACTGTCACCGACTTCGGTGGATGATATTTTGGCTACGGACATAGATGATTTAATGTTTACACCAGACCCCTACACTGACTTTGATTCGGCTCACAGTGTACCAGGGCAACAATGAAATTTGGCCTTCATATTTTTCAAACTTGGAACTTTTCCCAGAATTGAACCTTTTTCAAATTTCTGAAAGACATGGCAAATGAACAATCTGCTTACAGTAGAACTAGTCTTATAAAACGGACTTCTTTGAATACTTCCAGGGACACATTGTCACCTTACTTGTCTAACATTGTCATTTAATTCCATGATACACAATGCCTTGATTTTAAGAACTTATCGACCATTTTTGTCTAATGTATATATTACTGTTTCATTCTCGTTGCATTTTTACTTCCGTTACATGCTTAGAATGGAATCATTGCTTTAAAATGTACAGTACCTATTGCATTTCAACAGTTTTGAGCTTCTTTTAAAATGCTTTTAGAAATGTTTTTAGCGATATGTGGTACTCAATTTTAAGTTTAGCATTTCAAAATGTTTAGCATTTCATCTTATCGTTCAATAGAAGATGGAGTGGGTGTTGTATTCCACTTTAGGGGTCCGTATATAGGTTTTCCTGAATCATGTCCTTATATAGGCACAATTCGCATTGCCCTTATATAGGCATAGAATCCCTGTCCTTATTTAGGCATTAAACGTGCTCTCCAATTACAGGCATGGTCACCGACATCCGTCCACCCTAACGTCACAACGAGTTCTTAGAAACCAGACCCTTAAACTTCGGGATTTCCCCTAGCACAGGACTATTGATTTCTCCAAGAACTCATCTATTATGTATGAACCGTTATACCTTAAGGGCTCATTCCTGACGTCTTCCTATGTCCGACTTCACGTCAATGCTAACATTCCTCGACACCTACCAGGTATAAATATACCTTCCCTTGCCCAAGCAAGTTAGAGGAGACCTCGACTTCAGAGGAGCCCGTATCCCGGCCTGACGCACTGAGAAGACGCTGTCATTCCTGCACGCAGACAAATTCAGCTTCCAGTGTTCTGACTCCCTTCGCGGGGTGTTAGAGTTCCAAGATCCGGCAGGAGATTCCCACCTCTCTCATTCTCAAGGTATGGAGCTGACTAGATCCTAGAGGGACTCTTGGCATACTAGACTCAACACACTCTTAGTCTACCATACTAGAGAATACTCCACCTACTTCTATTCTTCCCTACACCTAGTCTAGGTTAGGTACACTGGGGTAGAACTAGCTTAGAGACGCATCGTATGAGTACTCGCATTTTTAGCTCATGTTATTTATGTACTTGAATATATGCTAAAAGATAATGCTAGAGCAGTATTATTTATTTCTACTGCTTACGCTGTACATTATTTATCTTGCATACTGTCTTGTGATCATAACAGCACATATCTCTTACACGAGAAACAAGACTGTTCAATAAAACCCTTTTTATTGAAACGCCTGTCTTTCCTTTCTGTGTAACTCTGCAGAAACTAAGCATGCACGATTGAATGAGTGAAACTGTTATCTATTGTTTCCACGATTCGGAGATATGTTCCGCTTCTAAAGGGAAACAAAGTTGTCATGTTTTTCGGTTGCCAGAAACTACTCCCTTCTTGTTCTCAAGGAGTTTCTAGTGGCCTCTGAGCTAGCTGGCACAGGTAATTAAGTTTAATATAATCGATAGGGACATACCGACCTTAGTCCTATGTCAAACCTATAGGTTATATTATTCCAATGCGCAGAGCCTATTAGGGAAATAGGAACTACACTACAGGAGGACCTGGCCTGGCAGTTCGGGCTGGACTGTTCCCATTGGGCGCAGGGTCAAGACTGATTTGCATATAGCTGGGTCCAAACTGGAATGGCATGGTGAGCAAAAAAACGATGGATTTAGGCCCACATCTCTGTACTGGGGTGAATGTATGACATTGTTCTGCATTCTGTCCATCAATTGTTCTTTTTGCATTTGTCACCCCGAGTGGGACGGGTATGCCCAGACATGGGTCCCGTGCTCTCCATGCCACTGGAGTCAAGCTATCCTGGCTGATGAGGGCTGAAAGCCCAAAACCGGTCCTAGGATGCTTGTTTCCAGTCCAGGGAGGACCTGGCCTGGCAGTTCGGGCTGGACTGTTCCCATTGGGCGCAGGGTCAAGACTGATATGCATATGGCTGGGTCCAAACTGGAATGGCATGGTGAGCAAAAAAACGATGGATTTAGGCCCAGATCTCTATACTGGGGTAATGTATGACATTGTTCTGCATTCTGTCCATCAATTGTTCTTTTTGCATTTGTCACCCCGAGTGGGACGGGTAGGCCAAGACGTGGGTCCCGTGCTCTCCATGCCACTGGAGTCAAGCTATCCTGGCTGATGAGGGCTGAAACCCCGAAACCGGTCCTAGGATACTTGTTTCCAGTCCAGGGAGGACCTGGCCTGCCAGTTCGGGCTGGACTGTTCCCATTGGGCGTAGGGTCAAGACTGATTTGCATATGGCTGGGTCCAAACTGGAATTGCATGGTGAGCAAAAAAACGATGGATTTAGGCCCAGATCTCTGTACTGGGGTGAATGTATGACATTGTTCTGCATTCTGTCCATCAATTGTTCTTTTTGTATTTGTCACCCCGAATGGGACGGGTATGCCCAGACGTGGGTCCCGGGCTCTCCATGCCACTGGAGTCAAGCTATCATGGCTGATGAGGGCTGAAAGCCCGAAACCTGTCCTAGGATGCTCGTTTCCAGTCCAGGGAGGACCTGGCCTGGCAGTTCGGGCTGGACTGTTCCCATTGGGCGCAGCGTCAAGACTGATTTGCATATGGCTGGGTCCAAACTGGAATGGCATGGTGAGCAAAAAAACGATGGATTTAGGCCCAGATCTCTGTACTGGGGTGAATGTATGACATTGTTCTGCATTCTGTCCATCAATTGTTCTTTTTGCATTGTAAATGCGGCGCATCCATGGTGGCGCAAGGGTTTTTTTCTGTGTCGCATTTAAACTGGCGCATCCCTGCTAATATGCAAATCTGCCCCCTTGGGGCTTCATTTCAGAAGGTTTTGGTGCTGGACAGCCTCAAGGAATGTTACTGCGCTGCCATGCAACAAAACTACAGGGCAGGAATGTGCACCATCAATAAGATAGGGTGCATTCCTGGGCCTCATTCATGAAAAGTGTTGCATCGCTGCGACAAAACAGCGTTGCAACACTTTTCACTACGCCCTTCTAGCAACACCATGGATGTGCTGTATTCACTGTACGGCGCTCCATGTCGCAGTTAATAACAGATATGTCTGGAATCCTGACATATCTGTCAGCGCTAAAGTCACGCATTGCTGCAGTTGTGTCACAAGCATGACGCAACTCCAGCAATGCTTGGGGCCAGCCTATCCCTGTGGCACTGTGTCACCCTTATGCCTGCCATGAGGCAGGCGTAAGGTACTGATGCAGTGGCGTCCTACAATTGTTGCAGTGAAATCTGATGGATTTCACTGCGCCACTCCTATGAGGCTTTGTTGCGTGGGAACGCCCACCCTGCATACATCATACCTGATGCAGGTATAATGTGGCACAGGGCTTCACAATATCACGCATATGCCTAGATGTGTCACTTTGCAAATACTGCACAACGTGGTGCAAGAATCACGCTACAGGTACGTCAAGAAAATGACGCACTGGCGCAGTGAAACTGTCAGAAGGGGCTCATGAATAAGCCCCCCTGTCTTTTTCCCCTACGTTGGCGCACAATGGCTGCCATGCACCAACGCAGGCACCCTTGCGCCATGGTGCAAGGGTGACTGTGTTGCGAAGTTGATTGATGTTGTGGCTCCATCTCTTCTCGAGACATCTGCACGTGGGGCTGGACTAGTGGAGGGCGGGAGTGACCCAGTTCGCCTTCTTAGAGTGTTGTTTGCCTGGTCTTTTCTTGAGGGGTGCCAGGGTGTCGGAGCAGTTGGAGATCCATCAGTGGAGGTTGTGCGCTGCGGTGTTGGCATCTGTAAGCGTTGGCAGATTGGTGGTGCTGAGGGAGTTGACGGGAAGTTCTTCGGTGGCCCTGATCCAGCTGCGGCGGGGGGGCAATGATGGCGATGGTGTACAGTGGGAGTGGTGAAGGCGTGATGTAGACAATGATGGTCGGTACAGGAGAGTCCTGTGCTGTGGCTGTAGTTGAAGTTCCCGCTGGTGGAGAAGACGGGCTTGAGCGTGTGTCCGGCTATGTGGGTTGGTGCGGTGACTAGCTGCTTGAGTCCGATGTTGGTGAGGTTCCCCAGGAGGGGGGTGGTGTTCTGGTCACTGGGGTTGTCCAGGTGGAACTGGAGGTCTCCGAGTAGGATGTATTCAGTGGATGGGAGAGCCTGGGGTGCGATGAGGTCTATAATAACTTTGGTGAATGGGGATTCGTGGCCCAGGGGGCCTGTAGATGAGGGTGCCGGGGAGGGTGGTGTTGGGGTTGGTCCGGATCTGGAAGTGGAGGTGTTCCAGGGTCACCGTCGGGTCATTAGAGTGCATGGTCAGTCGGAGTGTGCTTTTTCAGACAATGGCAATGCCTCCTCCCGGCCGCTCTGGGTGGTCCGTGCGGGTGAATTTGTAGCCATCGTGGATGGTGATGGCGATGTCTGGTCCGGAGCAGAGGTTGGTCCAGGTTTCCGTGAAGAAGGCAATGTCTGAAGAGGTGGCATCGAGGAGGTCCCAGATTTCTGCTGCATGTTTGTGGAGGGACCGCACTTGGAGGAGGATGCATTTAAGCTGGTCGGCTGCGCTGTTGGTCGGTTGGGCGGCAGGAGGCGCTGGTGTGCTGATGTGACAGAAGGTGTGTTTGCAGTTTCGACAGGCACAGGGTGCAAGACAATTCTACAGTGTTGCTAGATGGCAGGCGGTGTGGCGTCAAGGGTTGATGGCGAGGACGGTGCTGTGGTAGTAGCGGTGGAGTGTCCGAGAGGAAGGGTCCTTGGTGCTGGGCGTGGTTCAGGGGCGGACGGACTCAGACGGGCTTGCCTTTGGCGCACAAGTGATACGGCTGCTGCGCATGGCCGCACATCGGCAGCCATTATGTAGTGCTGTGGGGGGGACTGGACAGCTGGGAGGTGGGAAACGTGGGAAAGGACACTGGAGGGGGAGGGGAGGCGGTGGGGCAAGTGGGGGTTGTAAATATATTTTTTAACAAATTCTTACCTCGCGGCCCGGGTCCTGCATCTTCTGTGCTCCTGGTCTCCTGAGTCTGCTTCCAGGAACAGGAAGCAGGCAGTCAGGCTTCCTCCCCTCAGCCAATCACAACGCTGCAATGCAGCATTGTGATTGTTCTTGAGCGCCGTGACAAGGCGTTCAGCCAGGGGCTGGAGAGGTGAGCATGTACTCCATGCAGGCTGTAATGCAGCCTGCATTGCAAACAGGGAAGTGCGCGTGACTGCTTTGGGTGGCCTGAGAGGGCTGACTAAACAGTCATTGCGCACTTGAGTGGGCATACCACTCCACCCATACCCTGCTCCGTGAGTAGAGCAGTAGCCCGCAAAGGAAACATAGCATGAGTACATCAGAAAGTTATCATCATGTTATGTTTCGTCTTCTTGCACTGCTTTAAAGCAGTGGGGCGACGCTCTTCTGCCATAGCGTATGAGCCGCCACTGGGGGTGCGTCACCCACAGGTGCAAGGCTTAGGCCCGACTCGACCCCCGGGCCTCCTCCGCTACGCGTCCCACCTTCTCCTGAACTGGACATTGACACCGTGGCGCAATCCCCTGCACTCTCTCCAAATCTGTGACTCAGCCAGCAGGAGCCTCAGCCAGGTGGGATTTCACAAGCCTGGGTACAGCAGTCGCCACCAAGACCGCTGGGTAACCTCCCGATTCGGGTGATGCAACAGGGCCCTCTTAGGCGTGAAGTTGCAGCGCTCCCGCCACACAAGTTTGGTGCAGCTCGGGGGCCTCACCCTCCACAGTGTCCGGCCAGTGCAACATCCTCCGGCCTGTGATGCAGAGAGGCACGGCCCACCATTGGTAATCTCCTCCATGCACTCCGGTGTGGTGGTGGCTTGTGGTATGGGATACAGACCACCCTACGTTGGTGCGCAGGAGCGGCTCAACCGTTCACAGCTACAAGGGGTACTAGGCGGTCTTCTCACACAGGTCAGCAACGTGTCCACATGCGACCTGGCAGCCTTCACCACCAGGTAAGGGCGATCGATGACGCCTCAATGTCTACCGACACAGCCCAGCAACTCCACAGCACCTCCGCATCCCACTCCGGGTCCCAGACGCAGGCCCAGAGAAGGCCTCCGGGGCCGGGGACTGTCTGCGCTTTCAAGGTTTTGGATGCCATGGTGTTGCAAGGAGTGTGCAATGATAAGTGATGCTTCACTGGTTTTGCCCAGCGATGTGCCTCTTTTCATGATTGTAGCCCTGATTTTCCTCTTCCCCAGGGACTCTGGCTGGTCATCCTGGCTGTTAGGGGGCTTGGGGGGTTGTTGATCTGTGCTGCACTTGGCCCTGGCTGCTCCATTCTGCATTCCATTGGTTTTGTTTCCTATTTTTCATTGGAGGTGGACTTATAGGCTATTTTTGCCACTAGAGGCAAAAAAAAGTCACATTGGGCTGACTAACGGGAGTTTTTTTTCCCGCTATTGGGCCTTTCATCAGTTTTCGCCCGCTAACGTCAGAATTTGTATTGCCTTCACGCTAGTGTTAGCAGCAGTTTTTACCCCAGCTACCTGAAACTATCGCCATGCAGCGACGTATTGTAAATACATCGCTAACAGGGTGATAGGCCGCATTAAGAAAACTGCCGCTAACTAGCGGTAGCGTTAGTTAGCGGCAGTTCTTGTACATATACCCACTATGTTTTGTGTGCCTTACTATAACGTTACTTTATCTTTTGTTTTCTTTCAGTGAGTTTCTAGTTTTTTTTTAAGGTCAGCTAAGTTCTTAGTTCCATACATAACTGAGAGGATTGTGGTGTATTATATGATATGATTGTGCAACCTTACCGTGTGATGCACTCTCATAACTGTCTTACGTCCAGTCAGACTCATTTGTAAAACCTGGAGCTCAACCCTGGTTATCTGTGACTTCAAACAGCAAAGCTTAAATAAAGGAACCAGTGTAAAGCTTTCAGAAGCACCTAACAGCGAAATAGGAAAGTCACACTTAACACAAAAAAATCCAACACCAATTTGTAAAAATAGATCATATTTGTATGATTTTTTAAACACCAAGATGAGCAAACTCCACCACAGGGTTCTGGAGATATAGATTTTCAAGTGCAACGTAAATTCCAGATTTTTAGTCCAAAGTGCAAACAAGCAATGGTAACTGTAAAGTTGAGAAACTTTTGAAATGCTTGAAAGAGTTGTGTTCGGCTACTCCGGCCTGAGTGGGGTAACCAAATCCATCAGGGAGAAAGTCAGGAGGGCCCCTAAGGAATATTTGGACAGTTTCCTGATCACCAAAGCAGTCTCAAGTCCAGTTTCACACTTTACATCAAGACCGTCCTAGACTTCAATGGAGTGGTCCTGATCCTGGGGATACAGGATGCTGAAAGATGCTCTGGGTGCTGTGCGCTCAACAGGGGCATCCTTGCAGTTATTCCTCGGTCCACGGGTAAGGTGGGTCAACTTTGGTCACAGGGATCAGTGTCCCTCAAAGTGCTCTTCGAATCAGTAGAAGGCCAGCTGTGGCTGAGCTACTGGCCTCCATAAACAGTGGGTCCAGCGTTATCTCTTGGTGAAGGCTGATGTCTCTCTTTGGTGACCATTATGGACTCAGACAACACTCTGGGTTGAGCAGACTTAGGTGCAACTTTTGGCCATCGACGATTGGTCTCTTGGTTCGCCCAGCGACGGTCAGCGGAGATCTGCAGAATGTGGCTACCGACTTACCGGTGTGGACTTCTTCAGCTTTGATGGCATTAGTGCTGGTTCCAGGTGGTCAGCTGACTGACCGTTGGAGTCACTTCTTTGGTCTGGGACTAGAAAATGAGTTTTCCATGAGCCAAGAGCCACATACACAGTCCTCTCTTTGCTAGCCGAAGTTGTGGCAGGTGCAGTCCAGCAGATGGTGCAGCCTCTCATGCCAGGTCCAGGGGTCAGCAGGGCAGTTCTTCTTCGGTCCTTTCTCCAGTTCCATCATGATCTGAGGTTCAGGGTGCCAGGGGTGCCATATTTATGCCCAGAAAGGGCCTTGGGGGGATGATGCAGTCACTAGTCAATGGGCTATCAGGACCCCTTCAGCCCTGTGATGACTTCCGGCTATGTACAGCATCTAGCAATCCCAGAGTGCACTATTCTGCCCACTCCCAAGATGTCTGAACCATTCCCTGGATGTTAGGAGCTTGGCAGCCTACCCTAGAGGGATGGGATACAAGCCCATAGGAAAACTAGTTTGGGCACTGGTTTTCCCTCTCTGTTCCCGCCACCAGCCTGTCTAACTAAGCAAAGGGGCAACCCTTCAGGAATGTGATTGCCATTTATCCACCAAAGGCTGCTTCACCTTTGAAGCTCGCCTTATGGGCCAACACCCTGAGTGGCTTCCTGCGAGTGGGAGATAACACCTCCCCCTGTAGCAGGCTTCTATTGTTCCTGAGGCCAGGAGTCGTTCACACTCATCCCCAGGAGGGCAGACGGCAGACTGGTGGCCTGTGCAAGTCCACTGGACAAACTGGGCAAGATAGTGGCAACTTTCTAAAAGTAGCCTTTCCTTAAAAGTGGCATTAAATTTGACTTGGGCATCAAGACAGATTTAATGCCATGATTAATTTGATACCTTGAAGGACCTATTTTACTAGTCCCATTAAGAAGTTAGCCAGGCTGAGAGGTCAGCCGGTAACTCTGTGTTAGCCAATAGGGCTACTAACTTTTCACAGCAAAAAGTACAATTTGGAAGTGTTGCTGTTAGCAAATCAAAAAAGTCCTTTGGTCTGCCTTATAGGCACCATTCACAATCATCCGACAAACCGCTCAATGCAAAACACAACTCACAGTGGGGAGTATAGTTGTCAACTCAAAAATAGTTTACCAATCATACGTCAATAGTAGTAGAAATTATACACATATTTTTATTAAAATCATTAAAAACATGTTGTCATGGTTAAAAACAAGAATCACAAGAAATCAATCAACATATATTTCATATATATATGAAAAGCACCAATGTTTAGCAGCATGCAGCAAAGAACTTGACAAAAAGTACAATATCAAAAGATAAAACAAATAACACGAGAAGGAAGAGAGTATAACGAGACAATACACTTTGTCATCAAAATGTCACGTCCGTGTGTATCAGACGTTAGGACTGGAACCCGTTATATGGACAATCGTTAAATACCTATTGTACCAGCCACCCACACGGATTGTGTATCAAGGCGTCGACGCGTTTCATATACATGAAGTCAATCATTGCAGTACACCTGTATATTAAAAGAACATATATATATTTTTCAAAACCCATAGAAAATAATTACAAAATACAGTCTCTAAACAAATGTAGTACAGGTATTCACATAAAAAATGCGGAACTGCATTAGCGCAAACATATATTTAATTAAAACAAAGGCCCCGTATAAAAGAGTTCCCCTATTAACATACAAGGCATTACTAATTGAGAGAGCAGTTATAAACTCCCCATTTCTACCAACACAAATACATCTACAGACACACTCAGTCTTCCCAATCTCTCAATCATACTGGGTATCATGGACTCAATCGTTAATATCAAGGGCTATTTAACCCTTGCTGTCTAGCGTTTTTCTAGGCCCAGAGTATATATATCGGTGGAACTATATCTCACCTTCCGGGTTGTGCACTGTTGCTTGTGGGAACACAGAGACAAATGCTTCTTCTGTACTAGTTTATAGTCCCTTCTTAGTCTCTCCCGAAATCATTAGGGATGACAAGTCTGGGGGGCAAAAATACACAGTAATTGATCTCCCTTAATCCCCAGTTTCTTTTGTATACATACATCTCACCGTAGTGGTGTTAGAAATGGGGGTCTCTAGTTGGCAGAGGTAGGTACCGTTGTCCAAATAGGGTCCCTTGCTTCTAGACAGGGTAAGGGGGATACACTTGTAAAATAACCTCTGCTCACCCCCTTGGTAGCTTGGCACAAACAGACAGGCTTATCTCAGAGGCAGTGTGTAAAGCATTTGCGAAAACATACAGTAATACAGTGAAAACACTACAAATGGGCACCACACCAGTTTAGAAAAATAAGTAAACTTTATCTAAACCAAAACAAGACCAAATGACAAAAATCCACAAAACAGTAATCAAAATATGACTTTCAAAAGGTAGAAACAGTTCTGTCCATAGCAAACTATGGATGCAACACTTTCAACACAAAGTACCTTGGATGCGTCACAGTCACAAACAAAAACAGCCACAGGGAAGGTGATGCGTCGGTTCCTTACGCCCAGGGAAGGTGATGAGTCGGTTCCTTACTTCAGGGGAGGTGATGCGTCGATTACTTACTGAAGGGGAGGTGATGTGTCAGTTTCTTACTGTGCGGGGAGGTGATGCATCGGTTTCTTACTGCGGCCCTGGTGTTCTTGTAGACTTGGCGCCCCAGTGCGATGTGTTGCACACCGGAGGTGAGGCGTTGCTTTGCGAGGCTTTGCGTCGTCCAGCGTCAGTGCTGGGGGCTGCGCGGCGAGGCTTCACGTCGCCTGGAGGGACTCGGCGCGGCTTCACGTCGCCCGGCGTCGGTTCCGAGAGGCTTTGCATGGTTTTGTGATGCTTCATGCCGGTTCTTGCAGAGAGCAGCTGCAAAACCCACTTCTGAGGCCTTTTGACTGCAGGAGGCACCTCAGGCAAGGGTAGGACTCACAGATGGCAGAGTCCAGCAGCACGAGCAGAGTTGCAGGAAGTCTTTTGTGTCCCTGAGACTTCTTAACAGGAGGCAAGCTCTATTTCGAGCCCTTGGAGATCTTCTTCAAGCAGGGGACACAGCACACAGCAAAGTCCTTTCTCTTTCCTTGGCAGAAACAGCCACTGCAGCCCAACCCCAGTCAGCAAACAGCACAGGGGCAGTATTCCTCCTCAGTTTCTCCAGCTCTTCTCCTTGGCAAAGGTTCCTCTTGATTCCCAGAAATGATCTAAAAGTCTGGGGCCTGGGCCCCTCTTTTTATACCCCCAAATTCTTTGCTCTCTGAAGGCAGAGAGTGTCTGTTCCGAGCCAAAACCAGTTCTGTGGTGCACTTTGCAAGTGCACACCAACCTCCATTGTCAGTGTGAGCCCTGGCTCCAGACACACGAGCCCTGGCTCCAGACACACCACAGGGGGGCGGAGCCATCATTGTGGAAGGCAGGCATAGCCCTATTCAGGTGCAGGTGCTACTCCTCCCACCACTCCAAATGCAGACCAGGCCTATTCAGCCCAGCCCTGACTCATCAGGCTCTCTGGAGCCACTGCCCCTCTCCAGCCCCTGTCATCTAAAAGCCAGACATGCAATACACAAACCTAGCAGAGGCACACTGGATGGTTAGGCAAGACAATACCTACTTTCTAAAAGTGGTATTTTCAAACACAGAATGTAAAAATCACCCTCACTAAAAGATGCATTTTAACATTCTGTGTTCAGGCATACTAAACTTGATTTTCCTACCTTGTTCCCAGGGTTTGTTATGTTTATAAGATGTTATAAACAAACTCCCCATTCTGTCCGATGGGAACAGGTAGCCTTGCAATGGTGAAAAACTAAATTGGCAGTAACTCACTATCAAGACATGCCACACACATCAGGGCATGTCCTACCTTTCACATACATTGCACCCTGCCCACAGGGGTACCTTGGGCCTACCTTAGGGGTGACTAATATGTAGAAAAGGGAAGGTTTAGGGACTGGCAAGTGGGTGCACTTGCCAAGACGACATGGCAGTACTAGACTGCACACAGGCTCTGCAATGGCAGGCCAGAGTTCCATTTTACAGGCTGCTTCTGTGATTGGCACAATCAGTGCTGCAAGCCCACTAGCAGCATTTGATTTACAGGCCCTGGGCACACACAGTGCACTGTACTAGGGTCTGACTAGTAAATCAAATAGCCAATCACGGAAACACCAATCCATAACAACAATTTACAGGGAGAGCATCTGCACTTTAGCACTGATCAGCAGTGGTAAAGTGCGCAGAGTCATAAAACCACCAGCAACAGGTCAGAAAAAATACAGGAGGAAGGCAAAAAGTCCTGGGATGACCCTGCAAAAAGGGCCAAGTCCAACAAGTGGGTATATATATTTTGAGTTAAATTCAGACCCAATCTCACCTTTTAGGTATTGGTTTTTTTAAATTTGCAAATAGAACCCTATTCCTTTGGTTGACAAGGGATCCCTCTCATTGCCTTTTGAGTCTTGCTGTTAGGACATATTAAAAGTCCATGTCCTACTTAACAATATACAGCCCTGCCTTAGGGCTCCATAGGCCTTCCTTAGAGGAGACATGTGTACAAAGATATATATATATATATATAATTTAAGGAAAGTGAGGGCTTTCCCATTGGTTCAAAAGGAAAAGTCAAACTAGCAGTTTTATAATTGCTCCTGCAGGCTGGAGTGGCAAGCTAGAAGCCAATTTGTACTTTGTCACACACAGGGTGGCATAATCGGTGCTGGAACCCTGGGGGGGGCACTCTGTCTTACATGCCTTGGGTACCCTTGGTACCATACACTACAGACTTATAAGTAAGTCATCTTATGGCAATTGTGGGAAGCCAATTCAACTTTCCCTCTGGGAGGGAGTCCACGCAGCCCTCCTGCCCTTCATGAATTATGAATATGTGTAGAATAGATAGGATTCATACTTTTTAGAGGGAGTAGAGTGTTTTTTCAGGCTTTTTTCAGTTTAATTTTCTTTGTATTTTTTTATTTCACTTTATAACTGTTTTTTTACATTTTTGGAGAATGTAAATTCTTTTTATTTTTTATTGTATTTGTTGTGATTTTCTATGTAAATATCCGTGATGCTTGTTCAAATGTCTCTTCAATGCTTTACCAAAAACTCAATTGTTTGTTTCGCCTGAACTAACATCTTGAAAACATTTTTTTCAGTGTGTTGCATAATATTGCAAATCTTTGTCCTCCTCTTCTTTTTTGCTCCCCGGGGCATAAACTTAATAAATGTCACCCGGCTGCCATTTCTTTTCCTTTCCTGCAGGAGTCCTGTTGAATTACTGCATTGTTTGCTGATTTATTTTAATTTTTGACTCACGGGGGGGTTCCCTCTGGGGACAGGGTATCCCAACCCTGCCTCCTCATACTATTTAACTAATTTTACTTCAGGACAGTGGACTATGTCCACGAGTCCTGTCATGGCTGTAACGGCTGCCAGCAACATTTTTCTCATGTTGTTGGCAGTCAATCAGAGCGCTTGCTCCCGTGGGAATCTGACTGCCACGGAAGCAAGATGGCCCAAAGGAAATAAAGCCCCCGGGGCCAATAAGAACGCTACATTTTTAAACTGCCATTCCCATGAGAGTGTCGTGAGCCTTTCACGGACCCAGCCATCCAGATATACAATTATATTCAACCCTTCATTTCTTAAAAACTACTGAACGGATTTACACCAAATCACAAAAAGCACAATCCGCGGACTAAGCTCGAGCTTCCTGCCAAATGTAATGTCAATCTGTTCAGCAGTTTTTGCAGTAGCCTGTCTTAAAGAAGTCTATGGAAAATGCATGAGGATTTTGTGTTTTGGGACCACCCTTTTTTCTCGACCTCCGCTTAACGGATCACCCTCAAACTGTCCATGCACAAACTAGTCAAATATATCACCTTTTTGGAAAGTTTTGTGGAGATTTGTCAAACTGTGCCAAAGTAATTAGCAACACAAAAAAGCATTTCTTATGGAAAAGCAATATCAACTATTACTACCTAGTGTCGACTGCCACTAGATGTTCTATATCAGGTGTACCTCTTTGGTGATACCCTTATATCAGATCTAACCCTAGTGGGTCATGACCTCCACAACCACAATACTCCCAACCTGTACCAGATACGACATCACATTATAAGGTGGTGTCATTATCGCTGTTTTTTTCAAAGGAGGGCAATGGATCACCACTTAAATAAAACAATATCCATATATCAAGAAAAATAATTAACTCCAATAGACGTCATGGTCACATGTAAAAGCACTCATTAAAAGTTCTAACTATAACAGTTCTAACTATACAGTATATATATATATATATATACATATACAGTATATATATATATATATATATATATATATATATATATATAAAATACATATATATAATATTTATATATATATTCAGTGAAAAAACAAACATTAAAGTAATGTTATATTAATGTCAGTTAGTATTGCATTATACAATAGATAAACAAAGTTTAAAACCTTTCAGGAAGGAGCTGAGCTGGATGAACCTTTTTTTTGTGTAAAGTTTTGTAAGGATAAGTCAAAAACAGCCAAAGTTATTAGCAAACCAATTTACTGTGAAAACCTGGTTTTAACTATAACTAAACAGTGTATATAAATTCACTGGAAAAAAACAAAGGTTATAGGGACGTTATAGTTAGACTAAAATTTCACTATTACAAAACCTGTGAAATTCAGCAGTTATAGTTACCTGAGCTAACTATAACTTATGCCCCCCCCAATGCACTGCTTATGATCTCCCATATTACATCGCTCATGACATGGTCAGTGACATCACTGATGACCTCAGTGATGACATCTCAAATGATGACATCACTGATGTGTTAAAGATATATAATAAAATACTACAAAAGTTAAATGAGTATAGTTTGTGAACTACTACTGAGTGACACATATTATGTAAGTGGCTGCGTGACTCTGTTTATCCATGGGTGAGTAGGTGTCTGGATGGCTCTATGGGTGTGTGAGTAATTGTATGGGTGTATGAGTGACTGTGTATGTTGCTGTGTGGGTGAGTGAGTGGGTGTGTCAGTGGTGAATGGGTGAGTGAGTGGGTATGTGAGATGCTGTATAGGTGAGTGATGGGGTGTGTGAGTGGCTGTATGGGTGAGTGAGTGGTGCATTAGTGGTGTATGGGTGAATGAGTGGGTGTGTGAGTGACTATGTGGGTAAGTGAGTGAATGTGAGAGTGGCTGCATAGGTGTGTGCTTGTGTCAGTGACTGTATAGGTGAGTGAGTACATGTGTTAGTATGTGTATGAGTATGTGAGTGGGTGTGTGAGTAACTGTATGGGTGAGTGAGTGGCTATATGAGTGACTGTATGGGTGAGTGAGTAGATGTGTGGGTAGCTGTATGGGTAACTGACTCAGTGTGTGAGTGGCTGTATGGGTGTATGAGTGGTGTGTAGTGTCTGTATATCTGTATGACTGGATGTGTGAGTGGCTGTATTGGTGAGTGAGTGGATGTTTGAGTGGCTGTATGGGTGAGTGAGTGGCCATGTGAGTTGCTGTATGGGTGAGTGGCTATATGGATCAGTGAGTAGGTGTGTGAGTACTTGTATGGGTCTGTGTGTGGGTATGTGAGTGGTTGTGTTGGAGTGTGAGCGGGTGTGGGTATATGAGAGTTTGTATAGGGGTGTGATTGGTTATATGGATGATGTCATCAGTGATGTCAATTGAGATGTCATCAGCGATGTCGCTGACCATGTCATGAGTGATGTAATATGTGAGGTCATAAGCAGTGCATTGCGGGGCATAAGTTATAGTTAGCTCAAGTAACTATAAGTGCTGAATTTCTATTGTTTTGTATGAGTGAAATCTGAGCCTAACTATACCGTCCCTGTTAGAAATGGGATTTCTGGTTGGCTAGGTCAAGCGCCTAAGCCAGGCAGAAACCACCACTCTAGTCAGGGCAAGGGAGTTACACGCTGAAGATAACCCCTGCTCACCCCCTTGGTAGCTTGGCACGAGCAGTCAGGCTTATCCCAGAGGCAATGTGTAAAGCATTTGCGCAACACACCCACACAGCAGCGACACACTAGGCGCAGCACAAAAGAAACTCCACACAAGGTTATGTAAAAATAGCCTTTGTATTATCCATAAAACACATTGGATCATAATCACAAATATACACTGTGCCACCTGGCACTAGGCAATACTTTACAGGGGATTATATACATGACAGGGTCAATCGGGCCACTGTCAGAACCATTAGAACCAGTAGTAAAAGATAACACAACCAGTAACTACTGGTAAAGACACTTTGCATAAATCACATAAGCATTAGGCATAAACACATTATGCATAAAACACATTAGGTATAAACCACCATAGGCATATATCCTACATTAGCAGTGCACCTCAGTGGTGCTTAGCATAAACACATTATGCAAAACATAATCAGCAACAGTACAGGGCATCATCTCCATAACACATCACCCCCTGCGCAGGAATGACCATAACAGCACAGGATGCCAAATCCAGTCCTCCGTGCACCTTAGTACACACTTAGCATCCTCACGTGCCCCTTCCCTTATGCCACTTCTGAAATGACCAGCTCATGTTATCTGGTCGCTCCCCATAATGGCACCATCCTGGGCATCAATACCCCTTCAGGGGACACAGCGCTTCGGCACTCTTTCGTGGAGGTTCCTTTCCCCTTTTAGACTCAGGGGCCTCCGTCGAGGTCTGGCCCGGTCCTAACAAAAGCCTGAGCAGGATCGGGACCTCCGTCGAGGGTCACCACCCCGACCTGCTCTCTTAAGGCACCAACTCCGGTGCCCTCCAAGGGATGTACAAGGGCCTCTGCCCGCTCTCAGTCCCCACACGGCTACCAACAGGTAGGCACAATGCCCCGAGGGCGGGAAGACCTTACTCGGTCCCACCCCTCCGTGAAAGCACTCTCGCAGTTGCTGGACTCATCCCCACTCAGGCTCAACAAGGCTGTCGTGTGGCCTCCCGATGGCCAAGGTATGGCACTGTGGCCTTGCGTCTCTCCTCCTGGGCCGGCTTCAGGGATCACAGGGTGAAGTCTCTGTTGGTCCCGTAGTCACTCTAGGCCGCCTCCGGTCTCACTCTCCGGCAGGCAGCACAAGGGGCTCTCCTCGTGAGCAAGGGAGCCCCGCCCACAACCAGGCAGCACCACTGCCTGGCTTCCTCTGCCTGGGCACACCCTAGGTCAGGCTCTCCTCGCCTGACTTCCTATTTCCTGACGCTGGCTCAGGACAGGGAAATCGTGTAGGGGCAGCTCTCCCCACGCTGCGGAACTAATGCAGTGGCAGCTCTCCACACACTGTGGAAGGAAGCCCACACAAAAGGCTTGGGGGAACACGCGGGGCTCTTCTCGTTCTCACAAGAGCCCCGCCCACAACCAGGCAGGCACTTGCCTGGCTTCCTTGCTTCACGGAGCAACGTCTCCGTAATTTCTCAGGCTCAGGAAAGTAAATCCAAGAATGCCCTCCAGGCGCTCCTGGCACACAGGCACAGCACTAGGGGCCCAGTAAGGGCAAGGTGATCCTCACGCTACCCTGGTGGTGCATCAAGCGCAGCACGCACCATGTGCTGATGCGGGTCGAGGCCATGCCAGGGGCTCAATACTTCAGGACTCCTGCAGCACCCCAGGTCCCAAAAGCGCAGCACGTAGGGACCCCCAGGAAGCAGCAGCTGGGTCCCAGGGCGGTTCCTCCTTGCCCAGCAGTCCTTCCAGTCCCAAACAGGTACAACATACATGGGGTCACAGCCCCAATATTTATATTAGCCAGATCTTTGTTCTGCCCTGGCACAGTGCTTGGGGATCCAGTCCCAACCAGTTCTGGGGGGCACTCAATATCTTATTTACAGTGCACAACAGTCCCCTTTGATAGAGTAGGTCCTGGCCCCAGACACATCACAGTGGGGCGGAGCCAGTATTGTCCCAGGCAGGCACAGACCTATTCAGGGTCAGGGGCTACTCCTCCCACTACTCCAAATGCAGAGCTGCCTATTCAGCCTAGTGCTGACTCACCCAGCCCCTCTGGAGCCACGGCACCTCCCCAGTCCCTGTCACTCCAGAGCCAGACATGCAATACACATCAGGCAGGCACAAAGACACACAGCACACAGAAATGCCAACTTCTAAAAGTTGCATTTCTAAAATAGTGATAATAAATCTGTGCACACCATCACGCAGCATTTATTATTACTATTCCAAACATACCAAACTTGACACGCTGCTCTTCTCATATCTGGAATTACCACTGACACACATATCAGGGAATCCCCAATGCATTCCTATGAGAGGGCAGCCTCACAGCAGTGAGAAACCAAAATGGCTGTTTGTCACTACCAGGACATGTCACACAATTAAGGTACATGTCCTACCTTTTACCTACAATGCACCCTGCCCATAGGGCTAGCTAGGGCCTACCTTAGGGGTGACTGACATGCAGTAAAAGGGGGGTCACAGACGTGGCACCCACTTTAGGTGCCACGTCACAGCGGCAGTAAACTGCGCGCACAGCCCCTGCAATGGCAGAGGCCTGAGACAGGTTTGAAAGGCTACTTTGGTGGGTGGCGCAATCAGCGCTGCAAGCCCACCAGTAGCATTTAATTTACTGGCCCTGGGTACCTGAGATACCACTTTACAAGGGACTGACAGGTAAATTAAATACGCCAAACGGGTGTAGATCAATCCTACCATGTTTACCACAGAGAGCACACGCACTTTACATTGGACAGCAGTGCTAAAGTGCCCAGAGTCCTAAAACCACCAACACCAGGTCAGAAAAAAGACTAGGAGGAAGGCAAAAAGTTCAGGGATGACCCTGCAAAAAGGGCCAAGTCCATCAGTCCCTGTAACATTTTCTTCAGTGAATTTCTAAGGTTTTTTTTAATTCTATTTCCTAACAATAACATCCCTGTAACTTTTGTTTTTTTCCAGTGACTTTCTGAGGTTTTTTAAATACTATTTCCTATCTATAAGTCCCTGTAACCTTTGTTATTTTCCGTGAATTTTTCATTTTGTAAAATGTTGTTTCCTAACTGTAACCTGTAAACTTTGAGAAAGCGTGTGTGAGTGGCTGTATAGGTCAGTGAGTGGGTGTGTGAGTTCCTGTGTAGGTCTGTGAGTGGGTGTGTAAGTGCCTTTGTGGGTCTGTGATTGGTTCTGTGAGTGGCACTATTGGTCTGTGAGTTGTTGTGTGAGTGGCTGTGTGGGTCTGTGATTTAATATGTGAGTGACTGTGTGTGTCTGTGAGTGGGTGTGTGAGTGGTGCTATGTGTCTGTCAGTGGGTGTGTGAGTCGGTGTATGGGTCTGTGAGTGGGTGGGTGAGTGGCTGTGTGGGTCTGTGAGTGGTGCTATGGGTCTGTGAGTGGGTGTGTGGTTCTGTGAGTGGGTGTGTGAGCGCCTGTGTGTGTCGAGTGTATGTGTTATTGGTGCTGTGTATTCTGGACATTTGCATACTCAGGGTTTTTTAATGGGAGAACCATGGACTCTGCTCTCACCGGGAGACAACAAGAAAGAAACCACTCCTCACAGTCACCCCAGATCAGATTGAACTCCATTAGATCTATGATGCATTCCCCTCCATTAAGGATTTCAGGTTGTTTTCCAATGTGGAATACGAGAGGAAACACATTTAATTTGCTTTCGCCAAGCCCAAGAAGTTATGAACGTTTGTGCTTTACTGAAGTGGAGCTTCAACTGGGGCACCTGCTATGTTTATATTTGTAAGTGTTTCCCATTGGCGTTTAATTTCTGTGAAATGTGCACCAGGACCAGACTGGAATCTCACTTTTTCCCAGAAGAGTCTTCAGTTTTGCCGAAAACATCTACCCAATTGTAGTACTTTCATCTGGTTAATTAGTAAGTGCTACCTCATTGGGTAAATGTCTTGTGCATATTCTTCACTACAGCTGCATAAAGGATCACAGGGTTTAGGGGCAGATGTATCAAGGATTGCATTTGCGATTCCTTAATAGCGTATTTTAGCGAATTGCTATTAAGGAATCGCAAAATGCTATGTATGTAGGAATCGCAATAATAATTGTGATTCCTTAATATTTCTTAATTGCGAATTGCAAATTGCGATTCGCAAATAAGGAATACCTTCCCATTCATTCCTATGGGCGTAGAGGCCCATAGGAATGAATGGGAAGACATTCTCAATTTGCGAATCGCAATTAGAGAATCGCAAATTGAGAATGCAATTTCAAGGGTGCCAGGGTGTCCTTTTGACACCGTGTTGCACCCCTGAAATATGTATGTGTGCACATGTGGCGCACATACATGCCCTAAGGGCATATATGTGCGCCACATGGCACTTTGAAAAATGCTAAAAGTGCATTTTTCAAAGAAAACGCATATTACCACCAACTTGAAGTTGGTGGTAATTTGCTGATTCCTTAAGGCCAAATTGCACTTTTTTGGTGCTTTTACATTGGATTTAAGGAATCGCAAGTTGCGATTCCTTAATGCAATCGCAAAATAGGGAATCGCAAATTTTGCGATTCCTTATTTTGCGAGGCAGTTTTGCCTTAATACATACCACTAAGCAAAATTGCGTTTGCAAACGCCGAAATTCTGCGAATTTCGGCGTTTGCAAATGCCATTTTGCTTGATACATCTGGCCCCTAGTCTCCAGTGACCTTGTGTGCATGTAATTTCAACAATGTGATTGTTTCTCGAGGGTCTTCATACACAAATCTGTTATAACGTGAATCCTCGTCAAGAGAAGTCGAAGAGACTACAAAGAGGTTAATGTCCACCAAACAGGGGTGCTTCCTCTTAACTAAAGGAATAAAGTGCTTCTTTGTTTAGTGGAGAGGATCCTTGTGTTCCTCTGCATAAATAACGTGTCACAAGAATGGCTGGAAATGCGCTTGACTGCCTTTTGTTAAGCTGTTGATCAACATGAGAAAAGGGGGACAGTGCCACCAAAGTTCCAGTCTGCTTATGTGTGACATTTTTCTGTTTGTAATGTGCGTATGTGTGACGTTTTCCAGTCTTATGTGTAACACTTTGAGTGACACGGTATTGTAAATGTAGTCAATGACCCAAGCAGTGCAATTGGATCCACTGGTGTCAGGTTTTTCTCTCTCATTAGCATCCCCTTAGATGAGGGTGTCATAGGTATTCTGCTCACACACAGAGCTATGCACAGGATGATAGGACCTCGGAATATAGTGGTGAGCCTACCATAAGCCGTAGCACCTAAAACCCCAACCCAACTAGCCTTA
Organism: Calotriton arnoldi; assembly: GCA_963921515.1. NCBI lineage: Eukaryota > Metazoa > Chordata > Amphibia > Caudata > Salamandridae > Calotriton > Calotriton arnoldi. The sequence goes on from CAWUFW010002215.1 coordinate 1,964,098, forward strand.
GCGTCCCATTAGCAACAATGTACCAATGATTAGACAACCCAGAACACGGTATCTCTCTCTCTCAGGACTCGCAGTAGCAAGAACACCCTTTCGTCACTCACTCATGCTTGTCCACAACGGGCGTAAGAAGAGACACAGTATAGGTTAAAATGTTTATTTCAACATACGTGCTCTAAGATACAGTACACGTGTCAGTACTATCAGCATAATGCATAAGAATAATATAATCAGCATAGTTACAACTCCATAGAATACTAACGGGGAAAGCATTTCATAAAGCAGTGGCTATAGGGCTAAACGACCTTACCACCCTCCCCGTTCTAGTAGCTAGTGTATTATAAAAATAGAAGACCTCTGGGCTTTGACTAGCGAACCCCCATACCTCAGTCTCTAGTTGCAAAGACTACATCAGCAGATTATCACAGCTCTTCTCCCTGGAAAGGTTTTTCTCCAAGTCCCTCTCAAGAGGGAAAAACGCCATACTAAAAGCCCACCAATTTCCCCATGGCAGCTGTGCATAGTGTTATGTCTAGGTGCGAGGGACTGGCCATATCAGCAAGAACCAGGGACGTTGTTTTTCGACCTTGTAACTGTTGTTCAGACTGAGCCCAAAGGGAACAGGAGAAAAGGTGAGAAACAGAAAATGCAGACAGTTGTAAAATAACTTGGCAGGAGCAGAGGGCGACAGAACAACGGCTAAGAGTAACGTGCGCAAAAGTCATCATGGCAGCCAGGCCTATGCCAACGTATCCAGGCAGGCCAGGAGGCCACAAACCACAAGACACCCTCCCCTGGATAGTCCATCGGCCAAGACTAGGGACGAAGACAGAGTTCAAAACACCTGAGCAGAGCGGAGGCGTCTACAGCGGAAGCAGTCCCAACGAAGGACAACGGATGGGGAAAGGGAGTAAATAAGACAGTCAGTGAGGCAGTTCACGGTCAGTGAATGCCATATCAATCCAAAAATGTGGAAGTGCAAAAAAACGCTATACCATCCAAGAGGACATCATTGGAATCGTCAGAAAACATAGAAGCCATCCAGTCTAACAGATCAAAGCTTCAGGAATGCTCCTCAGAGGATGGAGCATCTAAAAGCAATGCGGGACAGCTTGCGTGATATTCAATATAGCTTTGTTGTAGGAGATTCTGAGCGGCCGCCCAGATATCCCATTGTGCCAAAATCCCCAGTGCAGCCGCACGCGTCATGCAGCCCGCAACGGAACAGTCCCGTTCATGGGCCTCTAAGGGGCCCATCAACCGAACAAAATCCGGAACAGACAAAGACGTATTGGAGAGGCAATAATCCATGGTCCAGGTGAAAGGACAGCGGATGCAAGACATCACAGGTTGCACGCAAGTGAAACACGCAAGGCGAAAAGAAAGGGTATAGGACACACTCAGTGTCGCCAACGGTAGAACCCCGAAACCAGACAAAAGGCGTTCACGGAGCAGCTGGAGGCGTCCGGGGTCGAGAAGGGCCCATTGGGGAGCAGCCATTGCGAAGGAAGCAGACCAACAGCAGTACACCAGCCGCCAAGGGAAGGAGTAACGGAAAACCACCAAAGACGCTGGAAAAAATTGAATGAATAAAGGCCGGTATCACACCAAAAATAGTTTGGAAAGAGGACACAAGGCCGGACCCCACCACCTTAAAAAAATGCACCAGACCTTCAGTGTTAGATGCGTTAAAAATACGGTGAATCAATTCACCGAAATGTTGTGGGAGGTTAGTGTTCAAAAGGGCCTGTATTTCACTGTGGGTACTTGCCACCTGGAGAATGAATGTCTCCCGGGCGGAAGTGAGCATAACCTCCTCGTTCAATAATAGCGCCTTTATTCTGCTCAGTTTATTGAAATCCACCTCCATAGTAGGAATGGAAGGCCAAATAGAATTATCTATGATGTCGTGAGGGGGAGGAAAAAGCACATTCTTGCAGCAGACAACCCTGTGCGAAACAGTAACAATATAGGGTATGCCGGCCTGCATTCCACAGCAGTTGTCGTTATTCAAAAGCAAATAGCTACCATTTGTAAGCAAAGTAAAGGTAGGAGAAATAGTAGGAGCAGGAATGCCCTTTAACACACAAGCAAGATTAGGAGCTGAAACATTACAAGCTCCGTGCAATTTAATATGTTTACAAACAAGGGAATGACCCACAGTTGAATCGCATGACTCCCCTGTGAGAAAAACTTCCTTGCCGTCTCTAAGGCATTTATACATGAAAGGGAGGGACCAGAGTTCATGCAGGAAGGCACTACCCAAAGGCTGGAAACGGCCCACAGGATAATGTTTCATGCATGAACTAAATTCAAACAAGGAAAAAGGCAATGCGATAACCACATGAACTAGCCACACAGCAGAATCCAATTCCGCCACAGAGAATGGTAAGGGCTCCACTTCCTCGATATGTAATAGAGTGTAAGCTGCATCTTTCATGGACATGAATTGCTGTTTGTCAGTTAAATTAAAAGGCCGAAATAAGGCAGTGGTGTTCAAAAAATGCCAAGGAACTTTACCCAACTTAAGTGTTTGCAAAGCCCACGCAAACTGCATAACGGAACGTAACTGATTTTGACCATGGTACAACACAGAAACATCATCTTGTACAATATCAACAACAGAGGACACAATATTCTCTAACGTGTAAATGCGGGAAGACAGGGTATTAATACTATTGTCAACAACAGCAAGCACCTTTTCCATATTAGCTTGGTCTATCTCCCGTAGACGGGAAGCAGCTTCCATTTGCGATAGCTTCCAGAGTTCATTATAAGCCTCATAAATGAACCTCTTCGGTCGTGGACCACGAGGTCCCAATATAAAGTCGGACAGATCAATGTTGCCTGTTAGGAGGGATAAATGTTGTTTAACAGATTCCAGGGAAGAATGCTGTAACCACTGTTTACATAATTTACCAACAGAATATGTCGTGACAGTACGGGAGTCTGAAAACCTAGGGTCGGGCCTATCCTGTTTGTAGCCAGGGACCGAGTCGTGAAAACGCAGTTGGCACGCATTAGATGATATGGGCCAAGCCAACCAGGGTGACTGCACAAGCGTAGAAACATTAAACGAATTGTTCTGCAACAAAGCTTGCAAAGTGGCTAGGGACATATTAAGGTGCACGCTAGTGTTTGTATTGGAAGACAGGGATGGAATGGAAGGTGCATTTAATTGTTTGGCAGTAGCCAAGCCCCAACATGTAGTCTGATAGATGGAAGCATTCAGAAACACAATTTGGGTCGGGATAAGGCAAGCACGATGCAAAGCCTCGGTGCCTTGCACTTGCCATGATTTTGAACCCCAGATCGATTTCAAATCTACAGTGTTCTTCCAGTACTCATAACCACCCACAGCTAAGGCACTCAAAAAGGAACCCGAATATAGCAATTTGGTGTGGGTCAACATGATTTTCTGAGTGGATGGGGCGTTTAATTTAAAAAATAAGAACCAGGGTTCGATCTATTAAAATCAGTGAAATATGTAAATTTATTTCTAAGAGTCTGGGAACTACCCGGTAAAGGGTTTGGACAATGTTCCCATTGGGTGTACGCAAAAGAACCACGTAGTGCACTTGGTTTATGAACAAAATGGTTGCCCCAATGCTGGTAGCAATATAAATCGGCATAATTCGCAGAATTCATATATAAATCCTCAGAATTAAAGGAAGCATAATATTTTAAATCAGCAAACAATGCTTCAACGGCATGCACATCCCAATCGTCAGAATGAATATTACTTTTACTATATCACCCATCGAAACTCGAAGGACATTGGGTACATTAATAATTTCTGTTGGTCCATGAATTTGAAAGTTTACTGCATCCCATACGATGCCATCAGCAACTGGAAAAGCTGAAATGTTCACAAATGTGTGATCACGCTTCATGATGTGAGATGAGGAATGTGGAGCCAAAGTTCCAGCAACACTGTTCACAGCAGAGCGTTCCGGTAGATAGTGACCATTGATGAGCAGAAAAAACACTGTGACAAAGCCAACGGACATGAACAAAAAATGAGGAACAGCACCAACCAGATGTATGTCCAGGGGGAATCAAAAAATTGTCTCTGAACCAGGATACAAAAATACTGAACTTGGACGGGACAATGGATGAGGTGGAATCCGAGTCAAAGGAATAACGTGTTGGGCTCAGCGGCGTTGTCGGTAAGTGTGCCACCGATTCGGTATCTGGATAGGTATACTCGTTCACGTCGATGCAGGGGGAGACAGGGGGTTCGAGTATACTTTCAGGCAAATCAACCATCTCAATTGTAACATCAGTGACCGTTCGGGCAGGAGGGCCACGAACACAAGTCCGGTATATGGCAGGACAAGAGACCGCTGGTGTAACACTATTCAGGATCGGCCAGATGTTGTAGCTTGACATTTTCCACTGAGGTGTATCTGTTCTCCTTGCGACCAGGAAGCGGTGGTAAGATGACTGTACGTGTTCCCTTCAAGCCCAGGACTGGAACCGGTGCACGATAAGAGGGGCCGAATTCTTTCTTGTTCTCCACCTTCTCTCGAACCAGGTCGCCAATCTTCGGAAGCCAGCCGGCAACCGGAATCTGCAATGCCGGGTCTGTGGCTGAAGGTAAATGTGCGATTGCAAGTTTGTCTCGGGCTTCTTGTAAGTCCTGTAACATAGTAGAATGGTTATCTACATCAAAGATGGCGGATTGCGCCGCCATGTCTAGACCATCAAGGTCAGGCACAAACATTCGTATGCCAAAGAGCATTTCGTATGGGGTCCGCCCACCCAGAGATCTTCTAGGGAGATTATTAAGTGCACGTTGTACGGTATACAAGTGGGCCAGCCAGTTCCTGCCAGTACCTAAGACTCTAGCTGTCAAGGATTGCTTTAAATCACGGTTCATTCGCTCCACAATTGAATTACCCTCAGGTCTGTATGGAGACGAAAACTTCACCCGTACCCCCAGTGAACCCATTGCGTCCTTGTACGCCTTAGAGGCAAACGCTGGACCTTGGTCAGAATGGAAGGTGCCGCAAGCGAAGATTCCCACAAAGATACGCAAATCCCTGATGACATTTCGAGCGTCAGCACTCCGTTGTGGCCAGACCCAGATGAAACGTGTGTACGAGTCCACTGCCACTAAGATATATTTATAGGCAGTGGCTGAAGAAAATGGACCGCAGTGATTCAAGTAAACACACCCAAAGGGTCTGTTAGAAATGTAGAGCGAGGTCTGTGGTGGTCGTGTAACCGTAGAAGGCTTAATCTGTTGACACACGTCACAAGAAAGCACATAAGTACGGGTGTCTTTATATAAACCACGCCACCAGTACCGCTGCTGCAAGATGGAAACGGTCGCAGACACTCCAGCATGAGCCGAAGCCATGCCTTCGTGTGCAGCCGTTATCAAGGAAAGTCTGCGGTCCGCGTTGGGGATCAGCCGATCACCAACATCGGGTATTGTTACATAGGGAGCCTGTTCGGGACCTAACTGATAAGAATATTTGGAAGGAAAACCCTAGGGTAATTAGCACCTTCCTGTGTTGCAGCAATAGCTGCCAAAATATCAGTATCAATTTTAGACATGGATCTAGTAACTGCTGCTACTGAACACGTGACTACTGCTGATTTGGCCGCTTCGTCTGCCAAACCGTTACCAACAGCGTGTGCGCCCACCCGCTGATGGCCAAGGGTGTGAACCACCTGTGTGAGTGGCAGACGTTGACTCAATTCTGCCACCCGAACCCAAAGCATTTTATGCTTAATTGTGCTACCTTTAGCGTCTCTATAGTCATTTTGCGACCAAAAGAACAGATTGTCATTGTAAGATTGAACACAGTAGTAAGAATCGCATACAATTAGAGTGGTCACCTCCGGAGTAGCGAACTCAAGCGCAAGCACCAATGCGCGCAGCTCGGCCAATTGTGCAGTACTGTCCCCGAGTGCCTGAGTGTGCACTTCAGTGGATTTGAACTTTCCGTTCACGAAGGTACCCGCAACAATAGCACATGCGGCTGAATAAGCATGCTTGGACCCCGTGGCCGGTTGTGCCGAACCATCGGTGTAGATCACACAGTCGTAATCCTCAAGCGGGAGCAATGACAGAGGAGGAGGATGAACGAATTCGTACTGCAAAAACTCCTCAGTCTGTAGAGATGAATCAAAGATGAAAGTGACATCCGGAGACGTCAAAGAGGTTGCCCATTGAATCCAACGGGGGTGCAACGCATTAGAGTTCGGGACACTCGCCTTTGTCACTGCCTCTAGGGCAGGATATGGTGTTACCACCAGAATGCGCTTTCCCTGTGCCAGTGCGCGTTCCTTTAGAATCGCCATCTGCACTGCAGTCAGAACTTTCTCCACAGATGAAAAGCGCATTTCTGCGGAAGTGTAAAGATGTGACTTGTACGCGATCGGAACTGTGTCACCTTCGTTAAAGGTTAAGTACGTGAAACCCACTGCCCCCGGAATTATTCTGATCATCAGGTTTGTGTGGTTATCACGCGTCAACAAGTATTTAGACTCAAAAAGGTCTGTCTGTAAAGACTGCAGAATGGAGGAATGCTCCGGAAGCCAACTAGACTTCGAAAAGTTTGGTTGTATCAAGGCATACAATGGCTTGACACGCTGGGCGTATTCGGGAATATAAGTACGCCCGAAGTTCATAAAACCCAGCAAAGACTGAAGTTTTTTCAGAGTAGTAGGAGGGCACAAAAGTGCACATTTTCTAAGAAGTGGGGGGCTAAGCCCTTACCTTCATTGTTGAGCTCGTAGCCCAAAAACAAAACTGTTAATTCAGCAATGTGTGATTTGGCAAAGTTAAACTTGTAACCTAAAACCGCAAACTCGAGAATAATGCGGTCCACTCTGGAAAGATGCGGATATAACTCGTCGTCGGTCAGGTAAATATCATCGACGTACGAACATGCATCTGGGTCTATGCCGCCTAACAAAGAGACAACACGGGCAGCGAACACACCTGGACTGTTTTTGTAGCCCATAGGGAGTCACCTTAATTTGAACTGTTTACCACCGGAGGTAAATGCGCTCCATTGGCTACACTCTGTGGCTAAGTTGTGCGTGTAAAATCCATTGGATAGGTCAAGTGTCGTTTTATATTTTTTACGAACAAGACTGTCTACAAGCGCAGAACTGTGGGTATTTTGCACCGCAAAGGTCCGACAATGAGAGTTCAATTGCCGGTAATCCAATACTAAGCGGTACGATCCATCGGGTTTAGAAACCGCGAAAAGGGGATTGTTCATAGGTGACACGCATGTTTCAATTACTCCCTGATATTCCAACTGAGTCAGAATTTCAGAAACGGGGCCTTTGGCTTCCCGTTTAATGGGATATTGGGGTTGTGGCTGTGGTAGGGACCGTAAAGGTATCTCATGGGGGGGGAGAGTCTTCATCCCAGCCCACGTGATTGTGGTATAACGCCGGAGCCAGGGACACAGCCCACTCAGCTGCAAGAGCCTCCGCTTTGTCCTTTGGGACATGTCGAGAAAAGCTCGGAAGGATTACCTCCTCCCCTTTACGCGCAGCAAGTACGAATGGGGGTGGCCAATCCGCCTCCGCTAACAAAATGTCGTATGAAGAGGTCAGATTTTCCCAAAAATCCCTTTAATTACACGCTGTATATCACCTTCAATTTGGATGACAATATTAAACAGTCTGTCAGGGGTGCCATTCTGGTGTCTGCTGTCTCGACAGTAATGAATGTTTCAGTTGCTGTCGCCTCCATATGAGGACGTAGCGCCTCCCGCACTATGGTAACTTCCGCGGCGCTGTCTAGAAGGGTGACTGCCCACGTCCAATTCAGGAGTCTCGTTCTCACCGTCTGTGGCATATTTCGCTGTTACAGCGGCAACTTTCTTCTTCTGAAATTGTGGACGAGAACGTTGAAAGTCTTCTGCTTTCCCTGTGACTTGTTGTCGAGGTTGGTCTCGTCCCTGGGGAGCCTCTCGACCCCTTCCCCTATCCTGGCGATCTCCTCCACCGGCCTGCGAAGTTGTCTGTGCCTGTGAAGAACGAGGAGAACGCGTATCAGGGATCTGAAACCTATCCGGAGATTTAATTCTCGCCCTATCGCGCAAATCATAAGTGCGTTCAGAAGAGACTGAAACCGGGATGCGCCTCTCGACCCCGGCTTCTTTTGTTGCTTACCCTGTTTTTTCAGCCTCCAGCTCTTTTTAGTGAAGACTGGTCTCTCATCTTTCTCAGATTGAGGTTTAGATTGTTGCTGTTGTTGCGATTGTGTTTGCTGTTTTGCAAAAGGTTTATTACCCAGGCTATTCCTGCCAATAGTTTTGTAAGCCTGTGTAATAATTTTCGGTAATTCGCGAGGCTTGTCCAATTCTGGGACCAAAGCCAAAGCATTAGCTACTTGAAAGTTCACTGCATCGCCCTTGACATTCGCAAGGATCAACTCAGCTACTACTTCAAACACTCCCACCAATTTCATCCCTAATTCCACAGCCGCTTCAGGGCCGTGTTCATCCTGTACTTTTTTAATTACAGTGGGGAGAACCGTCATGGAAGGAGTGCCGAAACACTTCGAATAAACTGCTGCGAATACCCTACCCCAGTTGTCACATGCTGTCAACTCGGGAATTAAGTCTTTTGGCAAACTAATCGTAAGAATTCTATGTTTATCCACCGGTGTTGTGTTTGGAAAAACTGCCTCCAACTGGTCAAATTTTTCTGCAAGCCAATAAGGAAAATCATCCTTATTTTGTGGACGTTTGCCCATCACTGAGTTCACCATTACGGGACTTATGGTCACTCCGCCTGCAGCAGCTGGATGGCCTGCAACTCCAGGTGGGGCCCCCTGGATGTTGCCTGTAACATATTGCACTAAAGCGCGATGCACTCGCACCAAAGCTGAATACATATTGCGCAGGTCCGCGACTGGTATTTGCATATATTGCGGATGTGGGGTGTACCCGGCCAAAACAGGCCAAGTGGCCCCATCAATAGATAAGGGGCCTAAACGAACCGTGGTAACCGGTTGTGGGAGGGCGCCATCAAACCACACACGGTGCTGCCAAGCCGTGAGCGGTATTTCAAGATTCCTATACGGTCTATAGTGATTAGGAACTACGGTGGCTGTATATTCATGGAACAAATTGTCTGTCCCATCCACCGCTGGAAAGGTGACCCAAGAGTAGAATACTTCAAAGTGGAAAGCCGGATCGGCTTGGACCACAAAGATCAGTTCGACTCCCGTGTCTGGCACTCCATACACCCTTAAGTGATCCCGGAACGCTGTGCGGCTATGTGCCGCTATGTTTATACCCGCCATTGCGGATTTTCGACAACCTAACAGTAGGCAGCACAATAGAGGGTTCGATTAAGAAACCATTTAACAACTTCAAGCTTGAAAGTACCTACAAAAACGTCAATATAGGAGGTATTACCGTCACACACGCTTCCGGAAGCGTCCGTGAGGGTTGTTGTGGACTAGCACACGCACTACTCAAGCGTCTCGCAGATAAGCAGCCCCACTCGTTGGTCGCGCCATGTCATAGGGATTCTGCTCACACACAGAGCTATGCACAGGATGATAGGACCTCGGAATATAGTGGTGAGCCTACCATAAGCCGTAGCACCTAAAACCCCAACCCAACTAGCCTTAGCGTCCCATTAGCAACAATGTACCAATGATTAGACAACCCAGAACACGGTATCTCTCTCTCTCAGGACTCGCAGTAGCAAGAACACCCTTTCGTCACTCACTCATGCTTGTCCACAACGGGCGTAAGAAGAGACACAGTATAGGTTAAAATGTTTATTTCAACATACGTGCTCTAAGATACAGTACACGTGTCAGTACTATCAGCATAATGCATAAGAATAATATAATCAGCATAGTTACAACTCCATAGATACTAACGGGGAAAGCATTTCAAAAAGCAGTGGCTATAGGGCTAAATGACCTTACCACCCTCCCCGTTCTAGTAGCTAGTGTATTATAAAAATAGAAGACCTCTGGGCTTTGACTAGCGAACCCCCATACCTCAGTCTCTAGTTGCAAAGACTACATCAGCAGATTATCACAGCTCTTCTACCTGGAAAGGTTTTCTCCAAGTCCCTCTCAAGAGGGAAAAACGCCATACTAAAAGCCCACCAATTTCCCCATGGCAGCTGTGCATAGTGTTATGTCTAGGTGCGAGGGACTGGCCATATCAGCAAGAACCAGGGACGTTGTTTTTCGACCTTGTAACTGTTGTTCAGACTGAGCCCAAAGGGAACAGGAGAAAAGGTGAGAAACAGAAAATGCAGACAGTTGTAAAATAACTTGGCAGGAGCAGAGGGCGACAGAACAACGGCTAAGAGTAACGTGCGCAAAAGTCATCATGGCAGCCAGGCCTATGCCAACGTATCCAGGCAGGCCAGGAGGCCACAAACCACAAGACAAGGGCTTGCCTTAACAGCAGCAGGAATTATTCTGGTAACAAAAATGGACTTCAGTGAAGACTCTTCAGGAGTTACCCCTTTGGTAGCATTTCCATGAAGGGCGCCTGCCACCATCACCCTAGAAAAACATGTGAAGTGTCTTCTGTCAAAGTCTGTAAGTCCTGCAGTTTTGGTATCACTGAATGCGGAGGTTGAAAATTGGAAGCCAATGTGAAATGCATAACATTCATAGTAGCTAATTTCCTGGCTCTTCATTTCATCTCATGAATAAATTACGAACTATTTTGAATTAACAATGTGTGGCTGGAAGTAGCTATTATTTGCACCACCTCTTGCCAGTTCTGACTTTTCAGTCCACAGTCATTGCATTCTGGGACTTGTCGTTTCACTTTTCAATTAGGAATTTCAGTTTAAATAGCTGCAACGCCAAGTGACACTAGTTAATGACATGAGACCTGCCTGAGAAATGGAGCTGCCATTACCATATCTAAAAATATAAGGTAAAAATGCAAAGATGAGATTCAGGTATAAAGGACTGGGGTGTCCACCAAAGCAAAAACCTTATAAGGGCTCATACAGACTTAGTCAACCAGCGAAGAAAGACGTCAAAAGGGATGCATGTTTGTAGAGTTAATTTGAGGGTGGCTGTTGGCAGGACAGTCATCTCTGATGTTGTCTCTAGTCAAGGGCAGTTGTTGTCTCCTGGGAGAAGAACCGGTCTCTAAATTCACAAGAGGTATAATTAATTGTGTTTTTTGGTACACAAACTTAGGGGCATATTATCAACGGCCAGCGATAATTATCGCTGGCCATGCTGAGCGACGAATTCCCTAACGCAGGCTATCTCTGGTATTTATCGCCCTGGTAGCGCGTTATTAACAACGCGTTTCCCCAGGGCGATAAAAATTCCAGAGATAGCGAGGTTATCGCCGTTTTGCAGGGAACATCGCTGGTTTTCCAGCGATGTTCCTGCAAAGCGGCGATAACCTCTGCTGATACGACCCTGTGGTCGTATCAGCATAATCCACCCCTATGTCTAACATAGGTAAGTCAGGATTTTAGCAGACGTTAGATTTTGGCAAAAACGGCCGTTTCGCCAAAATCTAACGTCTGCTAAGATCCTATGGGCTGCCTTGTCAATATCGCGATGTGAACATCAGCGATATTTGCAAAGCAGTCCATCCGGAGTACGCCTAGTGACGCCCACTTTGCATCTCATTAGAGATGCAAAGGGGGGCGTCGGGAAAAAGGGTGCTAACATGCGATTATGCATGTTAGCACCCTCTTGTTGATAGGGCGATAGTTTTATCTCCGTTTTTCTGGCTTTTAAAGCCAGAAAAACGGAGATAAAGCCCTTGTAGATATGCCCCTATGTTGTGAACCAAATCAAGACACTGCGAAGGATTCCACTCAACAGGAGTTTATTTGTCAGAGAAAAACCCCACACGACAGCTTTGCCAGACACAGCTGAAGCTAACTGTCAACGGTCACCCCCCAGCCCATGACATCACAATGGAACCCTAGGTGCATCATAGAGATGTGCAGTTCCAGCCTGGCCGGAAGAGTCTAAGCACAATATAACACATCTCCCCATCTTACTCTAAAACAAAGTGAGAACTCAAATGAAAGGTAAAAAGAGAAAGAAAATAAGAAGGAAGAAAGAAAAGAAGAAAGAAGAAAGTAAAACCGAAAGAAGAGTGCATGTACAAATCAAACAACATAGTCACCCAAATATGCCGGAGCTCTTCTTTCCCTGGCCTCCCTCAAGACCCGAGATGAGCCCATCAACTCATCTCCCTCTCTGGCAGCCACAAATTCACCATCATTCCCAGCACCCTCACCAGATGGCAAACAAACATCAGACTGCCCCCCTGAAAATAAACCATCACTCATCAACAGCCACGGTGAACACACACCAGCTTCACTCTCCTGCTCTAAATTCTTTTCATGATTACAACCCTGCCTCTGATATAATGCAACACGCCTCAAATTCCATGTTTGGCCATTTACCAACTTGACCCAATTGCCTCCTACAGCCTTGACTTTGAAAGGTCCCTTAAACTTACTTAAAAACTTGCTGTGGCCTCCGGGCCTAACTTTAACCCAATCACCTACATCAATGAATCGCCTGTCCTGTTTAGTATTAGTACTCTTAGCCAAACCACCCAACACCGAGGTTCCTTGCATCCATGACGGCACCAATTTAGTACCAGCTGCCCTTCCACGCATCAACTCAAATGGACTCTTACCCAAGTTACCATTGGAGGTCGAGCGATAGGCCCAAAGCATTTCACTAACCGCAGCCTGCACAGACAAACCTGCACTATGTGCTAATTGCATCATGCCTTTCACCATTCTGTTGATTCTCTCAACCAATCCATTTCCCTGCGGGTTATACAATGAGCAACAAGAGTGCTTGACTCCCACAGAATCCAAGAAGCATTTTATTTCACAAGAAGTCAATTGAGTTCCATTATCGGTAAGGAGTACAGATGGAAGGCCTTCCCTCTTGAACACCTCACGCAAGACACCAATGGTGGCGGCAGTGGTAATACTACTCATGAACGCAACCTCAACCCACTTGGACTTGGCATCAACCAACACAACTGCATACCTCTCTTTTTCAGGTAGAAATGCAAATGGCCCAATAAAATCCAAACACACCTTCTCCCAAACCTCCTCCGCTAAGGATACATGCTGAGACTCCTTAGAGGATCCCAGACCAACCCTCAATCGTTTTTCTGATTCCTTACATGCTTCACACCTCTCTACCCAATCCTTGACCTGTCGATCCATGCAAGGCCACCAATAGTTCTCCCTCAATCTCTTTATGGTCATGGTTTGCCCCAAATGCCCTTCATGCGCCAAACCAATCAGTCTTGCATGTAAACCAGAAGGTGGTACAAATCTGTCCTGCCGCATGATCATTCCATCATCAGTTATAGATAATTCATCCACCACCTTCAAAAATGGTCTCACCCCTTCCGGAAGACTGCTTTCTCTCCTCATACTACCTTTCATCAATCGCACAACACCAGTCAAAGCTGCATCCTCTTCCATTTCCTTGACCCCAGCCCATGACATCACAATGGAACCCTAGGTACATCATAGAAATGTGCAGTTCCAGCCTGGCCGGAAGAGTCTAAGCACAATATAACACCCTTAGATTTTGAAAGGAAAAGCAATGGAGGATTGTACACAGAGATTACCTGCGAGGCGGCTGCATCCAGTAGGCCCATATCCGTGCATGTCGACCCTCATTGATCTCTCTGTGGGTTGAGTTACATAGTGCATGAGTTCACACAGCAAAGTTATGATTTTCATTGTTGCCCGGGCCAATATTATCAGGTTATTCTAGCAAACTATAGTGGTGAATTTCAGTGTTTTTTTATAGATTAAAATGTTGCATTAGGCTGTGTGTGTAGGGGAGTTGGGTGCAGTGCCTGGCCACAGTGTGCACCCAAACCCCAGGAGGTAGACCAGTGGTCAAGCATTGTGTCCAATCTCCTGTGTGCAGCCACATTCCCATGGACTCCCACCCCACATTTGGGTTTTTGTAATTCATTTTCCCAGAGGACAATTTTCTAAGGAATACAGGGAGTTTACTGGTACATAGTACTATGACAGTAAAATAGCAGCAGATCTTGACTAGACAAAACAGTGAACACAAGAGGAGCTTAATAAATAGGAATTTTGTTGGCAAGTTGGTGGAGAAAGGAAAATGAAATTTGAGAAAATAAATGGGGTTATTTCCATAAGTCTCTCACATTGCTACGAATGATCAGGATGGCAAGTTACCACCTTCTAATTGATATCTCTCCTAGATAGTACTCCCTGCACTCCAACAGGCACGAAGCTCCCAAGCCAATGCATACTCCAGAGACAGGGATTTTTTATATGGAAGCACAACTCTAGTCTGTATTCTGTTTTGGCGCACGCTGGTGTAGACCAGACCTTTGCATCATGAGCTTAATATAGTCCTGGTAAACAATCTTTGCAACATAACCAATGCAATCTAAATGCCGGCCTCTTTCCCATGGCCCTGAGCCCATATGTTTGTGGACCAATCATTCTGATAAATATTGCCTATTATCTTTGGACCCCATTGACCAGGTAATACTGCACAGCTATTAAAATTCCAAAGCTCTCCTCTCTGATCCATTGCATCATTTGAACAGGAAATCATGCCTTGTCTGTCGGAAATGATGAAAGCATGGCAGCACAGACTCATTCTGCGAGGCACTTGTGATCCTGTGATAAGCAACACGAGTGGTGCATACTGCCAGTGCAATCAACAAACATTACTACTATCTGCCTGCTTCAGTGTTAGTCCAAGTAGATAAACAGAGTTTTAGGATGACTGCATAATCAATTTACTAATCCCTTGGATTTATCACCATTCCTTGTATTCAAGAACAGGTACCATTAAATCAGAATTAAAACAATTATGTTGCCATTGGTCAAAGTAGTTTTTGTTCTTGAAATATTGATAGATTAAGGCACCGCTTCCAATGGGGAATTAATTAATAAATATTTGTATGCAGTATTATGGTATTAGCATTCAACTTGTTGAACTAAAACATTATTTTGTATAGTAATCTGGGTCAAGTGCTAGAACTAGTGGTGGCTTAATGATATTATTTGTCAGCCAAGACAGAGCAATACTGACTGTTTCTGACTCATTATTAGTTATTGAATTGAGCATAGTGGAGGTCTTTTTATTTGAAAGGAACATTTTGTTAGTAAATATATTTTTCCCTTTCCTTTTTCTAATAAGATCAATGATGAACCTTCAAGTAGTTCTTAGGGAATTAGAGAACGTGGTTGATAGAGACTTGTCTACTTTAATATTATTAATAGGTGATTTCATTCTTATCCTATTCGATGACAGGGATAATCAGTCATTGTTTGAGTTAAGTGATGAATGATACAGAATTACATCTCAGTAATTCTAGACTCAACGTAAAACTGGTACACCTACTTACCTTTTTTAATCTATGCATCAGTGAGTGATATGTTGCTAAATGGTAGAGTTAGTAGTGATCGCCTATCATAATATGCACACATTTTGCCCAGTTGTAATTCAGTGTTGAACTACTTCTAGCCCCACAACCACAACCACTTACCGCGCATCTTTGGCCTGAGCGGGTCAGTGGTTCCATGCTTTCCAGCGCCACTGCTTCGACCCGAGACGGAGGCGGACAACCGGAGGAGAACCCGGAAACGCTGCTGGGGGGAGCATGTTTGTGGTGCTCAAAATGTGTTGTCATCTTAGTGTTGGTTTTGTGGCATCTAAAATTACTCCTGTGTTCCGTGATCCGGGTTCTAACGGGTCTAGTGGTCATCCCTATGTATTGGAGTCCACTGGGACAGGTTAGCATGTAAATGCAGTTAGCCGTGTTGCAGTTAGTGTGTTTCTTGAATTGCCACTTAAACCCATTTGTGAATGTCATTTCTTTTGTAATCTTTGTAAATGGACAGACTGAACAGGATCTACAAGGGTGGTGTCCCACAACTGGTGGAAAGTCCCACAGAGATCTCTGTACATTAGTGTTGTGGATTCTCGGCCTAGTATGTATAAGCATGTCTTTGAGGTTGCTTGTACGTTTGAACTCGAATCTCGGAGTGGGGAGGTTCAAAGTGCCTGTATTCAGAATGCCCCAGTGTTTCTTGATGACGCTCCTCAATCGATTCGAGTCCGGGGTAAATGTAGTAACACATGTGAGAGATTCACAGGAGTCTTTTGTCTGATTTCTAGGAGGGCTTCTCGGTTGTTGTTCCTGGCCCTTTTAAATGAGAGCGCGATATTACGTTTAGGGTACTCTCTTTTACGTAAATCTTCTGCTAGGGTGTTGGCCTCCCTTTGGAAATCTGCCACTGAGCTACAGTTCCTTCTGATATGAAGGAACTGCCCGAAAGGTAGATTTTGTTTTAGGGCTCTTGGGTGGTGGCTGCTGAATAACAACAGACTGTTCTTGTCAGTAGGTTTCCTATATAGTGTAGTGGTGATACGCCCCCTCTCCAACCTGACCATTAGGTCTAGGAAAGGTATGCTGGTATCTGAGATGGTACTGGTGAATTTTAGGTAGGGGTTCAAGGTGTTCATCCACTCACAAAACTCCTCGCACCTGGAACGATCCCCTTTCCATAGAATGAGGATGTCATCAATGAATCTGTTCCATAATAGCACATTCGCCAGGTAGGGGTTAGTTGGACTATGGATCTCCCTCTCCTCGAACGCTGACATGTACATACATGCCACGCTCGGCGCGAAGGTGCTGCCCATCGAGGTGCCATGTGTTTGATGGTAGAGTTGTTTATCGTACTTGAAAAATTTTCTGTCAGTGCCAGGGTGGCACACTCGAGTATGAAAGCTACTGGAGTAGGCGAGTCCCAATCCATCCTGCTTAGGGCATCCTCTATGACCTCTAAGGTGGCTCTCTGTGGGATGTTAGTGTAGAGGGCCTCAACATCCAGGGTCACTAGGAAATTAACTTCCTCTGGATGCTGGACCCCCTCAAGTAAGCGGAGGACATCAGTAGTGTCTTTTAAAAATGAAGGAGTGGCCCTCACCAGGGGTTGTAGAAAGTAGTCGCAGAACCTTGACAGTGGTTCAAGGATGGACCCGATCCCTGAGACAATGGGTCTCCCAGGGACCGGGGTGACCCCCTTGTGAATTTTAGGCAAGGTGTAAAAGTATGGGGTCTTAGGATCCTTCGTAATGAGGAAATCTGCTTCCATTTTAGTGATCCAGCCTTCAGTCTCCGCAGAGAAGACCATGGTGGAGATGATAGTGGTTAGTCGTGCAGTGGGGTCGTCTCTTATGGGGGTATAGTACCTCCGGTTGCTCAATTGTCGAATGCACTCCACATCATAGTCAACAGTTGACATGATGACTGTGGCCCCACCCTTGTCAGCCTGCTTAATGGTGATTGTTGGGTCATCCGCCAGAGCCCTGATGGCCGACAATTCACTTGAGGATAGATTGTGGAAAGAAGCAGGTATGGTCTCACGGTCAAATGAAGCTTGCAAGATACTGACATGGAATATTGCAGGAATTAAAAATAAGCTGAAGAACTCCTATTGGCTAAAAGAGTGGGAAAGTCAAGACATCACTTGCTTTCAAGAGACATGGGCAACTAAGCCCATTTTTATAAATGGCTACCGCTCATTTCAAACAAAGGCTATACCCTCAGTGTCAGGGAGGGCCAAGGGGGGACTCCTAACCTTAATTCCTAACACAGCGGAAATACATGTAAAGAAATTTGAGGCTGAAAGCCAGTATTTCCACCTTAGGATAGGGAAAGGAAGGGATCTGGATCCTAATCAACTAATATAACAACAACTTCGGACCAAACATGTATTCAGTAGCTGAGGAAGTAATCAGGGCAGTTAATAAGATCTGTAATGAGTTAGGACAAAATAAACCCCCATGTATCATCTGGATGGGTGATTTTAACTTCCACCCTTGTAAGTTTAGCCAACACCGAATTTGCGGCCTAGTAGATCTGTTGGGATATCCGACGTATCATTTTTCACACAATAGTTATGGTTGTACCTTAAATAGGTTTCTCTTCACTAGAGATATGATTTTAAGTGGTGATTCAAATTTCCTGAAGGATCCCCCACAGAAAACTTTTTCTCAAGAACTTTGTGAGTCAACCATTGATTACATAATGATCTCTAATTCCCTTTTTGGTAGGGTTACAGACCTGGCTGTCTGGTTTACCCCCCAAGTGACCACGCAAGATTAACGTGTAGGGTACTCTTACCTTCTGGGAAGGAGAAAAAGTACCAGTCAATGCAATCTCCCGTACTGGCCAGGATAAATGGTTACCAGTTAAAATGGACCCAAATAGACAAACATAAGGTGATACGCAAATCGCAACAAAGTATCATTAATGTCTAGACCAAGAATTACCATCAGTAGATTTAGCTTCTTCCTTTGAAGACCTTTTAAACCAAATAAAAAGGGCGCTTACTCGACAGAAGGAATCTGATTCAAGGAAAACTAAAGGTTGGTTTGATACTCCATGCACACAAGCAAGGAAGGCTCTTTACAAAGCACTAAATAACCAACCTAGAAATAGGGATCAAATTTCTTCAGCCCAGAAGGTGTACAAAGAAGCAAGAAAGAAAAGGGAAAGATTTCTGAGGGAGGAAATATGGGCCAAGCTTGAGCAGGCCTCCACAAACGGTAATAGCAGAGAGTTTTGGGAACTAATTAACTCACCTGATTTCAAGCCTAAGGGAGAGCCCTCTGTGGATACCAATGTGGGCGAAGAAGATTGGGTGGCTCACTTCCTGGGTATTTTTTCTCCCAATACTCTGTCTGCTACATCCGTCACCACTACTTATTCTACTGACCAAGAAAGGCTATCTTTCTCGCTTGGCGAGGTAAGGGAGAGGTTGGGAGCCTGTTCTCGAAGGAAAGCACCGGGACCAGACGGGGTCCCAATAGATTTTTTTCAGGACAACCTAGATCTTTGCGTACCTTTATTACCCTTATTAACTAATGTTTTCAATAACATAGCCCAGATAGGCCCACCAGTGTCTTAGAAATCTAGTATAATTGTTCCTATATATAAGAAGGGAGATAGGGGGTGCCCTTAAGAATTATAGGCCAATTTCTCTCTTAGATACAACTGCAAAATTAATGGGTCGACTCCTCCTATCTAGGCTGGAGTTATGGGTAAAAGAGAAGAACATTCTAATGCAAGCCCAGTATGGGTTTCAGCGAGGAAAAGGCACTCTTGACCAGTGTCTGAACCTCTCCTTGATTGTGGATAAATACACTAGGGCAAAGGGTGGGAAACTTTATCTTGCCTTTATGGATCTTTCGCAAGCGTTCGATTGTGTTTCCCACTCCAAGCTCTGGCACATAACGGAGGAGATGGGCTGTGAACCAGCAGTTATCAACTTTATACGACAGCTATATTCAGACGCTACTGCTTCGGTGCGTTACGGGAAAAATGGGGAATGTACTCGCCCTTTTAAGATCTTAAGGGGGGTAAGGCAGGGCTCTGTCCTGGCTCCGTTCCTTTTCTCGGTCTATACGAACGGAGTGGAAAAGGCACTTATGACTACAACTCTGGACGTCCCCATGGTGGATTCCCTTCCAGTGCCCATCCTGGCTTATGCCGATGACGCTGTACTTATTGCCCGAACAGGGTTAGGCCTCCAGACACTCATCTAAGCCTATACGTCCTTTATGGTTTCACTGGACCTCTAAGTTAATCAAACTAAGTCCTTTGTAATTGCGGCAGGGACAGGAAGACACAATAAAATACCCAGTTTTCACATGGACTCAGGGAAAATTGGGATAGTGGACTCCTTCCCTTACTTGGAGGTCCTTCTTGATAAAAATCAGACGCGGCAACAACTAGTGGAGGGAAGAGCGCTGGGTCTTGAGAGAAGTCTAATTGCGATTAAGGCTTTCTCACAGAAACTGGGCTCCAAGCCACTAAACCCAATCAAGAAGATTTACCAGGCCAAAGCAAAATCTGCAGCGACTTATGAGGCATGGGTGTGGGGGACGGCCCCCATTGACTCCCTACAAGCTATTGAAAACAAGTTTTTTAAGTCTTTGGTGTCCCTACCTCAATCCTATTCGAATTACATTGTGCACATTGAGTTGGATTTACCTTATATTACCGACTCGATTAAGATGGCACCAATTCTCCTCTGGCGCTCTAGTTGGAACCGGGACACTTTGACCCTAACACAAAATATTGTCAAAGATTGCCTAAAATTAGAGAACCATGGTAAAATCAAATGGCTAACTTATGTAGAGCGGGAACTGACAAACATGGGTCAAATAGAATTATTTAAAGATCCTCTATCTTGCAAAAGAATATCCAGGGGTAAACTGGTGGATATTTTTATTAAGAGGGCCCAATATTTTATAGCAGAGATGAACTATACTAAACAGTCGGTTCTCACTTATCAACTGGTCCCTTCCCTGGTAGGCGGTGGTTATTCGTATCTAGTGGATATCCCGTTCCCGCAACACAAGTTCATTTTAACTCGGTTTCATCCCAACCTTCTCCCATTAATGTTGGGTTTCCCGTCAAAAAGATTTAAACACTCTGATTTATCACACTGCCCTTGTGATGGGAAGTCGCCTCAGTCTGATTTACATTTAACGTTTTTCTGTGGTTTTTATAAAAAAAGAACGTATGGAATATATTGTCCCGATTTTAAAACGGTCTAAACTGAGACAGTGTCGAGTAGCATTATATTTCTTAAAGTCATTCCCCGATCCTTTAGTTTGCTACGCAGTGGCTCGCTATTGGTGGGCGTGCATGGGCAAGATGAAACAGCTGGATCTAGATTTTAGATGATTAATTTATATATTTTAACTAACCTGCATTTTAATCAAAATTTTATATGTTCTGATGTATTTGTTACTGTCAATTCTGGGACACTCAAAATGTTTACTGTTCTGATATCAGATTGAGGACGAATTTGGGAGTGAATTGTTGTCTATTTTATCGGCTTTGACTAAATTGTTTTTTTATGTACATTTATGATCGTAATTGTAAGATCGAATAAAGGGGCATATTAGCAATGCCTGGCGATAATTATCGCAAAGCGCAATTAGCGCTTGGATAATTATCACCAGGCATCGCCGGTTTCTATCGCGGAGTTAGCGTGCAATCAGCAATGCTAATCTCCAAAGCGATAGAAACCTTGGAGAACAGTGTGAATATCGCCGGAAAACAGGCGATATTCACACTGTTCCCCAGTTCTGCTTGCTGGTAGTGCGAGGGGGACTTAGCCATGTAATCCACCTCTCATTGGATTACATGGCTAAGTCATGGTGGGACCAGGTGTTAGCAAACCAGCGCTAAACGTGTTTAGCGCTGGTTCGCTAATCACCGCCCCTGCCTCGCTGATAGGCGTTAGCGACCTCAGCGACTGTTTCCAGTCGCTGTTAGGTGGGGAACGCCTACTTTGCATGCCATTAGCGATAAATATCGCTGGCATGCAAAGCGGCACCTAACCCGGTCGCTATCGCCTACAAGCTGTCGCTAACAGCAGTTAGTGACAGCTTGTTGATAAGGCGATAATATTATCGCCGCTTTAGCGGGAAAAGTCCAGCTAAAGTGGCGATAATCGCCTTGCTAATATGCCCCAAAGTTTCTAAAGTAAAAAGAAGAACTACTTCTTCCTCCATGTATCTCATTTTCCTGTAAACTCCTTGTCAAACTATAACGAACTAAAAGTGACCATCACCAACATCCTTCATACTAGACTATAGGTACGTAGGTGAAATGGGGGAGATTGAATGCAAACTATGTAATGGGATACAATAAACTTGTAATAACTTGTAATAACACAAGTAAACTAATCTAAGAGTTATGGACTAACAAGCAATGTTAGTGTACTGTATATAATAGACATACACACAGACAAGCGAAAATTCAGCACCAAGGTTTGGCATCTTGTCCGAGGCAATCAAACGTAAATTTACCCAGAAGTTCTGGGCCAGGCAGGGTTTGGTATTGGCACAAACAAGGTCAGTCTTCATCATCTTATGTCACATGAGATTTGAAAGTAGTATAGATTGCCACCTGAAACAGGTGGGAAAGGGTAGTGCTTCCTTGCCTAATTTGCATCCTAATGTCTCAGACAATCAGATTACCTGGGCCTCAATAGACTTTAAACGTGTAGTTTTTTGCAAATATTCTTCAACTTTTTTTTTTATTTCAAATCGTTTTTTATTGAAATTCAAGGAAGGAACAAAAAGTGAGACACAGTAATAATGCAACATATTAGATCACAGAAATTAATCTACGAAAGTTACGTTGATGTTAAGTCATGTGAAATACAAAGTAAGTCAGTGGAAATCAAATCAAATATAGAGATAGAGAGAGATAGAAGGAAAGATAGAGAGAGGGAGAGAGAAATAAATAAGTAATAATAGCTACTCGAGTGCCGTGTCAGGTGAAATACAGTGAAGCTTTAGAGACAACAGACATGGTCGGCATTTGGCTATTACTCAGATTATTATACAGTCAAGGTGTATCAAGCACTGATAGGTGTCATAGTTGTGCTAAAGGAAGTACAATACACTACAATCCGGACATATCAAACGGGTACAGTTACACGTACACGTTAGGGGCAATACAGTACATTACAAGTACGTGATTTACGAATGTAGTCTCCTATAATTAGGGCCTTGTGAGGGGTTAGATCCTCTCACGGTGGATCAAATGTGAAAGAATGAGCGTCCAGGGTGTTCCATAGTTTCCTGTGTGAATTACGCCATGGAGAGGCATGAAGCGCCACATTGTCTGCCCCTCTGAGGAAGGCTAGCCACTCCTGCCACATCCTGAATGAGACCTCTTTAAAGTTTTTCCACTTATTCAGAATGATTTTACAGGCTAAAGTAAGCATAGGATCTAACAAGTATCGATCATTTATATCGGTGATATTAGGGTCCAGAGCACCTAGCAGGACGTAGGAGAATTCCCTCGGGGGGGTTATATTGAAAGTGTTGCCTATGCACTTGTAAATCTCATCCCAATAAGTTTGTATAAGAGGGCAATGAAAGAGCATGTGTGAAAGATTACCGTTGTGAATTTTACAGTTCCAGCATATGGGGCTTTCGCTGAGATTAAGTTTAAAAATCCTTTCAGGTGTCCAGTATATCCTATTTATTAACATCAGTTTGGTTTACGCTAGTATTGGAGAAATTTTGTTCGAAAAGGGAGTGATATGTATCTTTTCCCAGTTGAATTTGATATTGCTAGAATTGGCTTCAGATTCCCATTTTTCTTCACATTTCGTGTGAGATTTGCGAGGTTTGGGGGATAATATTTTATACACTTTTGAAACAGTGTGTCCTGACTTTAGTAGCTGTGGCAACTTTGAGAGTATTGACGGATCGGCAGGTTTAATAGAGCGCAGCGTGAGGAGAGATTTGAGTTTCAGGAATTTATAAAAGTCTAACTCATTTAGCCCATGGCGTCTGAAGCATGGAAAAGGGTAGGGGGAGGTTCCCTGTAAAAAGGTCTTTGACTAGATTTATGCCGTTAATTGACCAATGGGTCCAGTGGAGCATGTTTCCGTCAATCTTCAAATTCGGATTATTCCAGAGCGATGTCAAATTGGATTTGTTAGTTTTTAATGGGGAAAAAAGTTCCAGTCGTAGTAGGGCTCGTTTGGTGTTAAGCAAGATATACTTCGAGTGGGGTAAAGAGGGAATATCTATGGTGAGGAGAGCAGGTAGAGGCATGTCGTGGATGAGTGATCTTTCTATGTCCAACCAGACTGGTTTGTATTCAGTCTGAGGGATTAGCCAGTTAGATCCCTGTTTACAAAGATATGCAGTTTGATAGTTCCTAAAGTTTGGAAGGCCCAGACCACCTTTTTCTTTGGGTAATTGTAGTTTCTTCATAGATATTCTGGGTTTCTTACCTTGCCAGAGGAACGTGTTTAAAAGCTTATAGATCTTGTTTAAAAAATCGTTGGAAAAAGTCATCTGTAGCATGCTGGCTAGATAATTGACGAGGGGGGTAATCATCATTTTTAATGTCTCTGCCCTTCCCCACCAAGATAAGAATTTAGGTGACCAGCCATATAGCAGTGAAGTGATTTTCTTAAGGAGAGCATTTTCATTGGTTTGAAGGGTGGTGATCAAATCTTTCGTGAAGTCTAGGCCTAGGTATTTAAAGCACTTGGGTTGCCACAATAGGCCCGAGTTACCAATAATTTCTTTCCCTCCCAGATTATTCAGGAGTTTCACCTCCGTTTTGTCTTTGTTCAACTTGTATCCGGATACCGCAGCAAAGTCATCAATAGAGGACATAAGTGCAGGGATAGCTGCTTCCGCATGTTCGGAGACAACTAACACGTCATCAGCATAAGCCGTGATCTTGACAGTGCAGTTGTTGAAGCATATCCCTGTAATCTGTTGATTGTTCCTAAGATGTTGGAGGAAAGGTTCAATTGCAAGGAGGAATAGAGAGGGTGAAAGAGGGCATCCTTGTCTAGTTCCCTGTTCTAGTTTAAAGGATGATGAGAGGCAACCTCCCGCTCTGACTCTAGCCGATGGGTTGAAGTATAGCGCCATTACCATACTTTTAAAATTCTCGCCCAGATTACATTTATCAAGTGTTGCTTCCAGGTATGCCCAATCAACCTTGTCAAATGCCTTTTCGGCGTCCAAGGTGATAGCGACTGTTGGCGAGTCGGTAAGTTTGGCTTTCTCCAAGACTTGTGCTAGGATACGTGTATTATCGCTGGAGAGTCTGTTTTTAAGAAACCCACCTGCGAGGGGTGAATGAGTTTTGGTAAAAATTTTGAATACGTTTAGCAAGTATCATTGCATAACTTTTGCAGTCTAAATTAATTAGAGATATTGGTCTGTAGTTTTTAGGTAGTGTTGGGTCTTTGCCTTCCTTTGGGATTACTGCTATGATGGCTTCTGCCAGTGTTCCATCAACCTTGCCAGAGTCACTAAATTCCTTAAACAAGTTTAGTAGTGGGGGGACAATGTTGAAGAGAAGCACTTGTAAAATTTGGCGCTAAACCCATCTGGGCCCGGGGCTTTCCCAATTTTGAGGGCCTTTATCGAGCTTTCAATTTCTGAAACACTAATTGGGCTGTTAAGTTCAGACTTTTCATGTTCTGAAAGGGCAGGTAGTGTGTATTTATTCAGATATTCCTGTGTTTTCATACTATCTAGGTCTTGATTCTTTCTATATAGAGTTGAGTAAAATTTCTTAAAAACCTCTGCAATTTTGTCAGGGTCAGAGTGCGCTAAGCCATCTTGGTCTATGAGGTTTTTAATCGAATTCTTCTGTATCTTGAACTTTAAGTACGATGCTAAGCTCTTTCCTGCCTTGTTGGATTCACAAAGCTTAAAACCTTTTTGTTTGTTTATCCATACTCCAGCCCTATCACTGACTATTTTATTATACTCATATTTCTTTTTCATTTGCTCATTCAAGATTGAGACATCCCTGGAAGTGATATGTTTTTGCTCTAAAATAGCAATCTCTGCCTCTAATTTGTCAAGGTTTTTATTGGAGTCTCTATTCATGGCCGCTCTAATTTTGATGATCACACCTCTAATAGTGCTCTTTAATGCCTCCCACCTTGTGAGGTCTGAAGTATCTCCTATTTTATTATCTTTGCGATAGTTCAGTATCGCGTTTTCAATAGTTTGTCTATGTTCTTCTTTTTCTAGTTTTCCTATCGCCGTCGATCCCTGCAAGTTACCGCCCTGTTAGCAACGTATTAGCAACGTTTTGCTAACAGGCGATAGCTTCAGGGATCAGCGGCGAAAACCGCCACTAACATTAGCGCGATGGCGTTATTGAAACCGGCGATAGCGGGTGGAATCCAGCGATAAGCCCTTAATGATAGAAAAAGGCACGCTAACCCGCAAGTTTGGACTTAGCCCATCTGTCCACCCCCAATATAAAAGATGCTAAAAAAAAAAGGAAAATGCAGATTTGAGCAGCCAGGGCATAGTGCAGCACACATCAACAACCCCCTCAAGCCACCCAACATCCTGGTTGACCAGGATGAGATCCTGGTTCCCACCAGGACCTGCATCTGGTTCCTGGATCCCTCGCTGGATAAGCGTCTGGTTCCTGGATCCCTCGCTGGACCTGCGTCTGGTTCCTGGATCCCTCTCTGGACCTGCGTCTGGTTCCTGGATCCCTCGCTGGACCTGCGTCTGGTTCCTGGATCCCTCGCTGGAAATGCGTCTGGTTCCTGGATCTCTCGCTGGAGCTCCGTCTGGTTCCTGGATCCCTCGCTGGAGCTGCGTCTGGTTCCTGGATCCCTCGCTGGACCTGCGTCTGGTTCCTGGATCCCTCGCTGGACCTGCGTCTGGTTCCTGGATCCCTCACTGGACCTGCATCTGGTTCCTGGATCCCTTGCTGGAGTTGCGTCTGGTTCCTGGATCCCTCGCTGGAGCTGTGTCTGGTTCCTGGATCCCTTGCTGGAGCTGCGTCTAGTTCCTGGATCCCTCGCTGGACCTGCGTCTGTGGCCTGGAGTGGGATGTGGAGTAGCTGTGGAGTCGATGAGCCATGGCGGGAGACATTGATGTGCGATGATCGCCCGTACCTGGTGGTGAAGTCTGGCAGGTCGCATGGAGACACTTTGCTGACCTGTGTGAGAAGCCCGCCTTGCTCACCTCGGTGCAGTCAATGGTAGAGGTGATCCAGCGCACCAACGTAGTGAGGTCCGCTTCACATACTATGATCCACCACTACACCGGGGTGCACGGAGGAGATTACCAACGGTGGGTGCCGTCTCCCTGCATCACAGGACGGATGATGTTGGGCTGGCCAGACGCTCTGGAGGGTGAGGCCCCTGTGCTACGCCGAACTTGTGTGGACTGAGCGCTGCAACTACACGCCTAAGGGAGCCCTGCTGCATCAACTGCATCGGGTGGTCCACCAGCGGACTACGCGGTGACTGCTGTACCCAGCCCAGTGAAAGCACACCTGGCTCAGGCTCCTGCTGGCTGAGTCACAGATTTGGGGAAGTGCAGTGGATTGCGCCACGGGGTCAATGTCCAGGTAAGGAGAAGGTGGGACGCGTAGTGCAGGAGGGCCAGGGGGGGAGTCGCTCATGCCTATTACATGTAGATGACGCACCCCCAGGGGCGGCTCTACCGCTATGTTGGAAGAGCATTGCCTCACCACCTCAAGCAGTGCAGAAGAGGAACAATCATCACATGATGATAACTCAATCAATCAATCACTCAGGGGAATTGTAAGCGCGCCACTCACCCGTGAGAGTCGCAAGGCACTGAGGGGTGGGGGTCCGCAGATCTGTTAGCCGAAGAGCCAGGTCTTGAGGCTCTTCCTGAAGGTGTTCAGGGAGGGGGCACCTCTGATGTCTGCCCGTAGCCCGTTCCAGGTATTGGATGCAATGTGGGAGAAGGATCTTCCGCCTGCTCTGGCTCTGTGGATGTGCTGGGTTTCGGACAGTGCGAGGTTGGAAGATCGGATGTCTCATTTGTGTACGTGGCAGTTGATCCTGTCGTTGAGGTATTTGGTTATGTTGTTGTGTAGGCATTTGTAGGCGTGAGTGATGATTTTGAAGGTGACTCTTTTCACCACGGGGAGACAGTGGAGTCTACGTAGGTGTTGGCTGATGTGTTAGTGCCGGGGGATGCCGAGGACGAGTCTGGCGGCGGTGTACTGTAATGTCGGCAGTTTGCAGAGTAGGGACTTGTAAATGGCGGCGTAGAGTGCGTTTCCATAGTCCAGTCTGCTGGAGTGAGTGCATGGGTGACAGTCTTCCTTGACTCTGGGGGTATCCATTTGAAGGTCTTGCGGAGGATGCGGAGGGTGTTGAAACAGCTGGAGGTGACGGCGTAGACCTGTCTGTTCATGGTGAGGGATGGGTCGAGTATGATGCCGAGGTTTCTGGCGTGGTCCGAGGGGGTAGGTGGGCTTCCGAGGGCGAAGGCCAACAGGTGTTGTCCCATGCTGAAGGTGTGGTTCCAAGGACAAGGACTACTGTCTTCTCAGCGTTGAGCTTCAGGCAGCTGTTGGTCATCCAGACTGCGACGCCCTGCATTCCTTTCCGGAAGTTGAGTCTGGCGGTGGTGGGGTCTTTGGTGAGGGAGAGGATGAGCTGGGTGTCATCAGCGTAGGATATGATGTTGAGGCCGTGTTGTCGGACGGTGGCGTCGAGGGTGCCATGTAGATGTTGAAGATGGTCGGGCTCAGAGATGAACCCTCTGGGACTCCGCAGGTGATTTACGTGGGATCGGAGAGGAAGGTTGGCAGTCTGATCCTTTGGCTTCTTCCGGGGAGAAATGATCGGATCCAGTCGAGGCCTGTTCCTTGTATGCCGGCGTCGTGTAGTCTGGCGACTAGTGTGTGGTACGAGACGGTGTCGAAGGCCGCTGAATTGGCGAGTATGATGAGGGCTGCGGAGTGGCCTTGGTCCAGGATTGTGCGGATGTCGTCTGTGGCGGCGAGTAGGATGGCCTCGTTGCTGTGGTTGGTTCGAAATCCGGATTGGGACGGGTCGAGGATGGCGTTGTCATCAATGAATCGTGTCAGTTCCCTGTTGACTGTTTACTCTGTAACTTTGGCCGCGAAGGGGAGCAGCGAGATGGGCCGGTAGTTCTTGAGGTCGGTGGGTTCAGCTGTGGTCTTTTTGAGAAGGGGCCAGACTTCTGCACGTTTACAGTCGTCTGGGTAGGTGCCTGTTTTGAAGGTGGTGTTGATGGTGCATTGCAGTTCATGTGTGCTGGCGGCTGCGGCTCTGTGGTAGATGTGGGAGGGCATGGGTTGATGGGGGCCCACGAGTGGATGCCTTTCATGGTTGAGGCTGTGTCTTCGGCTGTGACTGGCGTCCAGGTGGAGTTGGTGGGCTGGCTGGTGTGTCCAGGGCCCGGGGTGTCTGTAGACGAGGGTTCCTCGGAGTGTGGAGTTGTGGCTGGTCTGGATCTGGAAGTGCAGGTGTTCAGCGAAGGGGAAGGTTTCGCTGGAGGTGGTGAGGCGGAGGGTGCTCTTGTGGGCAATGGCGAGGCACCCTCCCGGGTGGTTGGTGCGGTCCTTCCTCCGGATCTTGTATCCATCCGGGATGGCGGTGTTGATGTCGGGGGCGGAGGAGGTGTTGGTCCAGGTCTTCGTGAAGTAGGCGAGGTCGGGCGAGAGAGAGTCGAGTAGGTTCCAGATTTCCACGGCGTGTTTGTGCACGGAGCGCCCGCTGAGGAGGATGCATCCTAGGGTGTCGCCGGTGCAGGCTTCGGCTGTGTTGGAGTCCGGGGTGGTGGTTAAGCTCTGGCGGCAGTGGAGGCAGGAGAACCGGCGGTGGGTCGTGTTTGCCGAGGCCTGTTGTCAGTCTCTGACTTTCCCGGGGTTGAGTGCGTGGAGGGTGGCTGTGCTGTAGCAGTGGGTGGCCCGTGATCCAGGCTTCCTGGCGCTGGTCGCGGTTGGGTTGCAGACGTGCGCAGACGGGCTTGTCTTAGGCACGCCTTCTGCGCGCCAGCGGCGCGTGTCCACTGCGCAATCGCGCAGCGTCCGCCATCAAGTAGGGGAGGGTGGAGGAACAATCAGCTGAGAGGCGGGAATGTGCGAGGACAGGGGTGCGGGGCCGCAGGGGCAGCAGCAGCAGGAAGCGGGTAGTGCGGGCTCAGAGAAGCCAATAAAACAGTTAAAAAGGGAAAAACAAGGGATAAATAACTCATGTAATCATGCTATGTATCCTCAGGGAGTGGGCGGGTGGGTAGGACTGCTCCAAACATGAAGCAGGGAATGTGCGGATTGGCATGCACACTCAAGTGCGCAATGACTGTTTGGTCAGCCCACTCAGGCCGCCCAATGCAGACATGCGCACTTCTCTGTTCGCCAGCCTGCATGGAGAACATGCCCACCCCTCCGGCCCCTGCCTGCATGACTTGTCCCGTTGCCAATTAACAATCCCACTGCCGCATCGCAGCATTGTGATTGACTCAGGGGAGGGAGCCTGGCTGCCTACTTCCTTTTCCTGGAAGCAGACGCAGGAGATCAGGAGCTACGAAGACACAGAACATGGCTTAGAGGTAAGACTTCCCTCAATAACTTTTTAACAACACACGCTCACACACACATCCCCACGTCCACGCACCATCCAGTGTTCTTTATGGGGTTTACCACCTCACAGCTGTCCAGACACCCCCCGCACTTCTCAATGGTGGCTGCTGTGCGCCCATGCACAGCGGGCGTACCACTCGTGTGCCAAAGGTACATACGTAGTTGCGATGCATGCCATAACATCGCATTCCATTCCAATACATACTAATACTATGCACATTGCAACAGATGAGCAGGTGTTGCATAGCAGAGACATGAAGATCACTGTTCCCACTACAGTGAGTGCGACCCAAAAATAACCTTTGCACAACAAACCCAACCGTGAACCCAGGAATTCCTTTCTGAACCCCCAAAAGACACCCAAAAGATCACATTTGAGACAAATGCACCCCCCAAATTTCTCTTCATTTTGGCACAAAACACACCCAAGATTTTGAAATTTGACCCCAAAAAAACACTCCAAAATTCCCAAATTTACCCCAAAAAACACCCAATTTTTCATATTTTACCCCAAAAAACACCCAATTTTTCATATTTTACCCCAAAAAACACCCCATTTATCGTATTTTACCCCAAAAAACACCACATTTTTCATATTTTACCCCAAGACATAGTCCAATTTTTATTGCTTACATCCAAAACACATGCACATCTGAAAAAGTTTGGATTACCCCATTACTGACCTCACAATGCGTTGTAATCAAATGCGATGTTAAGGGACCCGTGCTGTCGGCGTTGCGTTGTTAACGATGTACTGCCTGCATTGTAAGGGTCATCTCCCGTGACGAAGGCAACACATAAGCTACGCCGTTTGCGTCCGTCTGCCCCTGGACCGTGCTCAGCACCAAGGCGCATTCCTCTTGGACACTCCAACGCTACGACGCCAGCACCCTCATCGCCATCAACCCTGGCCGTCACCTCGCCTGCCAGGACAAACCTCTGCTCCGTAATGGACATCGCCTTCACCATCACTGACGGATACAGTATCACCCGCAAGGAGCACCCCGACCATCAAGGAGGAGGCATTGCCGTCACCTACAGAGGCACACTCCGACTGACCACGCACTCTAATGTGCCAAGGGTGACCATGGACCACGTCAACTCCCAGATCCGGACCAAGCCCAAGAACATCCTCTGTGGCACCCTCATGTGCAGGCCCCCCGGGCCATGGCCCCCCATTCTACAATCCCATTATAGACATCATTGCACCCCAGGGTCTCCCATCCACCAACGACATCCAACTCGGTGAACTCAAGTTCCACCTGGGCAACCCCAGTGAACAGAGCACCACCCCCTCCTGTCACTGACATCAGACGCAAGCAGCAAGTCACCTCAACAGGCCACATAGCAGGACACACGGTCGAGCAAGTCACCTCTGCCAGCGGGTACTTCAACTACAGCCACAACACCGGACTCTCCTGGCACGGCCATCATTGGATGAATGACGTCTTCACCTTGCCCACCGGACGCCAGCGCCGTCATCGCACCCCGTCGCAGCTGGATCAAGGGCACCGCAGAACATCTGGTCAACTGCCTCCGCACCAACACTCCACCAATGCTTCCAAACGATGACACCGCAGCGCGCAACCACCACCGATGGATCTCCAACATCGCCGACATTCGGGCACCCCTCATGAACGGTACTGCGTCAGTACCTTTCGCCTGCCTCATGGCAGGCGGGAGGGTGAGGCAGTGCCATAGGGATAGGCTGGCCCCATGCATTGCTGGAATGCGTAATGGTTGTGACACAACTGCAGCAATGCGTGACTTTAGCGCAGACAGATACATTAGGATTCCTGGCGTATCTGTCATTACTTGCGTCATGGAGCGCTGTCCAGTGAGTGCAGCGCATCCATGCTGTTGCAAGGAGGGCGTAATGAGAAGTGTTGCTACGCTGTCTTGTCGCAGCGCAGCTACACTTTTCATGACTGGGGCCCAGAAACGCGCACTATCTTATTGATGGTGCGCATTCCTGCACTGTATTTATGTCGCAGGGCAGCGCTGCAACATTGCTTGCAGCGCTGTCCAGCAGCAGAAACATGCATAGATGTGGGCCCAAGACTTATCCCCATTTTTAAGACCAGCTATTTTCTGGTCTTAAGTTCCTGCAGCTAACGGGCCTTAGCGCGACTTTTTTTATCGCTTCGCGGGTCCGGGCCATCCTTGCTAATAGGCCAAGTGCGGTTAGCAGGAGTTTTAGTTAAATTTAGAGAGGGAACGCCTACCTTGCATATCATTAGCGATAAATATCGCTGGCATGCAAGGCGATAGAAAAACCGGCTGCTGTCGCCGGAAAGCTGTCGCTAACACCTGTTAGCGACAGCTTGATAATAGGGCGATAGAAATAAACCGCGTTAGCGGCAGGAAAGTGCCGCTAACGAAGCGATAAAAGGCTTGATAATATGCCCCTGAATATCTTATTTGGCAAGTTATCTGTCTCGTACGACATCATGCATTTTGTCTTGGTTGTGTGTCTATGGCGTTACCGTTGATTTAGCTTCAGTGTATTATGTTGCGTGATTATGCTGTGCGTGTGCTGGGTATGATGCGTCCCTTAACTGTGGAGGAGGGTTAATAATTGAAACTGTGACAAAATAATACCTAACGGGGACAGGGACTGAACTGTGGGGCTGGCACCCAGGATCACCGGGGGAAACTGTGTTGGCATAGGTGCCTATTGTTTGTGTACTGGTATTGGCCACTACCTGGGCTTGGGGTCCGGTCATTGCTGCACCTATTTAGTGAGTTGATGTCTTTTGCTCTACCTCCGCTCCACTGTTTACCTCCGTGAGCCCTCTTCTATGATGAGTGTTCTAAAGGTTTGCCACCTGCTAGGGTTTGAGAGGAGGGGTTGCTCTCTTGTGTGTAGGTAAATGCTGTTAGGATTGTGTCCCAGCTGGCAGCGAGGGGGAACTTCCGGATCCCAAGCGTGTCCTCCCGCCTGAGCGCTGTGCTCTCCGCCTTGGCCAGGTTGAGCATGGAGTGTCTCCACATTATTATGTGTGGTGGACCGGGGTCTTTCCATCTTTTCGTGATTAACCTTTTCACAACTGCCATTCCCAAATCTAAAAATCTAGCCTTGGCTTTATTGTTGCGGCTTCTGCGTTGTAAGTGTAGAAGGTATATGTGGCACTCAAAGGGGAGCGTGCGGCCTGTACTTTGTGTTAGCGCATCTGCCACTGCCGACCAATATTCTGCCAATGCGGGGCCCCCCCACAGCATGTGCAATAAATCTGCATCTAGCTGCATGCATCTGGGGCACTTGGCGTCTTGGCAACTGAAGTATTGGTTGATTTTTGTGGGCTTAAGGTACGCTCAGTGGGTAATGTAAAATTGTATTTGACGCAGGCGCGCGTTCCTGGGGACCTGAGTTGGGCTTGCCAGTACTGAATCCCATTCTTTGTCTGTGAGCTGACGTCCCATGTCTGCCTCCCAGTGCTGACAGAGGACCAATAGGTTTGTCGCTGTGTGGTGCCTAAGTGAGGCTGCAAACCATTTGGTGAGGTGCCCACCCCATCCCATGACATGTAGGTATTGTATGGTAAGGTGCATCTCTGGTTCAGTGGTCATGTCTCCCCATTTGGCTGCGACTGATGTTAGTAGGGAGTGGTGCAATAGAAATTGGCCGGGAGGGCAGCTCGTCTTCCTCTGCTAATGTCATGTATGGGACTAGTGTGCCCTCCCGATATAGATCTCCCATGTCTTGGACCTCGGCAGCGGGCCAGCTTCTGAGCTCTGCTGCTGTGGTTACCACGCCCCCTCTGGGCGTGCCCTCCAAAGGCAGAGCCGGAGCATGGTGTGGTTGTGTAGGTGATGTAGAGCGCTCTGCGGAAGCACTTGTACGCACCATTCAACAATAGTAAATACGGTGGCTTGGTCCTTGAGCAGGGATGGAAAATCACTGCCAGCTCCTCGAGCTGCAGGGGGGATTGCGTAGTTGCTGTATCTCCTCTGTGGCAGTCAGCGAACCATCTGGCAACCCATTGTATTTGGGCTGCTAAGTAGTACTGCTCTAAGTGTGGGACTGCCAGGCCAGCTTAGTCCACGGGCAGGTAAAGTTTGCTGATCGCCACCCTGTGTCTGGAGTTTCCCCACATGAAGTCTTTTCCTAATTTTTCCAGGGGCCGGAAGAAAGCCGAGGGAACGTATTGAGGGAGGTTCGTTAAGTAGTATAGAAGCCTGGGCAGCATCACTATCTTTACTGTAGCTACTTTTCCTGTTACCGATAGCGGGAGTGTACTCCAAAATGCCATCTGAGAGCGGATTGCGGTCAGTGCCCTGCCCAAGTTTCCATCTTGCAAGTCTTTTGGACTTCTGTATATGCGGATGTCAAGATAGTGGAATGTGTCTGCGCACCAACGGACTCTCGTGCCGCTGAGTGTGTATCCTGGGTCTCCGCACCGTTCGCTGAAGGAATATAGGCAGGATTTAGCTACGTTTACCCGAAGTCGTGAGATGGAGGCAAAGCGTTCTAGTACGGCTTCTAATCTCTGTGGAATGCAGTGGATGTCTCGTATGTATATCAGGAGATCGTCCGCGTACAAAGATATCGTGTGTGTGCCATCCCCCAGCGTGATGCCGTCCGCAATCTCCATCTGTATTGCTTCCGCTAGTGGCTCAATGGCCAGGGCGAAGAGCAGTGGAGATAAGGGGCATCCCTGCCTAGTCCCTCTGCGTACTTCCACGAGATTGGATATGTAGGGGAATGTAGGGCACTGTATAGTAGTTTCACCATATTTATGAAGGAGCCCCCCAATTGGTATTTGTCTAGTGCTGCAAATAGGAATCCCCACTCCAGAGAGTCAAATGCTTTCTCTAGGTCTAATATGAGGCAGCCGGCTCTCGGCCATTGGGTTTGTGAATATGCAGCAATCCTGTAAAAGCACCTGAGGTTTAATGAGGTGTTTCTTGAGGGCACAAATCCGTTTTGATCACAGTGAACCAGGGTGGGGACCACCTGCGCCAGTCTATCTGCTACGAGCTTCGCTAGTTCTTTATAGTCTATATTGAGTAGGGCGAGCGGCCTGTATGAGCCTTGCTCTGTAGGGTCTTTATCAGGCTTAGGCAGGGACACTAAGTTGGCTTCGTTCATGGTCGGGGGGAGACGCTGCTCGCCTATGGCTGTTGTGTACAGTGCGTGCAAGTGGGGAATGAGTATTGTGGCGTAAGCTTTATAGAATTCCGCTGGGTATCCTTCTGGGCCTGGGGTTTTTCCCTCGCCAGTGCCATGATTCCACTACAAATTTCCTCAGGCGTAAGGGACTCGTTGAGCACCTCACTTTGCTCTGGCGTGACTTCCGGCAAGTGTATTGTCTCTAAGAATGCGGCAACTTGACTCTCCCACGATTGGTATAGCTCGGCATAGTGCTGCGTCATTGCACTGTGTATTTTGTGCTGCGTGTATATCATTGAGCCCGTGTCTGTTTTTAGGCCCTTTATGAGGTGTCGCGCCTGGTCTTGACGCAACAGCCATGCAAGTGTTCTGCCTGCGCGGTCTGCGATAGCGTGTGTGCGTGCAGAGTGCGCCGCATAATTGTGGCATAGGAGTTGCTCTGGTAGGTCCGCATGTTCCGCTCGTAAGGAGTCTAATGTGATCGTGTTTCTGTTCCCTTCTGACAGTTGCGTCTCGAACATCAGTAACTTCCCTTCTATTTGGCCAAGCACCACTGCTAATTGTTTACTTATGTTCCAGTTGGACCCCACGCAATGACCTCTGAGTGTTGCCTTAAAGGCATCCGATTCGAAGAGATGGTCATCCGTAGAGCGTTCATTATTTTCAAAATGATCTAGTATTGCTGTCCCCAGCGAAGAGCAGAACGCCTGGTCTTCCAGAGCTGCTGGCTGCAGGCGCCATGTGGGTATTGGGGGATATCCCGTGTCCCATGTGAGTTGTAGCAGTTGGGGATTGTGGTCTGAGTGTGTTCGCCCCAGGTACTCAGCGTGCTTGATGAGTGGGAGCAGGGCAGGTGACCCCACAAAGCGGTCAAGTCTGACATGCAGGTCGTGGACAAGGGAGTGAAATGAGTATATGCGTGTCGTGGGAATTCATGCGTGCCAGATATCTATTAGGGTCCAGTTCGTGAGTCATTCCTGCAGTGTTTGTGCATTGGAGATTGCCTGTGTGCACGTTAGGCGTGGGTACGACCTGTCTAGGTATACGTCCAGAACTGCATTAAAGCCTCCCCCTATAATCCAGGGGGGAGTCCGCTCCATCTAGCAAGCACTCTGTGAGTTTGCTGTGTGTTACGGCGTGGTGCTTCAGCGGTTACCGGACCCACCGCTGAAGCACCACGCCGTAATATACTAATGTGATGGTGAGAACCCTGTAATTGATTTACTCACACGAGGATTCTTTCGGATCTCCACAAGGCGCTGCGCAGTCACAATGGATTTGTGACTTTTGGAACATAGTTTTTTAATGACTCACCGCCGAAACTAGATCGGATGTGTGAAGAAACTATTGATTTTTCTATACTCAGACTGGCACATCGGTTGGTATTGAACATCCTGGACCCTCCCTTCTGGACCACCTGAAACTACTAGATTTCACCCCAGAAGACATCCACGCACGGCACAACCCTTGTGCTACTTCTTGTCCCCAGAATTTCTGTTCTGAAGAGACCCCGTATCGCGAGAGGGTCGGAACGTCGTCGACTATTTAAAAAGGGAGAGCCGAAGAAAAATATATATTCAATTACTATGCCATAATTGTGAAGAGCTCCCCTTCTTCTACTACCAATAACCAATTCCCCCTTGTTTTCACATATCTTGTACAGCACTGTTAGGTTATGGTCACTTCACTGGGGTTCACCAAGTAACGTATAAACTGCTGACTAAATGTAAATATCGAATCCACATCTTTGGAAAGGTGTATGCTTACTATAACTGTGAAATAAAATATACTCATTTCGGCTGAAGTGAGTACGGCTATGAGAAATTGACTTGTGGCTTCTCTGAAATCGATTCTATAACACTTTGTTTGACTGAATTTAATTAAGGTCTAAACTGTTTATTTGTCTTTGTTTTTTATTTATTCAAGCAAGTTATACTCTCTTGCCAAATTCTTATCATCTCTGTAAATGGGTTCCTTGTGAACACTGTTTTTTTGCTGATTAGCAACACCCAGTTCGCAAGGACATATGGGTCGCTCTTGTTTTTTTTAAATATTGCTCCACATATGCCACCGGGTCTTGCCCCTCCTCTCCCTCGGGAATGCCCACTACGCGTACGTTGTTATGCCTTGAGTGGCCTTCCGCGTCATCCAGGCGATCTTCCAGGGTGTTTATTCTGTCTGTGAGCTCTTGCAGCGCTGATGCATGGCTGTGCGTGACGGGTTTCAATTCTGCCAGGGCTTGCTCGTAGTTTGGACTGTCTCGGCCAGTTTCCGGTGGTCTGCTTTTAGTAAGGTGAAATCTGATGCGGCCTTGTCTATCTTTGCCTCCAATGAACTCCGAGTGTTCTCTGGGACTGTGCCGATTTTTTCCACTGCCGCCAACACTGTGTCCAGTTTTGTTGAGATTGCTGTGTTTGGGGTCTCGCCTGCACCCACTGCTTCCATGTGCTGATTGTCTTGCACCTCGGGTTGTGCTGCCGCTGGTTGTGTGTTAGTTTGAAGGTGCCCCATGACCAGTTTTTGCGCAGTGGGCATGCGAGTTCAGTTCAAGGTCAGCAGTTATGAGAGGAGCCGGGAGCCTGGGTGGGTCAACCTCATGCGGAGACCAGAGCGTCCACAGTGTGTTTGTCAGGAAGGAACTTTTGCTTCACCAGTTGGGCGTGCCGCAGATGTTGTGTGCCTGCAGAGAGTCGCCTCCCGCTGCCAGGGGGCAGGTGCTCGCTCGGAAGCCCAGCTCCCGTTATTGTCTTACAGGTCCTCCAGTGGCTTTGTTGTGCTCGCTTTTGTGCCTCCAGTATATTGCTTGCTCTCTCGAGGGGACAAGGCCGCGTCCACCGTGCTGTCCGCAGCTGCGAGCAGAGCATCCCAATACCCCAGTGAGGGTCCCTCGATATCGGTGCACCCCGCTTTTCAGGGTCTTTCCACCTAATGACCCAGTCTTGAGGTGTGTTCACATTGTGTTGGCGCCAGACAGCCGGTTTGTTTAACTGTGTCTCTGTGCGCAGCTAGCTTCTTGGCCGGGCAGGTGCTTGCGTGTTCAGGTGTTTGCGTCCAAGGCACTACAGTCCTCGGGCGAGTCCCAGCTGGGCAATTGCGTAGTTTGGTGTGTCCGTTTTCTTTACATTGTGCCTGTGGGTCAGCTCATTAAGTGCCAAGCGGATCCACGTGGTGGCCCTTGTCGTTGTGGGTACACCTGCTTTTTGTCTCTTGTGGGAAGGTTGGGGCCAGGAAGGATCGCGCGCACCCTCCACCTGGTGCGCAGTGTTCCAACTGACACCTCACTTCACCGGATTTCTGCCTGTCGTGCCTGCCCTCCTGGCTTTATGGCGCTTTGTCGCAGCTTACTGTGCACATTGGGCCTCTATCAGTCGGTCTCCAGCCACGGGCCACGTTGTGTCAAGTAGACCACGTGCCTCTCCACGTACTTATTCCGCCATGATGGGAACCCCCGGGTCTGCTGCTCTCATGCTTCCTGTTCACTTCACAGGGGTCGTACTTCTCGCTCGTCCTTTGTAGTGTGGGGAAAGCTGCCCACCAGCCCCCCAAGCATTTCCTTGCCTGTGTGTGCACTGGGGGCCCGTCCCGGGCTCATGGACATTCCCGCCTTTGCCAGCGGCACAGGGCCTGGTCCTGTAACCCTCCGCACAGTATTCTGCCCCCTCAGCTGGCCACAGCTTGGACCGTGTTAGTGCTTGCCACTGTGGGCCGTTCCTTTATGATGGGGCACTATGCTCTTTTTGCCACACAGGTATGTGCCCAGCTCCCGTGTCTCGTCCTGGCACCCTGCTCTCCCGCGGGGGCCGCCCGCACCAGCGCCGCGTGGTCTCACAGCTCGGCGGGCCTCCTCGCGGTCGACCCCGTACCCAGAACCGGGCCCGCCGTCAGCAGCATCCAATCTCCTTTAGCGCCCCGCTCACCTCACGGTATCTGGCAGGCCCTTCGCTCCACTGACCTGCGGTAGGCCGCTGCTTTTGGGCACAGGTGCCCGGCACTCCCCGCCACAGCTTGTCACAATGGGGTGCTCGGGAACGTCCTTCACCCGCGGCTCTCGCCTAGGGGCTCGCGGCCATGTCATCTTGGCCTGTGGCAGAGCGCGCTCGTTGCCGCAGCATGTATGGCATTTAAAATCCCTGATTTTTGGACATTAGCTTCACTGAGGTGTCCGCGACCAGTTCCGCCAGCGTATTGCGCAGCGGGGCAGGACCACCCAGTGATTTCTCAGGATAATCGGGGCAGCGCTTACGGAGCGCTAAAGACTCGCGTCCGCCATCTTAGCAGGCTAGCCACGCCCCCCTACCAGTGTGGTCCTTCTTTGTGGCATTCTTCTCTGTGGGGCCTTCTTGGAGACTAGACATACTACAGCATGGGTCTGCTTGGCATTCTTCTTCTCAGGGTTCCTTGATGAGGTTGTTGGCGAAGGTAATATATGTTTCAGCCTAAGATGGCCGTTGCTCAGTAAGTTACTGAAAGTCTTTTCCAAATCAATATGGAGATATCACGACTTCCTGTATCTTGACCTGTAAAGGAGGTAAAGTTTTGTACTCTTTGCATCGCAACGCTTCAAACAGGTATTTGCCGGGTTCCTTGCTTCTGGATTTCTTCCTAAACCTTTCCCTCTTTTCCTTGCCCTCTTCCTCTCCACTGCAGTAGTTTTCTACTCCCTTACCTTTTCTGTATCATTGTTCGAGACGGTGACTCCAGCATCCATCCATCCAGCATATCTCTAGCTCATGGCTTGGCGTCTTCTAGAGTCAAGTCATCTCAGCTTTCTAGAGGCTCTGTGGACTGTTTTTGGTCATTGGGCTTTTTTTCCTTCTTGCAGCTCCTTCTGAAAGATTGTTGTAAATGGCCCTTTCTGCAGGGTCACCCCCAAACCTTTTGCCGTCCTCCTCACCTTTTTGCTGAATTCGTTTTTGTTGGCTCTAGAACTCTGTGCACTTTACCACAGCTAACCAGCACTAAAGTGCTTGTGCTCTCGCCCTCATACATGGTAACTTTAGCATATACACAATTGGTATACTTAATTTACTTATAGGTCCCTTGTAAAGTGCACTACATGTGCCCAGGGCCTCTAAATTAATGCTACTAGTCGGCCTGCAACACTGATTGTGCCACTCACACAAATATCTAGTCATAGTCAATTTTATTGTATGGTTAGTTAAAACCATTACAAAGTTTTAAAAAGAGATAAAATATACAGCGTACAATGGTAAAACAATATGAGAAAACAAGCATCGCTAAATACAAGCAGAGATGATTCAGCTGATCCATTTTTTTTGTTTGTTTTTTAAATAGGTAAAAAAGCAGTCAGAGCACATAACGAGATGGACTTTTGCGCATGACACGGTGTACAAAATACGCAGAACACAGACCTGTTATGAAATGATAGGTCTACAGAACACAGGCAGAGAAGATTCAGCAGGGGCATATTATCAATGATGTGCGATAATTATCGCAAAGCGCACTTAGCGCTTATTTTTTTATCGCTGGATTACATCGCGGAGATAACGCGTTATTATCAACGCTTATCTCCAAGGCGATAGAAAATCCAGCGATAGCGGCGAAACCCAGCGATAAATTCCACGCGCTAATGAAAAGCTTGCTAATAGGCAGGTGAGGACTTAACCTCACAATCCACCTCCCATTGACTAGAATGGTTAAGTCACGTTTTAAAGAGGTGTTAGACTCCAGCGATAATCGCGGTTAGCGCTAATTATTTTATCGCTTCGCGGGCCTTGCTAATAGGGGGAAGTTGTGTTTGCGACTGTTTTCAGTCGCTTTTAGTTGGGAACGCCTACTTTGCA
This sequence comes from Calotriton arnoldi, assembly GCA_963921515.1. Taxonomy (NCBI): domain Eukaryota; kingdom Metazoa; phylum Chordata; class Amphibia; order Caudata; family Salamandridae; genus Calotriton; species Calotriton arnoldi. The sequence goes on from CAWUFW010002215.1 coordinate 2,004,976, forward strand.
TGTCATTAGCGATAATTATCGCTGACATGCAACTCGGCCAGGAAACGGCCGCTTTCGCCATAAAGCTGTCGCTAACAGCTGTTAGCGACAGCTTGCTAATAGGGCGATAAAAATATCGCCGCTTTAGCGGCAAAAAGTGCCGCTAAAGTGGCGATACTGCCCTTGATAATATGCCCCAGCTGAACCATATTTTTAAGGGTAGTGCAAGTAACAGATCAGGGGGCATATTTACAAGGGCTTTATCTCCGCTTTTTTGGCTTAAAAAGCCAAAAAAGCGGAGATAAAACTATCGCCCTTTTTCCCAACGCCTCCCTTTGCATCTCTAATGAGATGCAAAGTGGGCGTACCCCGGATGGACTACCTTGCAAATATCGCTGATGTTCACATCGCGATATTTACAGAAGCTGCCCCAGCATTTTAGCACACGTTAGTTTTTGGAGAAAACCGCTGTTTTCTCCAAAACTAACGTCTGCTAAAATGCAGATTTACCTATCCCTAACATTGGGTGGATTATGCTGATACGACCCTGTGGGTCAGTATCAGCAATAGTTATCGCCGATTTTGCAGGAACATCGCTGGAAACCAGCGATGTTCCCTGCAAAACGGCGATAACTCCGCTATCTCTGGAATTTTTATCGCCCTGGAGAAACGCGTTGTTAATAACGCGCTACCAGGGCGATAAATTCCAGAAATAGCCTGCGATAACAAAATTATCGCTAAGCACGGCCAGCGATAATTATCGCTGGCCGTTGATAATATGCCCCAAAATTTTTATGCTTAGATTACGAACCAATGTGCGAAATATGCAGAACGCATCTGCAACAGTGTTAAACGAAAGCAGGTCGCAAGCTTGTCTTGCTCAAAGGCTGACCTAATACATTCCAGGCAGTGCATGTTCAGAGCAAATCAAGACAAAGAATGGTGATAGTCAGTGGAATATTGTAAAAACACTGGGCTATGCTCAAACCCAGAGAGAAGAGCAGCAGTTTTGATATTTTAAAACTATTATGAGCAACACAAATCACAGCATTTAAGAACGTGTTACCACAGTACAAGTGGAATTTACAGAGGCCAGTTTGGTTGAAACCATCCGGAGAAACGTAAAAGTTTTGACATTTAGTAATGGGATAGAAGGATTAAAGCTGGCAAAGACTCCTAGCACAATGAAATCGACATTGAGAAAAATTCTCCTTTGCTGCAGCAATTGAGGGCAGATACATAGGATGTGGATTAAGGATTCTTTTCCTTGTCCGCATAAGCGGCAGCTTGTGTCATAGGGAACTGAGCTGCGCCAGGCCGGAAAGTGAGCATGAAGATTCCATTCACCCAGTCTTAATGCCCCAAGCCTTGCCTTGATCCATATAGGGTATGTGCAGGAAATATAGTTCTGCTGCTTGTTGGAAGAATAGATCTTTAAAACTGATCATGCATGGGAACGCTTGCTTAGGTCTGATAAATCCTCCAGCTTTTAATTTTTTTTTGTCGTCGATGTTGTTAAATTCTTCAAGACCTGGTGAGAGAGGTGTTTACTCCAGGTGTCAGACAAGGAGAATTCCACCAATTTGTCCTCGAGATGTTGCTTGTATGTCGATATTGAATCAGCGCCCTCTAATTCGCACCAGATTAGGCTATGCATGGTGGTACCGATATGAGCCTGCGACAGAAGTTAAGGAAACAGCTGCCTGTGGCCCAATGCTGTTTTAAGATGTAGTACTCAAGTCTCACTTGCACCAGTGACGCACTCTTTGGAATGCGAAGAGTCTCTTTGGAGATTCTGGTAACCAGTTTGTTTACTGACCCAGCTTCCCTGCCCAGGATGATTTCACTCCCATGGGTTCGTACGGGGACTACTCAAGTAGCCCTTTAAACATGTCTCAGGCTGCCTGCTACAGCAGAGCCTGTAAGTGCAGTTTAGACTGCCATGTTGATCTGGCAGGATAGCCCACTTACCTGGCCCAAATCTTCCTTTTTATCAGTCGCGGCTCCTGGAGGGAGTGCTGCGGGGGGGTGGGGTGGGGAGGGGCAGGGTGGGGGGTAGTAAACTCCGGCATATGGCCGAACGGAGTTAAGTACATAAATAAATCAACAAAATGAATTACATTGTGCGCGCCGCATCGCCATTTGGCGTTGCAGCGCGCGCAATGTAATTCATTTTATTTATTTATTTATGTACTTAACTCTGTTCGGCCGTATGCCGGAGTTTACTACCCCCCACCCTGCCCCTCCCCCGCCCTGCCCCACCACCCCGCAGCACTCCCTCCAGGAGCCGAGACTGCTTTTTATTACACATACTCCACCCCTAGGGTAGGCCTTAGACAGCCCCAAGGGCAGGGTGCAGTGTTTTTAAAAAGTTAGACATGTACCTTTAAGTTTTTCATGTCCTGGTAGTGAAAAACACTTACATTAGTTTTTCACTACTGCAAGGCCTATCTATTCCATAAGTTAACATTGGGATTACCTTATCACATTTTATAAGTGTAATTCACAATCCGGAAGAGATCAACTTTTTGAGTTTGATGTCTCTGGAATCGCACTTTAAAATTTCAATTTATGATGAAGTCGAATTTTAAATTGCAATTCTAAAAATGCCACTTTTAGAAAGTTGAATCTAGCTGGAATCTTTCAATTGTAAATGACTCAGAAATGAATCATTTTGGCCCTTGTTTTATTCGCTTTATTTTTCAAATACCATTTGTCAGTATTACGACTATTTATCATGTCATCAAAGGTCCACTTTTATACTTTTTATCTATAGATGAACATACAGCACGGAGCTGTAATGCAACATTCAACATAAATCACATGTAAAGTGTTAAACTCAAATAATACAACATAAATCACATTTAATTTGCTAAGCTCAAATAATACAAAGAATGAATGCAAGTTAATAACATTTATATACAAATTAAGACACCAAACTTGTGAATTACTCAAAGTGCCAATCAGCTTTTCTTGACTAAAACCAGAGGTAACCTATCACTGTTATTCTGAAAGTAGTGAACCTCTTGGTGATTGTACACTCTTGGGGGCTATTGCAATTAACTTAGGTAAAAGTGGGATAGTCCTTGTGTGTAGATTTGTCCACTGAAGTGTCCTATTCTTCCAGGCTGTTCCTCAAGGGATTTTGTCGACATGTGATTCAGTTACTTGTCTCTTCATTTCCGAGTTATTTACAATTGAAAGACTACAGCTAGATTCATCATTTTTTCTTGCACTATAGAAGAGGTCCAATCTAGCTGGTGAATAAGGGCCCACCCCCTTTATACATTCACTTTTAGAAAGTTGGCATTTTCTTACTTTAGCCATTTGGTGCCTGCTATCTGTCTCTCATTGCATGTCTTGGTTGCTGTGGTGAGTATGGAGCCAGGGAAGGAATGGCAGGGACTCTGTGCATTTCAACGGCATTCTCTTTGGAGCCTTCCCCACTTCAAAGGCACAACTGGGTATAAGTATTGGGCCTCTGACACCAGCAACTCAGTACACTTCTGTGTGGATACTCTGTCAGGAAGAAGGACTGCTGTGCTGCTGAAAGGACTGCCACTGTGCTGGACTGCTACTCTGAAGGAGCTGCTGTCTTGTTGTGCTGACCTGCTGCCCTCATGTCTGGGTAAGAAGAACTGGACCTGGATCTCATCTTGTAAACCAGGACCTCAGAGTGAATCCAAGGGCTGGTTGGCTGCCCTCCTGATCTGAGCCTCAGGGGCATAACAGGCTCCCCACATCTCCTAGACCTGTCTTCAACAAGCTCCTGACCACCAAGAGGTGCCTCTCAGGTCCTGGGCCCCTGAAAGTGGTTTCTGGCTCCTTAAATCAAGATTTTGGGCTCTTCGTGAATGCTAACATGCCCCTTGGCACCAGAACAGCGCCACTTGCCTGTTCAGCGCAAGCCGCCGCAATCTCTTGGCATTGCAAGTATTACCGCTTGTGACCGTGAGGCTCCAGCTTGCACGTCCGCGATGCCTGGCCAGTTTGTCACGCCCGGGGACCACAGCCAATGATGCTGTTCTTGCTCCTGGCACACTTCTTCCCTGCGAATGTGACTCTAGGCACAATTCTTGAGCTGGCAAAACTTCAGCGGGACTTATCTGGGACTGTATGCGACCCGCATTCCATCTCAGTTGGCCTGAAATCTTGGAGTTAACCCAGTCTAGAGCAACCAGATATCACCTGTTGGCACTTTATAAGTTTAAACACTATATTGCAGTTTAACCTTTATAAATTCATAACTCTGGTTCTACTTATTGCATGATTGTCGTTTTGGTCTTGTTTTGCTCAGTAAATTAAGCGTTATTTTCTAACCTGGTGTGCAATTTTTTTGTGTGGTGTTTTCATTGTTTTACTGTTTGAAGAGTTGCACAAATACTTTACAGATTGCCTCTATAGTTAAGCCTTACTGCTCTGTGCCAAGTTACCACAGGGAAAGCAAAGGCTAAATAAGGGTGTGTTTGTGACTTACTCTGACTAGGATTGTGGTTACTGCTTGACCATGGCTCATATCTCAGTCAACCAGAAATCCAATTTCTAGTAAAGGTACTATCTGCTAGGCACTTTCCTGTGTTGGTGGCATTATGGCTACTGTTCCCATGAGGCACAGGGTCAGACTGATTTGCATATGGCCATGTCTGAACTGGGGAGGCGGAGTGAGCTAAAGAATGATGATGGATTAAACCCAGATCAGTTGACTGGGGGTGAGTGCTTGCAATGTTCAAAACTCCGTCCATCATCCCCTTTGGTTTTGCTAAGTTCGCCCTAAGTTGGCAGGGTATGCCCAGACGTGGGTCCCTTGCTCAATTTGCTACTGGATTCAAAATAGCCTGGCTGATGAGGGTTATGAACCCGAAACCGGTCCCAGGATGCTTGTTTCCGGTCCAGGGAAGACGTGGTTTCGCAGTTCGGGCTGGACTGTTCCCATGAGGCACAGGGTCAGAATGATTTGCATATGGCCATGTCTGAACTGGGGTGGCGGAGTGAGCTAAAGGATGATGATGGATTAAACCCAGATCAGTTGACTGGGGGTGAGTGCTTGCAATGTTCAACACTCCGTCCATCATCTCCTTTGGTTTTGCTAAGTTCGCCCTAAGTTGGCAGGGTATGCCCAGACGTGGGTCCCTTGCTCACTTTGCTACTGGATTCAAGATAGCCTGGCTGATGAGTGTTATGAACCCGAAACCGGTCCCAGGATGCTTGTTTCCGGTCTAGGGAAGACGTGGCTTGGCAGTTCGGGCTGGACTGTCCCCATGAGGCACAGGGTCAGACTGATTTGCATATGGCCATGTCTGAACTGGGGTGGCGGAGTGAGCTAAAGAATGATGATAGATTAAACCCAGATCAGTTGACTGGGGGTGAGTGCTTGCAATGTTCAACACTCCGTCCATCATCCCCTTTGGTTTTGCTAAGTTCGCCCTAAGTTGGCAGGGTATGCCCAGACGTGGGTCCCTTGCTCACTTTGCTACTGGATTCAAGATAGCCTGGCTGATGAGAGTTATGAACCCGAAACCGGTCCCAGGATGCTTGTTTCCGGTCCAGGGAAGACGTGGCTTGGCAGTTCGGGCTGGACTGTTCCCATGAGGCACAGGGTCAGACTGATTTGCATACGGCCTTGTCTGAACTGGGGTGGCGGAGTGAGCTAAAGAATGATGATGGATTAAACCCAGATCAGTTGACTGGGGGTGAGTGCTTGCAATGTTCAACACTCCGTCCATCATCCCCTTTGGTTTTGCTAAGTTCGCCCTAAGTTGGCAGGGTATGCCCAGACGTGGGTCCCTTGCTCACTTTGCTACTGGATTCAAGATAGCCTGGCTGATGAGGGTTATGAACCCGAAACCGGTCCCAGGATGCTTGTTTCCGGTCCAGGGAAGACGTGGCTTGGCAGTTCGGGCTGCACTGTTCCCATGAGGCACAGGGTCAGACTGATTTGCATATGGCCATGTCTGAACTGGGGTGGCGGAGTGAGCTAAAGAATGATGATGGATTAAACCCAGATCAGTTGACTGGAGGTGAGTGCTTGCAATGTTTAACACTCCGTCCATCACCCCCTTTGGTTTTACTGGAAGAGGTTGCCTGTATATGTGGTAGACTAAGGGCCAAATTTAGATTTCAGTGGATGGATTACTCCATCACAACTGTGACGAATAGCCCGTCCGCCGAAATATAAACCACATAGGATATAATGGTATTTAGATTTCGGCAGACGGGCTAGACGTCACCATTGTGACAGAGTATCCTGTCCACCGAAATGTAAATCAGGCCCTAAATCTGTGACGACTATGCTGTTTAGGCCGAGAAGTAGCATAAGAAACTAAACCAGGAGTCAAGATCCTGACAAGATGTTTATGATTGGTGGGTGATCTGAAGAAATGTATGCAAGCTTGTGGTGGGACAGAACCAGAAGAAGTAGAAACTACCTTAAAAATCAAGGTGGAGACAATCATGTTGTATGGCTCTGCTGCATGTCTTGGTCTATTATACATAGAATTGAATTTTCGAAGCATAACATGGTTCAATGCTTGGTAGATTCATGGCATTCAACATCATAAACTCAAAACATTTTCAAACTGCCTCTCGCTTCTGTTGCATCCTTGGCAGATAATATTATTTGGTGCAATATAACTGGACTGATAATGCATTTATTACAAGAGAAAAAAGAGAGGACCCTTTACCATATGACAGAGCTGATAATCGATTTATTGCAAGAGAAAAAGGAGTAGACCCTTCACTGTAGGTACTTATCTAAACTCTAATCTCACTTAGACCTTGAGTACTCCAAGCTCTAAGGGTGTGGTTCCGGCGATTAACCTAAGGCTGAGAGACCTAAAAGAAAAGTGAGAAGTAGATGGTCAGCAGTATTATAGAGTGCGCGCCTGTTGTATCCTTCTTTCCCTCCTCTTTGTCCTTTCTTAGTGTCTTGTTCTCTGCTGCTCAGCCAGTCTCTGTGATGTCATGTTCTGTTCTATCTGTGTGAGTCTATGTGGATTTGTCAGTTATCTTGGAGGCTGAGCAGCAGGGCAGCTGCTCCTGGTGGGGCCCTTACTCTAGCCTTTACTTTAACCTTTACTCTGGCCTTTACTTTAACCTTTACTCTGGCCTTTACTTTAACCTTTACTCTGGCCTTTACTCTGGCCTTACTTTAGCCTTACTTTACCCTTTACTGGAACCTGGATTACTACCCTTAACATATGCTGTACCTGATTGATTGATTACCAAGAATAAACATACATCTTGACACAGCAACTGAGGAGTAATCTTTCATTTATTGGATGTTACAACGCCCTTTCAAAAAATTACTGTAAAGTAGAGGGGATGATGGAAAAATTCACTCCGCTTGGGGAGTTTGCCAAATTCAGGAACTCCGCACTCCGCGTGGAGTTTCAGCTGAATTCTGCCATCCGGCACGTGGTAGAAGTTTTTTTTCCACTGACGCACATGAGACTTCTTTTGGCTCACACTAGTGAGTGGCACAAGACTTGCCGGCCACTAGCGAGTGTGTGCAATATTTGGCAGGAGCTAGTGTGGCTTCCGGCTGCGACAGTGCCCTTTTCATGATGCTGGTGAGCGTGAGTGACCGCAGCTGCACCTTGAGCAGATTGTCTTATCAAGAAGCAGCTAAATCTCCTCCAAAACACGTTTTTGAGTTCATATTCTACTCCAGTTGTTTTTTAGTGCAAGAAGCATTTTTTTATTTTGCTTCTTTTTCAACTAGAAGGAAGTGCCCCAGAGACTCCAACTTCCTGGCCCTGTCCAGCAGGCTCCTTCTAGGGCTTTGTCCATCTCCTGGTCACTTTTCATTTGTATTTGAAGCTGTAAGGATCACTTTCTTTGTATGCTGCCTATATACTATTGGATTTAAAGACTTTGTTTTTGTGATATGACAGGTAAGTTAAAAAATGTATGTATAAGGGTGTTGTTTGGTTGATAGAGGGCATGTACCAGTATTTATTTGTACATCTATTAGATTTTAAAATTCACTGTGGTGGGTGGCCTGCAGTTTCGGTAGGTTGCCAAGTTATTTTTTTGCATTTAATTTTTAATCTTTTATAAAGGAAAAATGTTGCATAGTTCAGTACATTTTCTCCATGTTTGCAAGATATTCATTTATCTTACTATGTGGCATAGTCTACCAATGGGCCATCCAGCCGGTAGGCACAGTGCAAGTCATGGATGCATGAAACAACTGTTTCTGTGGTATATGTTGTTTAAAACATCATTTAGGGCAGGGATGGGATTGGATTAAATTAAAAATGTAGGTTTTTTTTTGGGTATTCAATGTTTCTCTCCCCAAAAAGTGTATAGATGAGATAATAGTTGATGCCTTGGGAGGATGCATATTGTTTTCGTTTTTGGTATTGCTGAATTAATGGTGGTGTTTTCTGCAGTGTTACCATGCTTCCCTTGTCTGGTCAGTGAATATGTTTGTTATAGGCCACCATTTGTCTTTGCTCTCCATGCCATGTGGCCAGGGACCATTTTGTGTAGTCGGTGTCCATGGGCCTGCATGTGCTCTTGTTTGCCAAGCCTTCTTGCTTGTTCTTTGACCCTGTGACCGGTGGCCATTTTATGTAGCCAGTCAGTGTGCTTTTGCCATAGGTCTGCATGTGTTCTTTGTTGTGGCCATGCTGCCTTGCTGGTTGTTGTTTGACCATGTGACCAGTGGCCATTATGTGTAGGCCTAGCCAGCCAATGTGCTTTACTGCTTTGGCAATAGGCCTACATGTGTTCTTTGTTGTGGCCATGCCTCCTTGCTGGTTGTTGTTGTTTGACCATGTTGCCGGTGGCCATTATGTTTAGCCCTTGCCAGCCAGTGTGCTTCACTGTTTTATTTGTCATAGGCCTGCATGTGTTCTTTGTTGTGGCCATGCCTCCTTGCTGAATGTTATGCTTGATCATGTGCCCAGTGGCCATTTGGTGTAGCCGTAGCAAGCCAGTATGCTGTACTGCTTTTGCCATAGGCCTGCATGTATTCTTTGTTGTGGCCAGGGCTCCTTGCTGGTTGTTGTTATTTGACCATGTGGCCATTTTGTGTAGCCCTAGCAAGCCAGTGTGCTTCACTGCTTTTGTCATAGGCCTGCATGTATTCTTTGTTGTGGCCAGGGCTCCTTGTTGGTTGTTGGTTTTTGACCATGTGGCCGGTAGCCATTTTGTATAGCCAGACAGTGTGCTTTTGTCAAAGGCCTGCGTTTGCTCTTTGCTGTGACCATGCCTCCTTGCTGGTTGTTGTAGTTTGACCATGTGGCCGGTGGCCATTTTGTGTAGCCCTAGCAAGCCAGTGTGCTTCACTGCTTTTGTCATAGGCCTGCATGTATTCTTTGTTGTGGCCAGGGCTCCTTGCTGGTTGTTGTTGTTTGACCATGTGGCCGGTGGCCATTTTGTGTACTGTGCCAATCCTTGCTGTTCAAGATACAAGAACTGTAATATTGCCACTGCTTGCTGTTTCTAAAGACAATCATTTTGCCTCCGTTGATCACATCAAGTTACTTCATGATGCCGATTCTTAACAGTAGGCCATTGGGAGTCCTTGGTAGTTCCCTAACTCCTCTCGCTACCATAGAGGAAATTCCTCTACCGCTTGTGAGCAACATCGAAGTTGTTTCTCCCCAGCTGGGTGGGGGTGTTCACTTGCAGAAGCAGCGTTCAAATACAGGGTGTTAAAATAAACTAGCGCACAGCATAGGCACTGTCTGCTATAATGACAAGATCAAATTATGATGTACTGACAAATAGGAATACAACTCTACTATCTACCTCATAGTTATAAGGAGATTTACCTAGTACATATCCTTCTCCAAACTCACCATCAAGAAGCCGTGTGTAAATTCCACTATGGCGAAATATGATAGAATCATGTGTACTACCTGGGAATCTGGCCACTATATCAGTTATCATATATGAAGCATTGCATCCCACTTGAATGTTCAATTAATGGGTACTATTACGATTTCTGAAGATGTATTCATTTTCAGATGGTGGACATGTTGAAATGTGTCCCATCAATGCAGCCAATCACATGTGGGAATTGGGTTAGCTGGTAAAATTTAGTAAGCTGCAATTCCTGGGCTGTGTTTGGAAATCTGATACAATCATTGATTTTCATGAGCTTCGCATCCAGAAATGCATGGAAAAAGCATGAAAACGCACTTTGGGAAACCCCTCATGCTGCAGCTATCACACCTTGGAAGCTTCCTGATGTGAAGAGGTGCAGGGAACATAACACCTGCACATAGGTGAGAATCGCTATGTGTGATTCCCTATTTGGAATCGTAATTTTAGGGAATCACAAAAATTGTGATTCTCTTAAATTGAACTGTGAATGCCGTTCATACATCTAGAAAGCCTATTTTGCATTCACAAACGGTCATACTAACTGATTTGCACCGCCAAATTGCTTTACTACATCTGGTCGTAAGTCAATTATGATATCTTTGGCCCTACTTCCTTACATCTTTAAGGTGTCTTTGGGTGATGTTATTGTACCTGGGTTACATTCTGACGATTGGGATGTTGATACTGTAAACTCTATGCTCTCAGAGTTGGAATATTACACTGTTTTTGAAAGCGAGAACCTGTATCTAAATTCTGCTAATTCTGGTGAAATGTTCTTTTATCATCATTATGGACATAATTATTTAAATAAAGCTAGTGTTTTAATTACACACAATGGGAACACTGCCCAACTCCCGCACAGGGGAGCTTAGAAACATATAGGGAAAAATGCACATATTTTTCTGGACATGATACAGTTACCCCGAAATCCTTTTCATTTAAAATTTGTCCCCACACCAGCAAAGAAATATATGCTGACACAAACTAAGCTAATATATACAGATTTGTTTGTCAAACAGTTATCCTTAAAAGGATATGAGTATTGGAGGATACCACTGACATGAAATCAATTAGGAGTACCAAACATTGGCAAGTTCAGGGAACAAACACTTTATTTAAAGCCTGTTTAATTCTAACACAAATGAATTTTCTAAATGATGCAGTTCAAAGGACTACTTGTCTGGGATTCGCTAAAATTAAAGATATGAATTCTCCCAACATTCCTTCCTTTGATCAATGTCATACTTGGCAACATTTAACAAATTATACAGCTCAATGGTATGGTTCAGAATGCTACATTTAACTCCACATTTTCAGGTCCAAATCTGTGGTTATTGTGGCCAGTGGACACAAATTGTTGTTATGCTCGTTTTTGAATTCCACACCAGGGTTTAAGGCTAGTAGACCCGACTCTCGTTACTCAAATTTGCAACACTCAGGGATAGTCACCATCTATTTGGTAAGGAAATTGTGCCAACAATGATTGGAACATTCCACACTGTCTGAAGTAAAACAACATCTTTCCCTCCTGTCTGAAGACATGGACCTATCTGGTTTCTTATTGTGTCCTAAGTCCTTGCGTTCAAAAAGATTTATGTATGCAACTTACAATGAAATTTGGAAACTGTCACAAATGGAAGCAGTTGCACGTTAAATGCAAATTGATCAAGATAATTTGGATAAAGTCCCCGCTGTTGTTGATAATAGCATTAACACGTTGTCTTCTCGCATTTACAGTTTAAATAACAATGTGTGGTTTGTTACTGATAATATGCAAAATGACTTGTCTTTATTATTCCATTGGCAAAGTCAGCTAGATCTACTATGCAATTTAGTTGGACACTTAAGGTCCTCAAGAATGGCTGCTTCCCCTGCTGCTACCTTAATTCGACACAGCTATTCTTGCCTTTCAATTTGACATGTAAACAATGACTCATGGGCAAACAAAATGCCACATACACAATGTTACATATTGAGAAGTTAGAACAGTTGCCCTTTACTGTATCTGAAACACCCTCCGCTGTATGGTTAATTCACATCGTAATATCATTGTTGATTTCCACATTCCAATTCACATCATGCAGGAAACATTTCCCGGTAGGTAGATATGAAGCCCCGGGAGGAAGCTTTATCCATGAATTATAGACACTCCCTTTTGACTACTGATGTGAATGGCCTGACAGAGAGGAACTCCAGTGTGGCTCATCCATCGGCCACTCACTTGTTTGTAAACACTTCACAAAACACAGGACATGTACCACTTAGGTAGAGAATTTGGCCTGTTTTCAAAAAAGAAATACCAGCCCCTTCAATTCTCCCCCTCATTACTGGTCTTTCCAATGTAAGCTTTTTAATGTTAAGCAATCAAGACTGTTGTGGAATGAAGGCCAGGATCCTGTATGTCCTGTATGTCCTGTAGTGACCTGCTGCAATAACATGCTTTTCCTCCTATGCATGTTTTTTCTGATAGTTAGTTGTGGCCTTCAATTCCAACTTTGAAGGCAGACTTTAACAACTTAAACTGACTCAAAGCCTTATTGTTTCAAAAAGATGTGGCATTACCAACTGCCCGAGAAACCTTTGAACTTCAGGTTGCAAGGACATCAAGCAAAATACAGTCAGTTTTAAGTACAAATCTCCCACAGCATTTTGGTGAGCTTGTGCATTGCATCTTTAATGCTTCCAACACTGCTGGTATTGCGCAACTATTGGAACTGGCTTAGTCAGTACCTTCCAGAAAATCTTTGGAGTAATACCGGTACCTTCATACATGTCCTGTTTTTAAGTGTTTTGGGGGGCATACCTTGCCTGTTATTCCTAATTTGCAACATTTCGGTTCTACTTTTGCTACTCCGCAATGAATGTTTTGGTTCGAAGCCCAGCAGTAATGGAACTACCACCATTTCAGCTGTGACGTGAATGCATGATACGACTCTTTGGAGTACCACTGCTCCAGGAACTGAACACTGACTGGTCATTATCATTCTAATAACACTAGAGCAGGACTATGGACTACCTTCCCAACATCGGCTGATGATAAGAATCATGTCTGTTCTTTGGAGCTTTTGAATAGGGCTCTTCAGGAATCATCATCTGTGGAGACTGAATCCATTCTGGATTCGCTAAACATTGATTTTGTGGAAGAACTCTTGGGTGCCCTGTCCTCAACCTAATTTGACCACCTTTTCAAAATTTTCAGTTATACTTAACATAATACTTATACATTTGATTATTATGCTTATTAGCATCATAATCAAATTTGCTTTGCATGTGAAATGTATTATTTTATTAATCACGAAGTTACTTTCCCAATCAAAGAGGGGGTGTAGTGACATCCCTTCTGTGCCCACTTTGGTTCTCCTTTAGTTTGATGGATTAGATGTTTTAGGCTGCTTCTGCTTGCACAGCCACACATAACATCTTTGCTTTTGTGACATTATTTTAGAAATACGCTGTACATGTTGTTTTGTTGTTCAGTGACTCTTCTTGGGATTTAATCTGCACATTTTGTACAAGGATATTTAGAATGCATAACACCCTGTTGTACTGTTTTCTGCTTGGTCATCAACAGCTCCTGATGTTTTAGACATAACACGGTAGCACAGCTGCAGCTCTCCATCACAGTAGTTTAATCATATAAACTGTGCTTTTTCCCTTTGTGGGCAGAGAAGAGAATTCCTGCAGAGAGACCTGATGTGGAGAATGCACGCCAGGTATGGGGTCCATTGCAAATCCCAGAGATCACTAATATATCCCTTTGCTTACATGTAGATTGATATTTTGCCATGGTTGGGTTGTTCATTGTTTACAGTCTGCTAGTAATGTTGATTACTTTGCTTAGTTATATATGTCTACTAATCATAACTGCTTCTTAATAGACTGTGATAGTTTCAATAAATGTATTGTAAACTTTCATCATGTCTTTCCTTTGCTCACTACGGGCATGCATGAGTGAGAATCAAAAGGTGATGATCTGTTTCCACGGTTCCCTTGGGGACTAGAGATTCATGTTCTAGGTTTGCCAAAATCGCCTGCTCGTCTGGGAAGGTTAGGACTTCAGGTGAGGCACTGTGAGCTAACCCAGATTTTGGCTGCCAGGTGCTGACATAGTAGAGAGACACAGTCCCTTCATTCTGATGTGCTGTCACCCCAAGACACAGTTCTGCTTACCAACAGAATCACTGCAACACTTTCAATTATACCTTGACTCCAAAGAGGCAGATGACTAATAATAATGACATTACATCACACACGTCACTTATAAAATGCAGATATCTGGCCTGCCATAAGTAGACGGTGGGAAAAATGATGCACTGCACTACAGGGAAAGGAACGAGAAATAGATTGTATTTGGAGTGTTCATCACAGAGTATCTCATCTGCAAAACAAGCACTTAGTCCAACTGTACTCTCTGGCCTCGCCCTCCACCACAAATTATTTCCAACAAATACATTTGCTTGGCAGTAACGAAAGGAAACTTTACTTACTCTACTGCAGGGTAAGTTACAGTGATTAGGCCGGGTAGGTAGAGGTTTTGCTATAGAATAGTGGGGTGTCACTGATCATCATCATCATGTGCCCACTCCCTAAGCTTTGGTTTAGTCAGTCAATGTAGTTGACAAATGCTGAAAGGGAAAAATTTGAACAGTCGTGTCGTAAATTCGCCATGGAAGCCATTATATATAAATGATAACTTGGCCAGAAAAATGTGGCACATCCAAGAACGGATTTTTCAATTTTTTTGGTAGGCTGGGACAGAACTTAGGGAAGAATAAAGGAATGAAGTACTAGGAGGTGACTGAGTGGGTACTGGGAGGGAAGGGAAACACACCTTGTTTTTCGTTCGCAATGCAATGAAAACTTTGTAAATGCCGCATCAACTGAAGCAGAAGCACATTGCACAACCAACACTGCAGTGCAGAATTGAACCATGCAGCAGTTAGGTCGTGACTGGCGAAATGCCCTGGGCATGGAGGTGATGAATGATGGGTGGGAACACAATACAACCACGATACATCACTGCAGTTCAGTTAACAGTATCTTCTATCAAAAATTTCACTTTGTACAATTTTTGGTTGACAGTGTTAAAAAAGCCAGATAGTCAAGCCAACCAAAAACTTTGAGTAATGGCGGGGCAGAGCTAGGATGATTCAGAGTCATTAAAGTGCAATGAAGGGATGGAATAATTGGTCAATGAAGGACAAATGGTCTTGGTTTGCAAATGCAATGGGACCGTCCCCATACTACTTTCCAGTCATGCTGCACTGTCATCGAAACTGCTGGTATACTACTGTATAAATGACTGATAATACATACACCACAACATTGGGGGGGGTCCACCATGGTGACTCTCTCATTCTACTGTTTTAGCATGAGCAAGAAAAAGAAAGCCTTCTTAACAAACATGAATAGAATAGCTTACTTGGGCATGCAATTTTTTTGGTAGAGTACTTGTCCTAAAATCTGTTCTCTTAGGCTTACAGTGCCAGTGCACAAGATATATAAGGGGAGAGGGAAAGCTTACTAACAAAGCAGAAGAAAGCTACAGACTAGTACAGACTAGGGGTGGGCGGAATTTGCGTAGTCGCGCTACGCAAAGCTCCGCTGAAACGGTAAAAAATCTCCGCGAGCACGCAAAGTTCCGCGAACACGCGGAATTGCTTGTTCCGCCCGTTCGCGATGCTTTTTCCTGTTCGCGAACGCTGTTTGCGTGCTCGGGGAGAAATATCTCGCAAACACGCATTTTGAAAGCGCGAACAAGTAAAAAATTCCGCGAAATCGCGGAATTTTTGGCAATTTCGCGTTCTCTGCGGAACGCGAAATTACCCAAATTCCGCAAATTCCGCGAGCGGAACGGAATTTACCACCCAGGCCTAGTACAGACAAGAGGAAGTCAGCTACAAACACTTGAAATATATAAAAAAAACTAGGATAAAGTATGGATAACAAGAATTTAACAAACATTAGATAGATTGAAGAGGAGTTAATAAAAAGGTGACAGCATGGTAAAAGAGCAAAAAAAAAAACATTATGCTAAATGGGGAGAGGTAAAAGTTAGGGAAATAATAAAAAGAGTAACAGAAGGACTTACTGGGGTCAGCATATCTGTCAACCTCGGCACTGGTGGGGGCACCTCCGGCTTCCTGACTCACCTCCGAAGCCCTCTTCTTGCCCTTGGGTGCTGATGTAAGAAATAAAGAAGATAAAAAAAATTGATCAGTGGTACAGTTAATCTCTCCAAAAATATTTTGCCAGGTAAAAGCAAAGGCAGTAACATTGTGCTTTTCTAAATCAGATCGCCTATACTACTCGTATTGAGTTGATCTATTCCTTATTTCCTAAACCTAGGGCCTATTCTAAATTTCATAAACTAAGCTACACTGGAACTACTAATGCATTGCAAGAATAATCTTTGCTTCTCATCTCATTCTCAACCCCCTTTGATGGGCAAGCTCAGTCTCCCTTTTTTTCAATGCATAGATGCACATGCTACACATCACTGGGACTTGCGACTGTATGAGCTACATAAAGTAAGGCACACAGAACAATACATCACTGATATTACTTACTACTACCACTGTCTTAGTGACAGGATAGAGGAGCCTGCATGGCTTCGTAAAAATAGTCACCCCAACCGAGTGCTGACGAGAACGATTAGGTAGGGCCAAGCACCTAGCTAACTCAAACTGGATCACATAATATTCGTAGCGTAAACTTAACTTACCTCTGAGTGTGCTATGCTATTAAAAAAAAAAATATTAGGAATGTAGAACACAACATGACAAATAAATAATTACTCACCAAGCACCGCAACCTCGACAGCCAGCAAGTCGAGCAGGTCCTGCTCTCGGTCCAGTATGTCCACCCAGCTTTGCATCAACTGCTGCTGGGTGAGCTGGACCCCAGTGTGCCGGTGCACACACAGGCGCACCCTCTTCCACAGCACCTGACGCTCCTGCAGAGTGTAACTGCTTCGAGGCCTGCTGCTTGCTGGCAGCATGGTGGGGAGGTGGCGCTACATATAAAAAACAAATGCGCCCACCTCGGCCTCTGAAAATATGGGGTGGGGCTGCACCCCTTGGCAGCGACCGCAAGGTAGGTGGGTAGCAGCCACACTGGCACCACCGCTCCCTGCCGTGCCCTCCTCTGTAATGGTGCTGGGTGGGAAAAAAGAAGAAATAGCAAAAAGAAGGAATTTAGGAGAAGAAAAGAATTAAGGAAGCAAAGAGAAAACCAAAAAAAGAGCAAAAAAGTCACAAAAAAAGAAAAAAAGACAAAAACGTAAAATACACACACTAATAAAATAAAGGTAAATGAGGGGGAGATGAGTAGGATGGGGAGGATCACAAAGATTTAATTTAAATGCAAAACTCAGGCCCAGCACATGCACAGAACAGCTAAGCAGGTAAAACAAAATGGCCATGCCCGTGCGAACCTCTTGGTACCGTTTGCGCTGGTTTTGCAGCGAGGAAGCACGCATCGTGCTCCCAGCATGTAAAAAACCAGCGCGAATGGGAGGATGAGCCCTTTCGCCCACTTGCAAAGTTCTGCAGAATCCCGCAAAGATTTTTGGGTACTCTGCAGGATTCCGTAGAGCAGTACTCTGTGAGTTCTACCCACCCCTACTCTAAAGCTGATGCTGTAGAACCCATTTTTGATTTGAAGACACTTTGGGCCTCATTTATGAGAAGTGTTGCATCACTGGGTGAAAATCAGCGATGCAACACTTCTCAGTACGCCCTCCTTCCGACACGAATGATGCGTCATATTTACTGTATGACACATCGTGTCGCAAGGAATGACAGATACGTCAGTCGTATCTGTCGGCGCAAAAGTGGCGCATTGCTGGAGTTGTGTCAGAAGCGTGACACAACTCCAGCAATGTTCCTTTCACATGGGGCAAGCCCCATGTGAAAGGGCCTTCGTCACCCTTATGCCTGCCATGAGGCAGGCGTAATGTTTTGATGCATTGGCGTCCTAGAAGTGGCGCAGCGGAATCTCATAGATTTCACTGCGCCACTCCTATGACGCTTTCTTGCGGGGGAACAGCCACCCTGCATACATTATACCTGACGCAGGTATAATGTAGCGCAGGGGGTTACAAAGTGACGCATCTACCTAGATGCGTCACTTTGTAAATATGGTGCAACATGGAGCATTATTTACGCCGCCGCTGCGTCACTAAAAGTGACACAAAAGTGGCGCAAAAGTGACACAGGCCTTCATAAATAAGGCCCTTTATGTGGCCTATGCACAAAGGTTTTTTCGAGTATGTAAAGTAGTATTCCTGCCTTTGTAAAATGGCCCCAAAACATCTAAAGTGGGAATAAAATTTGAATATTGAGGGGATATTCATATACAATTAGTACAACTAGAAAAGACTGTGCCTTCTTTGCACTTTCACCAGTAGAGAATTGAAATAATTTAGGCTGATTCACAAAGGCATTTAAGAGTACATACAAATGTACTCTTGTAGTAATACTACCTATACTCAAAAATGCGTTTGTGAATCAGCCTCCTTATCTTGTCTTTGGAGGCAATTTATAGGAGACCCAGTTCAAGCAGTTCCCTGAATTAGACACATTGATTGTACCACTCTCGATTAATGCTGTGTGAGAGATCTAGATTACCAAATATGTGTTCAGCCTAGGAGGAAACCCCTTGACTGAATGCCCAGTCTCAGGGTGATATATATATAAGATGAAAGAGATTAGAGAAAGGCATGGTTCCTCTAGCATGATAATGATGATGACCCCCGATTCTAGGGAAGATGGAGGCCTGTGTTTTTAGCAAGTGCTCTAGGACTGCTGGTCTATGGACAGAGGATGTTTGCCACAATGAGGGTGTTGTGTCACCAGACTCTTACTTGGCCAGGTGAACTATGCATACCTTAACTGATGTCCATTGGGTCCTTGAATCTCAGTGGTGAGAGAGAATGGTGTCCAAAGCTTGATCTTCATTAGGGATGTGACTAAAGGTAGTTTGTTGGTTGGTGTCCTTTTGGAAAAGCTATCCCTCCTAATACAGTGGTGGATTTCCTGTGTGTTGAGGTAGGCACACACACCCCTGGCAACTCAATGGAGGGCCAGTCCCAGGAGTGATGGGGAGTGTTGGACCTGGCCCTTTCCGCAGGGTCACCCCCAAAATGTTTGCCTTCTTCCTCCTCTTTTTGCTGAATTTGTTTTTGTTGGCTTAGGACTCTGGGCGCTTTACCACTGCTAACCAGTGCTAAACTGCAGTTGCTCTCTACTTAAAACATGGTAACCTTGGCTTATCCACAATTGGCATATTTAATTTACTCATAAGTCCCTAGTAAAGTGCACTACATGTGCCCAGGGCCTGTAAATGAAATGTGACTAGTGGGCCTGCAGTACTGATTGTGCAACCCACTTAAGTAACTCTTTAAACATGTCTCAGGCCTGCTACTGCAGAGCCTAGGTATGCCAGGTCCAAACCTTTCTTTTTAATACATATGCCACCCCTAAGATAGGCTCTGGACAGCCCCAAGATTGCAGTGTATTTATAAAGATTGCATTTGAAACGATGGACATGTACTTTTAAGTTTTACATGACCAAGTAGTGAGAAACTCTTAACTTCGTTTTTTACTACTGCAAGGCCTATCTCTCCCATAAGTTCACATTAAGATTACCTTATTACATTTTACAAGTGTAATTTTCAAATGGGAAAAGATGGATATTTCGAGTTTGGTGTCTCTTGACTCAAAATTTAAAATCACAACTTATAGTAAAGTTGGATTTTTAAGTTGCAAGTCTGAAAATGCCACATTTAGAAAGTTGGCATTTTCTGACTTCAACCATTCTGTGCCTCTGCTTGTCTTTCAATACATGTCTTGGGTGGGTGACAGCTGGGTTTTGTGTATTCCCTCAAGACAGCCACACACACAAAGAGAGCTTTGGTGTGGCTGATGGGCCATACACATCCTAAAGGGCCATCACCAGGCTGATGGGCCATCATGGGCAGGATGGGACAGAGGAGCTGGCACTTGCACCTGAATAGGGCTGTGCCTGTCCTCACACAAAGAACTGCATACCAGGGCAGTCTGGAGCCAAAGCATGGACCTTGTGCACTTCAAAGACCTCTCTTTGAAGCCTCCCACACTTCAAAGCCACAGCTAGGTATAAGTACTGGACCCCTGACACCACCAACTCAGTGCACCTCTGTACCTGAGGATATTCTGTCAGGAAAAAGGACTGCTGTGCTGCTGAAAGGATTGTCACTCTGCTGGACACTGCTGGACTTTGCTGGACTCCTGATTTGCTGTGCCTGCTGTGCTGCCTGCTGCCCTCCTTGACTGGAAGTGACAAGGATTGGACCTGCATCTCTGCATACAAAGTTGCTCCAAGGGTTTGCTGGCTTGCCTCCTGTTCTGAAGTCTCAAGGACATCAAAGACTTCCAACAACTCTTCTGCAGCCTTTGGACTCTGCCAAGTGTGAGTCCTGCCCTGCAAAGTGGTGCCAGTCCAGTCCTGGGCCCTTGTAAGTGGGTTTCCTGGCTGTTTTCCTTCAAAATCCACACTTCACTGTCATTGCGCCCGTCAGAACCGACGCATCTCTGCAACCGCGGAGGACAAAGACATCACATAACTGGCTGCGCGGCTCGACAACTATGCATCTCCTTCATTGAGAGGGGTTTGCCAACAACGCATCTCTGACTGTGTGGATTGGAACCAATACATTGCCTACATCCAGCCTGATGGACGACAATGCATCGCCTCCTCTGCTCCTCGAATCGGGTCTTTGACGACGATGCATCAACCATCTAAAGGAACTTTTTCAGTGGGACAAGGTTGATCCCTGTATCCGACGCACTCCTTCGCAGTCGGTCTGAACTTTTGGATTTACCCCAGTCAAGCACGACCAGATGTCCCCAGTTGGCGCTTTATGCTTTTAAGCACTATATTTCAATGTAATCTTTATAAAATCATAACTTCGGTTCTACTTATTGGATTTTTGTTGTTTTGGTCTTGTTTTACTAATACAAGTATTCTCTATTTAACTAGACTGGTGTGGAGTCTTTTTGTGGTGTTTTCACTGTGTTGCTGTTTTAAGTGTTGTACAAATACTTTACACATTTTCTCTTAAGTTAAACCTGACTGCTCTGTGCCAAGATACCAGAGGGTGAAAATGGGTTAATTTAGGGTGTGTATCTGACTTACCCTGACAAGGATTGTGGTCCCTACTTGGATAGGGTGCATACCTCTGCCAACTAGCGACCCAATTTGTGATAGGGAGTTTTCTAGCTGATCTCCTGAAACCACTGGTGCAGTTCTAGGCCTGGACCAATGGGCTATGGTAAAGCAAACACAAGGAGAGGAAGGACGGAGCGCTGAAACCTTTCAGACACTCACCCCCAGTCACAGATCTGGGTTGAATCCATCATCGTTCTTTAGCTCACTTCGCCACCTCAGTTCAGACCCAGCTATATGCAAATCAGTCTTGACCCTGTGCCTCATGGGAACAGTCCAGCCCGAACTGCCAAGCCAGGTCTTCCATGAACCGGAAACAAGCATCCTGGGACCGGTTTCGGGGTAACACCCTTCATCAGCCAGGCTAGCTTGAATCCTGTGGCAAAGTGAGCAAGGGACCCACGTCTGGGCATACCCTGCCAATTTAGGGCAAACAAAGCAAACACAAGGAGATGATGGACGGAGCACTGAAACTTTTCAGACACTCACCTCCAGTCACAGATCTGGGTTAAATCCATCATCGTTCTTTAGCTCACTTCGCCACCTCAGTTCACACCCAGCTATATGCAAATCAGTCTTGATACTGTGCCTTATGCGAACAGTCCAGTCTGAACTACCAAGCCAGGTCTTCCCTGAACCGGAAACAAGCATCCTGGGATCGGTTTCATGGTAACACCCCTCATCAGCCAGGCTAGCTTGAATCCAGTGGCAAAGTGAGCAAGGGACCCACGTCTGGGCATACCCTGCCAACTTAGGGAAAACAAAGCAAACACAAGAAGATGATGGACCGAGCGCTGAAACTTTTTAGATACTCACCCCCAGTCACAGATCTGGGTTGAATCCATCATCGTTCTTTAGCTCACTGCGCGACCTGAGTTCAGACCTAGCTATATGCAAATCAGTCTTGACCTTGTGCCTCGTATGACATTGTTCTGCATACTGTCCATCAATTGTTCTTTTTGCATTTGTCACCGCAAGTGGGACGGGTATGCCTAGATGTGGGTCCCGTCCTCTCCATGCCACTGGAGTCAACCGATCCTGGCTGATGAGGGGTGATACCCCGAAACTGGTCCTAGGATGCTTGTTTCCAGTCCAGGGAGGACCTGGCCTGGCAGTTCAGACTGGACTATTCCCATTGGGCGCAGGGTCAAGACTGATTTGCATATGGCTGGGTTCAAACTGGAATGGCATGGGGAGCAAAGAAATTATGGATTTAGGCCCAGATCTCTGTACTGGGGTGAATGTATGACATTGTTCTGCATTCTGTCCATCAATTGTTCTTTTTGCATTTGTCAACCCGAGTGGGACGAGTATGCCCAGACGTGGGTCCTGTGCTCTCCATGCCACTGGAGTCAAGCTATCCTGGCTGATGAGGGGTGAAACCCCGAAACCGGTCCTAGGATGCTTGTTTCAAGTCCAGGGAGGACCTGGCCTGGCAGTTCAGACTGGACTGTTCCCATTGGGCACAGGGTCAAGACTGATTTGCATATGGCTGGGTTCAAACTGGAATGGCATGGGGAGCAAAAAAACGATGGATTTAGGCCCAGATATCTGTACTGGGGTGAATGTATGACATTGTTCTGCATTCTGTCCATCAATTGTTCTTTTTGAACTGGGCTATGGTGGCAGACTGGATAATGTGAGGGATTTTCAAAATTGACAAGCTAGAACATAATCTGTTGTTAAGCAAGTCAAAAGACAAGCTTGCAACTTTCTCCCATTCTAGTTATAGCTTTGAGTGTGGTATCATTTGATTTTGCAATACCAAGTGTGGTATTATCTGAAACAAACAATATGTCAAATAGATTTCAAATATACTTTTTAGCTAGTGAGAAATGGAAGATTAACCATGTCTCTTATTTACAGCTGCTAACAATTTATTCAACAGATTATTACATTTTCAGGGCTGAAGGTAAATCCATTTAAGTGATTTCAATGACAGGAGCTAAATCTTCTGCTGATGAATCAAAAGGGTGCAGAGAAAGACTATCGAGGTAAATATATTGAATTGCACAAATATCGTGGTAAAAATATTGTGGGTTAGGAATATCAACAGTAAAATCCTCGTGGTCAAGAATATCGATTTTAGGTAAGTAATATTGATTTAAAAAATATCGAAGTGTTTAATATCGTTTGTAAAAATATAGGGGTCATTAGGATGGCGGGCGGACTTCAGTCCGCCCGCCATCCTAGCGGTGATGGGACCATCCGCCATACGTGTGGCGGTCCCGCTCCGCCAATTAGGATACGACCGCCACCCTGGCGGTCGCATTCCGCATTTCTAACATTACCGCGCGGTGCCTGC
The DNA here is from genome assembly GCA_963921515.1 of Calotriton arnoldi. Taxonomy (NCBI): domain Eukaryota; kingdom Metazoa; phylum Chordata; class Amphibia; order Caudata; family Salamandridae; genus Calotriton; species Calotriton arnoldi. The sequence goes on from CAWUFW010002215.1 coordinate 2,028,305, forward strand.
CACCTTGTGCATGGGTATGCAGGGGGGTACCATGGGTACCCCCCAAGTGCACCCCCCAACCCCCCACCCTCCCTGGGGGCCCACAACGGGCCCCCAAAGCACATCCCCGCCAGCCTTTCCATGGCGGCATCGCCGCCATGGAAAGGCCAGTTACCGCACCCATCCTAATATGGATGGCGGTGCCTGGTAGGCACCGCCACCATATTAGTGGCCAAGTCCGCCCGGCCGGCAATCGTAACGATTGCCGACCAGCGGAAAAGCGGACGCCGCGATACCCCTGCCATAATAATATGGTGGGGTAAATCTAGTTGGGATGGCGGGCGGATCGCCACCGCCGAGCCGGCGGTGGCAATCCGCCCGCCATCCTAATGACCCCCATAGTTGTTAAAAATATCGAATTTTTATTAATGCTATGTATTTTAGTATATATTTTATGTGTGTGATGTTTGTTTTTTGTATAAGAATTGTTTGTATTTTTATTATATGTGTTAAAATTTTAGTAGTTAATAATTTTTTTAATTGAATTTTGCGATTTTAGTTCCGTAGAGGGTTGTGGGTTTATAGGGGAATAGGGTGGGAAGTAATTTAATTATATAAATTTGATTGATTTTTTATAGTAGTTATTAATTTATTTATTTGACATTTGTGTTTTTAGTTCCGTAGTGGGTTGTGGGTTTATAGGGGAATAGGGTGGGATGTAATTTAATTATATAGAATGTATTGAATAATTTTTATTTCTTAATATTTGTTTAATTGTGATGTTATAGTGTTAAATGTGTAAATTAATTTATTAATAATTGTTTAATAATTAGTTGTTAATTAATTTAAATTAATGAATTAGTACGTAATTATGGTAATTGTGTAATTAATTTTAGGTGTGTTTTGTGGTGTTTATAGGTGTAAATGGTGTGAAGGGTGGGAAGTAATTTATTTTTATTGATGAATTATTAATTCGTTGTTAATTAATTTAAATTAATTAATTAGTAATTAATGATGGTAATTGTGTAATTAATTTTAGGTGTGTGTTGTGGTGTTTATAGGTGTAAATGGTGGGAAGGGTGGGAAGTAATTTCTTTTATTGATGAATTATTAATTAGTTGTTAATTAATTTAAATTAGTTAATTAGTCATTAATTATGGTAATTGTGTAATTAATTTTAGGTGTGTGTTGTGGTGTTTATAGGTGAAATGGTGGGAAGGGTAGGAAGTAATTTATTTTTTATTGATGAATTATTAATTAGTTAATTAATTTAAATTAGTTAATTAGTAATTAATTATGGTAGTTGTGTAATTAATTTTAGGTGTGTGTTGTGGTGTTTTTAGGTTTAAATGGTGTGAAGGGTGGGAAGTAATTTATTTTTTATTGATACATTTTCAATTTTTTGTTAATTAATTTAAATTTATTAATTAGTAATTAATAATCGTAATTGTGTAATTAATTTTAGGTGTGTGTTGTGGATACTATAGTTTTAAAGTATGTGTACTCAATGAATGTTTATTATCTTTTTAATTAATAATATATTTTAAATTCATTATTAATTATGTTAATTATGGAAATACATCTCAATAAGAATGTAGGGTAGGAAATAAAATAAATACATTATGTTTTGAATAATTTGTTTGTTTGTGAATATTTGTTCCTTTTAAATAAATATTGTTTATAAATGTATTTATTATTTTTTTATATCTTATATATAGGTTTTTGTTATATGTAATTAACATTATCATATGTGTTCTTTTTATTTGTCTAATATATTTAATTGTATATTTTGTAAATATTGTTTATTTATTTTTAAGATTATTTAATTTTTTTAAATTGTTTAAATGTTATTAGTAATTTTTGTTTTTCTGCTATCCAATACTTTCCTTACTGTTGCACTCACTGAAGTGAGAATAGTAATTTTTACCCCTCCGCTATCCAAAATTTCCCCAACTGTTGCACTCATTGGAGTGGGTATAGTAATTTTTACCCCTCCACTATCCAAAACTTTCCCTACTGTTGCACTCACTGGAGTGGGAATGGTAATTTTTACCCCTCCGCTATCCAATACTTTCCCTACTGTTGCACTTACTGGAGTGGGAATAGTAATTTTTACCCTTCCGCTATCCAGCACTTTCCCTACTGTTGCACTCACTGGAGTGGGAATAGTAATTTTTACCCCTCCGCTATCCAGCACTTTCCCTACTGTTGCACTCACTGGAGTGGGAATAGTAATTTTTACCCTTCCGCTATCCAGCACTTTCCCTACTGTTGCACTCACTGGAGTGGGAATAGTAATTTTTACCCCTCCGCTATCCAATACTTTCCCTACTGTTGCACTCACTTGAGTGGGAATAGTAATTTTTACCCCTACGCTATCCAGCACTTTCCCTACTGTTGCACTCACTGGAGTGGGAATAGTAATTTTTACCCCTCCGCTATCCAGCACTTTCCCTACTGTTGCACTAACTGGAGTGGGAATAGTAATTTATTTTCACCCCTCCGCTATCCAATACTTTCCCTACTGTTGCAGTAACTGGAGTGGGAATAGTAATTTTTACCCCTCCGCTATCCAATACGTTCCCTACTGTTGCACTCACTGGAGTGGGGAAAGTAATTTTTACCCATACTGTTGCACTTATTGCAGTTGGAATAGTAAATTTAATTGTTTCGCTATCAAACATTTTCCCTATTGTTGTATTTATTGCGTTGCGAAATGTACGTTTTAATTTTGTTTTAATTGTTTAATATTTTCATTAATTATAGAATGTTTTTTTTAATTTTTAATTATTGATATATGTATATATTTTATTTTTTATATAATTTAAAAGTTTAAAAATTAAATTAAGATAATAGTTAATAAATTATTTTAAAGTAAATATATGTATATGTATAAATTATTATGTTTGTCTGTTTATATTTTTTTAATTAAGTTTAATTTTTATATTTAGTTAAAATGTATATTAAATTTAATTTATTTTGTTAAAGATAATATTAATATTTTTAATATATATTATTTTATTTATATTTTTAAATCGATATTTTTTACATCTATATTTTTAACTTCGATATTTTTGATTCGATATATTTGTACTTACCTGTTTAATTATAGGGAGTTGATATTTTTACTATCTATATTTTTTTCGATATTTTTACTATCGATGTTTTTACCATTTATTCTAGCAGTGAACCAATCAGAAGCTTTCTGGGACATAGAACAGGAAGGAGAGGAACAAATGAGGAAGATGTCAATGAGCATTCTCCACATCACTAATTCATTGGGATATATTTACAGAACACAAAGTGCTCATGAAAATTTAAGGTGGAAATCTTCGCATGGATGCAATTTTACACCTTTCTGGAAATCACAAACATTCACCGAAGTATACCTAAAAAATTGTACCGTATGTAGGTTCCCACAATAGTATATATAAAAACTGGGCAACACAATGGTTATGAGGAACACGGGGACATCAAATGATTCCTCCTAAAGTTAGATACTTTTGTCGTGTAGTTCCTATACTACTCCTGCAGGACCTGCAAGTTTGGATAACATAAACTGTGGGCTTGGTGGCAGACTGACTCTGTGCACCCCCACCGCGTATGTTAGCCGGATTTCAATTAGCTAGCTCACAGTGCCACTAGAATCTCTTCTTATCGGGGAGAGATTAGTTTCTGGCAACCTTAGATCATGACAACCCTAATTCCTCAGAATCGTGGAAACAATGTACTAATTTCGCTCAGTCACTCGTGCTTACTTATTCGGTTTGTCTCAGAGAGTTACACAGAATAAACAGTCTGGGTGTTTCAATAAGTATTTATTGAACAGTTGTTATTCTAGTGTAAAATATATGTGCTGCAGCAATCAGCAGACAATAGCAGAGATATATTATCAGCAGTACGATCAAAGCGAAAGGATGAGAACAGTTCTACCATATTGCAATAATCATGAATACATACATGAATATAAAAAGCATTATGCAAGTGCGCGTACTCCTACGATGCCTAACTAGATGTACCTGAGTGTACCTAGCATATGTGTAGGTCAAAAAGCCTAAGAGCCAAGAATCCTTCTAGGATTTAGTCGAACCCCCATACCTGAATAGAGAGAGTGTGGGACCCCATCCTGGTCTCGAGTTGGACACCCCGCAAGGGCTGTGGTAGATCGCTGTCAGCTGGAGCGACTGCATGCAGGAGCCTCAGCGTCTCTGGTCAGTGTGTCAGCATGGAAGTCTCGGTTCCCTCTGTCTTACCGGGGTAAGATGTGGTGTATTTATACCCTGAAGACTCTAGTTGCTTCGTATGGTTTGTATTGGGCCTTGTTAGACTTGAGGAAGACGTCAGGGGTGAACTTTGTACATACATATTATGCAGGTGGTGTATTCCTAGAGAGTCATGCATAATTGATGAGTACAGTGTGGGCCTGTGTTTGGGAAAAACCCTGCTGTATTCAAAACCACAGGCCAGATAACGTTCAGCCCTCAGAGCTCGTTGGAGCAATGTAGGTGAAAGATCATGCCTATATAAGGAATCATGACTATAATAGGACATGTACAGTTATGACCGTAATAGGGCAAGTACGAATATGACCGTATTAGGGCAAATACGAATACGTCCATTTTAGGGCATGTATGACCGGGTCTACATTAGGGCCTCTATACGGGACATAACACCCACTCCTCTTCCGAACAGGATGACAATGACCATACTTAAAATCTGGACAATTTAAAAACATTTTAAAAGCAAGTAGAAACATGGTTTTAAAATTATTATTGTTTTTTAAATTTCTTCCTAAAATGTTAATAATTCAGCTATTTCCAATTGCCACTAAAAGAATGTCTATTTTGTTTCTCTATATAAGTTGCTTCATTCAAAGCGGAAGAAGGCCATGCTTTTCTCAAGCGAAAGTGTCAATTTAGGAAATGTTCCAAATTTACTCTGTTATTATGAAAACGAGTGGAGAAGCCGAATTCTTTCCCAGGACGCGATGAGCCAATTCGAGATTAGGTGTCCTGGCTGGGAAGCACAACATTATCAGTGTGAGCTACTGCAGACGACAAATCCAACGCCTCACAGAGAACGTCAATCGCACATAGATGGTATGTAGCACTGCCAACAGTCGGTGCTGCGGCAGCTTGTGCGGCAGTTGTTACCTGGGTGCCTGAGGAGGAGTCACCTAACCCAGCAGGAGCAAACAGCACCTGTGGATTCTCCAGGAATGCGTTCATCAGAATCGGAAGCCGCTGGGGACAACGCAGAGCATGGGCCTTTAGGAGGTCCAGCATTGCATCCGTGTCTGGAGGCGCATCTGATGGAAATGTTAGACAAAGATCCAACGTGCATTCTTCTCCGCAAAGCAGGCATCGAAGAACAGGTAAGATGCAGTCTACCCAGACTGGTCGAAAGGATAAAAACCAGGAGGCATTGAGTTCTCGCAGGCAAGAAACTCCCAGTAGTTGTACCATGCGTTCACGGTATTTCCGCTCCAGGAGCATGTTCACCATTCCCTCGGGTATTGGGTCGTCTATTGCGTAGCATTAGTATTATAAATAGGACCCCTGCAATTAGTAATAGGATAAGCGGGAGTCCTCCAAATACGCTTCCCAATACGGAGTGTATAAAATTTGGGATTACTCCGAGGACTGTCTGAAAGGTGCTTAATAGTCCTGACCCTATGGTCTTAAATAGGTGTACAATACCGCTCGTATCAGACATATTGAAGATGCGACCCACCATTTCTGCGAAATGAATGGGGCAGTTTGTACGTATGAGCACCTGTATCTCACTCGAGGTCCTTGCAACTTGAAGTTCATAGGTTTCTCGAGCGGAGGTTAAGGGCACGGGTTGCTGTAAAAGCATGACTTGCAGTCTGCTCAGAGTATCAAATTGTATGAAAGAAATGTTCAGTGAAGGCCATAGCGGCACCTCCCTGACTGTGTTCAGTGATGGAAACAGTACTTGCATACAGCAAGTAGCCCTGGAGTTAATGGTGACCAGATAGGCGATGCCCGGAAGCATCCCACAGCAACCTTGATCATTTAGCATCAAGTAACTCCCATTCGAGAGCAGCTCAAAAACCTGCGTGATCACTGCAGCTGGGGTCCCAGTCATGTGACAAGATAGGTTCGCTACTGAACCGCTACAGGCTCCGTGCATAGAAATATCCTGACACATGAGAGAACCGCTTAAAGCGTTCTTGCAGTTTGTACCACTCAGATACACTTCTCGATCCCCATTCCGGCATTGATATCTATATGGTAACTCCCAAGTTTCCTTAATGTAAATCCCTAAGGTCTACCTCAGGTGTGAGTAAGGTCAAATGATGTTTTACTTCTGTGAGTGTTGAGGTCTCTAGCCAATCAAGGCACAACTTCCCAACACTATACGATGTCACTACCCCTGGGTGTTGTCTCTGTACATAGCGTGTATCTGGCCTATGGATACTAAACCCTTCGGTTGTATTCATAAATCTCTGTTGACAGGTGGTTGTGTCAATGGGCCAAATCAGCCATTTCATCCAAACAGGATCTGATCTGTTGTACTGGAGAATGTCATCTAATCCTACCCCTTGTGTAGTTGAATTCTGCCCCCCACCCTTCTGTGATGGTGTAGGAAACCCGGGTGAGTTCATTTCCTTATTCTTGGCTAGTCCAAGACAGGATGTCTGCTGCACAGTGTCATTTAGAAATATCATCTGCTGTGGAATGAGGCATGCTCTAAAAAGTGCTTCTGTTCCCTGGCCCTGCCAGTCCCTCGAACCCCAGATTGATTTTAAATCTATAGTGTCCTTCCATAGGTCGAAACCCTGTGTAGACAACTGGGCGATAAAGGAAGCAGAGTAAATCTGTTTGGTGTTAGTTAACATAATTTTCTGCGCTGAAGTTGTTGCCACTTTGTAATAAAATGACTTCGGGTGAGATGTATTAAACCCTGAAAAGTATGTGAATTTCTGTGTAAAAGTTTGCGAACTACCTTTTGGAGGTGTTGGGCAGTGTTCCCACTGGTGGTATTCAAATACATTCTAGGTGTTATAGATTTGTGCAAGAAATGATGACCATAATGTTGGTAACAGTACAATGTATTTATGTCTGAAGTACCTTCTAACATTTCATTGTTCGGAAATGCGGCAGTTTTTTCTAAATCAGACATCATAGCATTTACAGTTTCAGTGTCCCAATCATCAGATAATGTACTGGAGGTAACGATATCACTTAAAGAAATTTTAAATACATGTTTAAGCTTTAAAAGTTTAGTTGGACCGAATATATCAAAATCAATCTTGTCCCATACTATACCGTCCGGTATAGGAACTGCTGTGATGTTCACTGAAGACAAATCTCTTGGTTCACGATGTGAAGACTGGTGTGGTTTTAAAATCAAATTGACTCTTTGGGCTGTAGAGCTCTGCTGAAGATATCGTCCATTAATAAGCATACTAAAAGTTATAATTAAACCTAGCCAGAAAAGAAAAAATAGATTCCCAGTGATATACCATAGTTCTATCCAAGGTGACACCAGGTAAGTCTTTCTAAAAAAGTTCAAAAAGTCAATGAGTTTCTGTTTGTGTGATTTTTTGGCTGGCGTCGTTTCCGGCTCGCTTGAATCCAGTGAAAACGTATAAAAGTTCATGAAATAGCCAGAAGCAGTTCGATCAATTGTTGGAATTGCATCGGGATTTGTTGAAATCGGATTTTGCTCTTGACGAGGCATGTTGACGTAGATGTCTGTAGTCGGTCTGATTGCAACTTGGTTGTTAAGTTGATTTTCTTCTTGTTGAAGTGGAACGAGTTCCATAGCATTGTTGCTTAGTCCTTCATTCCGTACAGGTGGCTCTTCAAACGTGATGAGTCTTTCTGTTTGGACTTCTTGGATTGTAGCGAGATGAGGGTGTCTGCTACTGTGGAGTCCACGTGGCCTACTGTTCAGTATCGGCCACATAGTGTGGTTTGATTAAGTCAATTGAGACAAATCTTTTCTCCTTTTTCCCGGCAAGAGGCAGCAGAAGTACAGTTCTTGCGCCTTGAATTGCTAGGACCGGTACAGGCTTTCTGTAGGATGGCCCAAATTCTTTCTTGTCTGCAATCTTTTCTCTGACCAGATCCCCGACTTTTGGGATCCAGACAGGTCTTGCCGTTACTGCCTTGACTTCCTCAGTGGCGGTCTGTTTTAAGTGGACGTTGCTTTGTTGTGTCCTGGACTCATTTAGATCCTGTAAAACAGCCAAACGATCATGGATATCAAATGGTTTTTCATCCGCCACTGTGCCTTCACAATCAAGATCAGGTACCCACATTCTTGTCCCAAATAGGACCTCGTAAGGAGTGACACCCCCTAGAGAGCTTCTAGGCTGATTGTTTATTGCTCGTTGGACCCCATAAAGGTGATCGACCCATCCTCCGCCCTTGCCTAATACCCTAGCTGTTAAAGATTGCTTTAAGTCCCGGTTTTTCCTCTCCACAACAGAATTTCCCTCAGGATGCTACACCCATTCCTTCCATGGCCTCTTTGTAAGCCCGAGAGCTAAATGCCGGGCCACGGTCAGAATGTAACGTGCCAACTGCGTATGTACCGATAAAGACTCGCAAATCTTGTATAACAGTTCGAGCGTCAGCTGAGCGCTGAGGCCAGACCTTGAGGACACCTGAGCTGGACGCACACGGACAGACAACCTGATGCTGTCTAATAATGGTATCTGTACCGGACGTGTTGTGGTGGACCCTTTTATCTGCTTGTAGATGTCGCAGTTCCAGACATAGGGGTCGATTCCGATTCGGGCCGGAAAAAGCACCGACCGACTCGGAGCCGGAATTAATTCCGACCGACACGTACCTGTGGCGCCCGACACGCCAAGTACGATGCAAGGCGTGCAAAATCCAACCGACATGTACTGAACCCAAGCCGAACGACCGAGCCGCACGGAAAACAGCAATCCGGCCGGAAAAACACGCGAATCGAACCGACCGACACGCACCCGGAACAAATCCAACTCGAAACGTACACGCGAACTCCAAACCGCAAAGTACGATGCAAGGCGCGAAAACCACGACCGAGTCGATACGGAGGACAAGCCGTACGACCGACACGCATACAAAACCGAGCCGAAGTAACACAAAACACCGCGACCGACGCGTACGCAGCATAGAAAACTGCACAAACACAGCGTGAACGAAGCGGAGAAGACCGTACGAGACAACTGCAGGGTCCGACTCGGTCACAAGAACGTTTCCAACATGCACAGAAAGTACTAAGGAAAAATACACAAAAAAGGCCAAACAAGCAATTACAAAGCCAATAAATACTGGGGGGTGGGGACAGAGAACAAAGATACACCCACAACTCCACCCATATAAAGGACACAAATCCCAACCATGATCCTTTGCAAATGCTATTCTACTGCCAGCACTCAACAGACAGCAACCACACACCCACAGCTCATCCCTCACACAAGCCACACACCATCAGCACACCAACAAATAGCTACCTCACATACACCCAGCAAAACACACACTCACACACCCTCACCTGCACACCAACACACACATCACTCACCATCACCACCCATCACCATGCCCCCAAAGAAGAATCACAAGTTCCTAGATTGTGAATTGGAAGTCCTGGTAGACGAGATCCTCAGGGTAGAGCCACAGCTGTTTGGCACACTGGTCCAACAGACACCCATCTCCCAGAAAACCAAGATGTGGGAGAGGATCATCAACAGGGTGAACGCACAATCACCATGTCTGCGCACAAAGTCTGACATCCAGAACAGGTGGTATGATGTGCGCAGGAGGGTACGGGAGCTGCTGAAGAAGGACTACCTCCTGAGCCAATACACCGGCAGTGGCCCTCCTGCCAAGCCAGTATACCTCAGGCCCTGGGAGGAGAAGGTGCGGGCCATCCTTCCGCCAGTGAGCGTCTATGGACTAGAGAACATCCCAGAGCCTGGTGAGTACACAACAAATGTACACAATATTCTGCCACAATACACACACACATCACTGTCAAGGGAGAGTCAAACCATGCACTCATAGCAATTACACAGCAACCAGAACAGAATCATCCCAAAATGTGTATGTCAGTCAGATAAACACAACACATGCCATCTCAAAGTTACATTTAACTGTGTCATCACATGTACAAACACAACTACAACTACAGCTAGGCAGTGGCACAAATATAACTAACAAACACATCCAGACATGTAGCCACCACTACAACACCAACACACAGTGAAGACCACTGAAAGAAAGGAATTCTGTGTATGCTGGGCAAGTCAGTGTAGCCAATAGCATCATGGGAATCGTAGTCACAGATATTGCTCACCCCCACAACTGTCCCATCAACACCACCATGAACCATGCGCACATCACAGGGAGTGGAAAAGGACTCAGAAGATGGCTGACACTGGCTCCTGCTGTGGGGAGCACAAGGCCCTGCTGGCAACTGTGCAACAACCAACAGCAGGACACCACTGACTGACATCCTGAGAGACAACTTCCACTCCCTGCAATGCAAGCACGTTCCATGGTGGGATATCTGGCTGGGTGGGAAGGAGGACTTGCAGCACTGACCATAGTCACAAGCACCTCCCCTCACACACCCCCTCAACACATACTCCACATAACCCACCTGGGAGAATGCAATGCCTCACATCCTAACTCAAGATCCCACAAAGAACCACCACCCTGGGTTATGTTGTGTGAAGCACAGGGACACTCTTGGGACTATTAGCCAAACAACTGCCAGGACAACACTCCCAGCCATCCTGTCAGCACAGGCAGCCCACCCCACAGGGAAGCAGAGTCAAAGGAAGGAAGCATGGGCATGCTGGGCAGGGGGTGGAGGCAATAGCATGATGGGAGTAGTAGGCACAGATATTGCTCAGCCTCACAACTGGCCCATCAACACCACCCTGAACCATGCTCACATCACAGGGAGTGGATAAGGACTGACAAGATGGCTGACACTGGCTACTGCTGTGGGGAGCACAAGGCCCTGCTGGCAACTGTGCACCAACAAACAGCAGGACACCACTGACTGACATCCTGAAAGACAACTTCCACTCCCTGCAATGCAAGCACGTTCCATGGTGGGATATCTGGCTGGGTGGGAAGGAGGACTTGCAGCACTGACCATAGTCACAAGCACCTCCCCTCACACACCCCCTCAACACATACTCCACATAACCCACCTGGGAGAATGCAATGCCTCACATCCTAACTCAAGATCCCACAAAGAACCACCACCCTGGGTTATGTTGTGTGAAGCACAGGGACACTCTTGGGACTTTTAGCCAAACAACTGCCAGGACAACACTCTCAGCCATCCTGTCAGCACAGGCAGCCCACCCCACAGGGAAGCAGAGTCAAAAGGAAGGAAGCATGGGCATGCTGGGAAGGGGGTGGAGGCAATAGCATGATGGGAGTAGTAGGCACAGATATTGCTCAGCCTCACAACTGGCCCATCAACACCACCCTGAACCATGCTCACATCACAGGGAGTGGATAAGGACTGACAAGATGGCTGACACTGGCTACTGCTGTGGGGAGCACAAGGCCCTGCTGGCAACTGTGCACCAACAAACAGCAGGACACCACTGACTGACATCCTGAAAGACAACTTCCACTCCCTGCAATGCAAGCACGTTCCATGGTGGGATATCTGGCTGGGTGGGAAGGAGGACTTGCAGCACTGACCATAGTCACAAGCACCTCCCCTCACACACCCCTTCAACACATACTCCACATAACCCACCTGGGAGAATGCAATGCCTCACATCCTAACTCAAGATCCCACAAAGAACCTCCACCCTGGGTTATGTTGTGTGAAGCACAGGGACACTCTTGGGACTTTTAGCCAAACAACTACCAGGACAACACTCCCAGCCATCCTGTCAGCACAGGCAGCCCACCCCACAGGGAAGCAGAGTCAAAGGAAGGAAGCATGGGCATGCTGGGAAGGGGGTGGAGGCAATAGCATGATGGGAGTCGTAGTCACAGCTCTACATCCCCCACCACATGGCCCAGCAAGCTCACACTCACGCATGCACATCCCACAGAGAGTGGAAAGGCCCATCAAAGATGTCTGACACTGTTGCTGTGTCGTGGGGAGCACAAGGGCATGCTGGGATCTGCACACCAACCAACAGCAGGACACCACTGACTGACATCCTGAAAGACAACTTTCACTCCCTGCAATGCAAGCACAGTCCATGGTGGGATAACTGACTGGCTGGGTGGGAAGGAGGGCCGGCTGTCAACCAAATACAACCAATGCAGACCATGTTCACACCCCAACAAATACATAGAAATGCCCAAATAATGCAGGACAATGTGCTACACCAATATCAACCCCTGACTGTGACAACTTAGGACAATGCAATGTACAGGCCCGCACCCAGAGGCACAGTCACAACTGTCAGATGTGTCAACCATTGATGCCTGCAGAAACATAACATACATTGTGTGTGTCTCCCAAAAACAGGTGATGATGGGGACACAGCAGCAGACGCTGAGGAGTCTCAGTCCCAGGCTCAAGAGGATACGGAGCTCACTGGTGTCGTACAGCCTCTGCCCTCCTCGGACGAAGAAGACCAACCTGGCACCTCCGATGCAGGTCAAAATGCAGCACCAGCAGGACCACCAGCTGCAGCACCAGCAGGACCACCAGCTGCACCCCCTGCACCCACCCCTCCAACGACTGTCACCACAAATACCATCCCTGCCGACATGGACAGAACAAGGAGCACCACCAGCACAGGGACCCTGGACCAACGTGGGGCCATGGTCACCACCACCACCACCAACCCCCAAGGGGGACCAGGGTCATCTGTGCGTGCCACTGCACGCACTGCACATGTCGGCAGGGGTGGGAGACAGAGGTCGCTGCTTGCAGAGGTGTCTGGTGTGCATGATGACCCACAACTGGTACGCATAGCCGATGCGTACTGTAGGAAGGTGGAATCTGACTATATGGTTGCCCCCACTTTTTTCCTGGTGTTTTGCTGGTTTATGACTTAGTTGGACTGGGACCCTGCTATTCAGGGCCCCAGTCTATCTGCTCTCTCTAAACGACATGGAGTGCACTCTAGGTGCACTAGTGATTGGATACTGTGGTGCCTTATGAGTCCCTAGTATATGGTACCTTAGGTACCAAGGGCATAGGTACTTCACAGGCCTACCAGGGGCTGCAGCATATATTATGCCACCCCTGGGAAGCAGTCTAAATCTGACACCACAGGCCTGCTACTGCAGCCTGGGTGAGGTGGTGCTAGCACCCCTCACTGAGATATAGGTTTCCTATATCTCTCCTGCACACACATATAAACCTATCAGTCACCCCTAAGGCAGGCCCTATCAATCCTGAGGGCAGGGTGCTTGGCTTCTATGTGAGGGGGTGCCTCTGCCTGAGCAGGGCCCCTCTGCAGCTCTCAGAGCCTATTCTCTGGTGCTGTTTGTGGATGCGGTTAAACCATATACTATTAAGTGCATTATATCCTCGCGGTAAATGCTAACTTTGGAATGGCTGCATCAAAACATGTCGTGTTTGGTGTCAAACATCTTGGAATACTACCCCCCGCCAATCTTGGCGGCGGGAGTAGCATTCCACCCTTCTAGAGGGATCAGACATGTACCTGCTGTGGAAACGCGGTAGAATCCTAAAGAGCCCTGGCATCACAAAATGGATGCCACCAGTCACAGACACTGGGCTGCCCTCCTGCTGAAGACCGAAACTCACAGTGGAGGAAGCCCAACAATAGGCATCCTGTCACAGGGAGGTGTAACCACCTCCCAGACAGGGTTTAGTGTATTGGGGCTGGGTGGGTGCACTCTTAGAGTGCTTTGAAGTCCTGCACTGGGGGAGCAGAAGGCTCCTCTGTGCATATGCCAGTTCAAACCAGCTCAGGGGCTACCTGCCCCTGCTCTGGCGCGAAACTGGACAAAGGGAAGTGGGTGTAGCCACCCCTCCCTTGACCCTCCCATAGGTGGGGTCATAGAGCTAGTCCATCCCCTCTTTTTAGTATAAGAGGGGGAACCTTGCCATTGCAAAGCAAATAACCCCTGGACGACGCTCTACAGAAGAATCCTGGCCCTTCGACGTTCCACTACCTTTGGAAGACAGAAGAATCTCCCTTGGAGTCAAGGAGTGACTCCCCTGCTTGGCAGGCACCAAAAACGACAACGACGGTCGCAAACTACGCCGCTCCCGCCGGAGTCCGAAGTCCCTGCAGCCCAAGAAGTGGATTTCCTGACCTCTCCCAGGCCATCGTGAGTCCCCAGCGAAGCTGAGGCAAGTGGACCCCACGAGTAACGAGGAACCGCGACCCCTGGGTACCGTGCACTATTGTCGAGTGCAACCTCTTCACAACGTTCCACGAACTTGTGCTTTGGACCACGTGTGGTCCCGACCTCCAACAGGAATCCCTCCGAAGATCAGAGGCCTACACCGTCCCGAGTGACCGTGGGCCCCTGTTGAGTGATTCCGCCCGAGGTGTCTTCGCGATCCCTTGCCCGCCGGCTTGTGGGTCCCCAGAAGACTTCTTAAAGAAACCAAAGGGCTCCCCTGGTTGCTCCAGGCCTGCCCTGACTTACCCTTGCTGGGTGAGTCCCTCAGACCTTGCTGGTCTGCGCCATCGACTTTTCTTCATCTCCCGAGACTTGCTGCTGCCAAGGCTTGTTGGCTCCGATCGAGTTGCCGACACCGCAGTCAGCTGCAGACGTCGAGGGACACACCGAATCCAGCTCCTGGTCGTCGTCGACGCCTCCTGGACCACGTGGCTGAAGAGTCAAGGCACCCGCAACCGACCTGAAGTGACCGACGACGGTGGGCATCCATCTTCCTTGCCCCGGGTCACTGCCAAGTGACTTTGAACACTGTCCCCTCTGCTTTCAGGTCATCCTTCTTCAGAATCCAGGCTTGGATTCCACCGGACACTTCTTCAGCTCCCGCAAGCAGCAAGTCTTCTTTGTTCGCCATTGAAAACGACGCCGCGACCCGACACCAAAGGACACCTGTGCACCCGGCTTCCCTGGGTGAGGTAACTCCAGCACTACGGTGCTCCTGTGGGTGTGGGCCCTAGAACTACTTACCCTGTAAGTGACTTGCTTGTAGGTTCTCCCGAAGTATCCTAAAACTCTTTATTTCCAACCGCGACTTGCCCCATTGAAGTTAACGGCGATTCGCGCCTGTGTATCCACACTGCACGCGTCCCCCGTGGGTCCTTTACTTACCTGCCTTGGGTGGTTTCGTGAGGCCCCAGCACTTCTGAAGGCCCTAGGCCTTGTCTCCTTGCAAGTCGTTGTTTCTAAGTCTCTTACTTAGTATATGGTCTGGTACGCCCCTAGGGCCCCAGCCATATTTTGTGCTTAACTTATTGTGAAACGTTGATTTGTGCATATGTTTGTCTTCTAATCTCATAAAGAGATTAGTAGAGAGTTATTTAGAAATAAATACATATATATTTAATATATATACCTGTGTGGTGTCTTTTCATTTGGTGATTCAAGAGATTATATGGTAAAACAAGCTGCTTTACATTCCTCCGAGACTTAGCCTGAAGGCTGCTCTCCACAGCTACCACTAGGATAGCTTTCTTTATAAGGTTGTCTTAAACCTATCTACCATAAGAGTCGATTTGCCCTGGTGCAAGGTGTCCACTTTAATTAGTGAACAGCATATACCAGGCCAACTTCTCACATTGGTGGGCAGCGTGTGGGATTCCAGCTTGCCATTGTTTTACCAGAAAATCTCTATTTGAATTACTAACTGAAAACCATTATAGGTACTCAAGGTACATATAAAGTCAAGCTTAGTATCAATAAGTTCTACTGAACTTAGAGCTGTGTGCCAAGGGATAGCACACCCTTTCCACAGCTCAAGCTAGGATCAGTAGGCCACAAACTAGTGTAGGTAGTACAACACTGCACAACACTAGAATGTCCTTAAAGGGTGGACCCAGTGGATCCACTCAGCCTCAGTATAAGGACATGGCTTTCTCTGACTTGAGAGCCATGTGTGTTGACAGACACCTGAGACTAGGACAGAGTCCCTCAACACTACACCTGATAGATCTGCTGACAGCAGATGACCTTAGATTGGCTCTAGGAGCTAAAGGGTTTGAATCAGTGGGTGGGTCAGTCATAGTATCTGGGTCAGATGATGAAAATCAGAATGACCAAGACTCTGTGATTGAAGGGCCAGGCTTCAAGGAGCCTGAACAGGACAGAGGAATTCTCCCTAAGAGAACTGGCAGAGTGGATGAGAGGCACAGATCCCCTTCCAGGGAATCTGAGCACTCTTATCACTCTGGCAGAGAATTTGTCCAGGAGAGGAGCTCATACTTTAACTTAAGAGAGACCTCCTCTGAGAGAAGGTGCAAACTGCTCCAGTATGAGGAAGCCAAAGTGGCCCTCAGAACCAAGCAGTTGGCACTGGATAGAGAAGCCCTGGAGATCCAGAGAGCTTCCAGAAGGGAGGGTTTAGAACCCCCTGGTGGCAGCAACAGTGTCCCTAGAGGCAGAGAATATGTCCCTGACCATAGGAACCTGAGCAAGGTTGTTCCTCCCTACCAGAGTGGGGATGATATCCACAAATGGATAACTGCTATGGAGAGGGCCTGTAGAGTACAGCAGGTCCCCCAAAAGCAGTGGGCAGCAATCTTGTGGCTCTCCTTTTCAGATAAAGGTAGAGACAAGCTCCTCACTGTTAGAGAAGAGGATGCTGATGATTATGAAGTCCTGAAGAGTGCACTGATAGATGGGTTTGGCTTAACCACTGAAGAGTACAGGTTGAAGTTCAGAGATACCCAGAAGGCACAGACTCAGGACTGGACTGACTTTGTAGATTGTGCATCCAAGGCTCTGGAGGGTTGGCTGGTTGGCAGTAGGGTTACTGATTTCAAAGGATTTTATAATCTAATGATGAGAGAACAGATCCTTAATAATTGTCAAAACCAGCTTTTACACCAGTACCTGGTGGACTCTGATCTGACCTCTCCCCAAGAATTGGGAAAGAAGGCAGACAAATGGGTCAGAACCAGAGTAAGGCCTAAGAATCAGGGTGGTGACCACAAGAAAGATTCTACCAAGTCCCAAGAGAAAGGTGGGGATAAATCCAAGGATAAGTCCACTACAGGGCCCCAAAATTCCTCTTCTGGGGGTGGGTCCCAAACTCCTTCCTCTCCTGAAAAGAAACCCTATTGCCATGTCTGTAAAAAGCCTGGGCACTGGAAATCTGATCCCAGTTGTCCCAGGAATGGCAATAAAGAAAATGTTCCTCCAACAACTACTACCACCCCTCCTGGTACTACCAGTAGTAATCCTCCAGTTGGGAGTAGTGCACCCAAAAAGTTAGGTGCTTTTGCAAGAGGAACAGAGGTGGGCCCTAGTTTAGACAGGACCCCCTCAACAGACTCCTCAGATTCTGATGGTGGTATAGGATTTGCCACCTTTACCGTGGGTCCCACAGCATTGGGCAGGTACAGACTGGAGCCAATAATTAATGGTCAGAAAGCTGTGGCATTTAGGGACACAGGGGCTAGTGTCACCATGGTGGCAGGGAAACTAGTCCCCCTCACCAGCTTTTACCTGAGTTTAAATACCAGGTGACCAACATTGATGGTGTCAGAACAGATCACCCCATGGCCATAGTCAATCTCAGCTGGGAGGGGTCACAGGCCCAAAAAGAGTGGCAGTGTCCCCAACCTTACCTGTAGATTGCCTGATGGGCAATGATCTGGAAATTTCAGCCTGGGCTGAAATTGAACACCAAACCCATCTGAAGATGTTGGGTGTCCCTGTAAAGGTTAGTGGGGCTGTGATGGCCACAGCCCCAGCCCAAGATTTTGGAGGGATGGAGCCTGGAAGAATGGCCCACTCTCCCCCAGAAGAGAGCACAAGGGTTGAAGAAAAGTCTTCTTCCCTCCAGACAGTAGGTAAGGGTCAGCCTCCTCAGGGAACTGACCCTACCCCTAGTGAAGGAACTGCCACAGAGGTAGTCAGGCCTGGCCTGGCCACCCCCTGATGGCAGAGGACCCTTACAAGGTGGTACCCAGTCTGGAGCAGGTAACCTGCCCCTCTCTACCCTGCCTCAGTCAGCCCAGGGCTGCAGAGGTCAGGGAGGTCAGTGGACCCCCAGGGCCCCCTGTCCAGAGGAACCCCCCATCAGCAGATTAGGGGCACCCAGGCTAGTAGCCCTAGCCAGGTAGAAATTCCTCAACCCACTGAGGGATCCCCCATACCTTTATGTAGGGACCTCCCCAGAAGGACTCTGTTAGGCAAGGGCAAACCTGGGACCAAAGATTCCAAACATGCCATGTCCCTCCAGTGTTCCACCCAAAGGGACCCAACCCCCGGCTGTAGGCAGTCAAAGGTTGACCCTTAGAGCAGAGTACCACTCAGTCATGGAAAGACAGGCATACATGGTGACCAGTGAGCTGAGAAAGCTGAGGCCAACATTCCTAGGGCCACACTTCCCTACTCAGACACCTCACCAGCCTGGTACTTTACCAAAGCACACCACAGGTAGTGATTCCCCATGGTGGAGACCCTCTCATACCCTTAGGGTGAGGGATTGCTTAGTGGACCATAAGACAGGGGGCAACCATGCTAGTGCAGGTGCTTCCTTATATGGCCACTTAGTCAATAAAGGCTCAACTGGCCAAGGTTAGCCTTATCTCCTTTCGTTTGGGGGGTTATGTAGGAAGGTGGAATCTGACTATATGGTTGCCCCCACTTTTTTCCTGGTGTTTTGCTGGTTTATGACTTAGTTGGACTGGGACCCTGCTATTCAGGGCCCCAGTCTATCTGCTCTCTCTAAACGACATGGAGTGCACTCTAGGTGCACTAGTGATTGGATACTGTGGTGCCTTATGAGTCCCTAGTATATGGTACCTTAGGTACCAAGGGCATAGGTACTTCACAGGCCTACCAGGGGCTGCAGCATATATTATGCCACCCCTGGGAAGCAGTCTAAATCTGACACCACAGGCCTGCTACTGCAGCCTGGGTGAGGTGGTGCTAGCACCCCTCACTGAGATATAGGTTTCCTATATCTCTCCTGCACACACATATAAACCTATCAGTCACCCCTAAGGCAGGCCCTATCAATCCTGAGGGCAGGGTGCTTGGCTTCTATGTGAGGGGGTGCCTCTGCCTGAGCAGGGCCCCTCTGCAGCTCTCAGAGCCTATTCTCTGGTGCTGTTTGTGGATGCGGTTAAACCATATACTATTAAGTG
The DNA here is from genome assembly GCA_963921515.1 of Calotriton arnoldi. Lineage (NCBI taxonomy): Eukaryota > Metazoa > Chordata > Amphibia > Caudata > Salamandridae > Calotriton > Calotriton arnoldi. The sequence goes on from CAWUFW010002215.1 coordinate 2,047,518, forward strand.
CATTATATCCTCGCGGTAAATGCTAACTTTGGAATGGCTGCATCAAAACATGTCGTGTTTGGTGTCAAACATCTTGGAATACTACCCCCCGCCAATATTGGCGGCGGGGGTAGCATTCCACCCTTCTAGAGGATCAGACATGTACCTGCTGTGGAAACGCGGTAGAATCCTAAAGAGCCCTGGCATCACAAAATGGATGCCACCAGTCACAGACACTGGGCTGCCCTCCTGCTGATGACCGAAACTCACAGTGGAGGAAGCCCAACAATAGGCATCCTGTCACAGGGAGGTGTAACCACCTCCCAGACAGGGTTTAGTGTATTGGGGCTGGGTGGGTGCACTCTTAGAGTGCTTTGAAGTCCTGCACTGGGGAGCAGAAGGCTCCTCTGTGCATATGCCAGTTCAAACCAGCTCAGGGGCTACCTGCCCCTGCTCTGGCGCGAAACTGGACAAAGGGAAGTGGGTGTAGCCACCCCTCCCTTGACCCTCCCATAGGTGGGGTTATAGAGCTAGTCCATCCCCTCTTTTTAGTATAAGAGGGGAACCTTGCCATTGCAAAGCAAATAACCCCTGGATGACGCTCTACAGAAGAATCCTGGCCCTTCGACGTTCCACTACCTTTGGAAGACAGAAGAATCTCCCTTGGAGTCAAGGAGTGACTCCCTGCTTGGCAGGCACCAAAAACGACAACGACGGTCGCAAACTACGCCGCTCCCGCCGGAGTCCGAAGTCCCTGCAGCCCAAGAAGTGGATTTCCTGACCTCTCCCAGGCCATCGTGAGTCCCCAGCGAAGCTGAGGCAAGTGGACCCCACGAGTAACGAGGAACCGCGACCCCTGGGTACCGTGCACTATTGTCGAGTGCAACCCCTTCACAACGTTCCACGAACTTGTGCTTTGGAACACGTATGGTCCCGACCTCCAGCAGGAATTCCTCCGAAGATCAGAGGCCTACACCGTCCCGAGTGACCGTGGGCCCCTGTTGAGTGATTCCGCCCGAGGTGTCTTTGCGATCCCTTGCCCGCCGGCTTGTGGGTCCCCAGAAGACTTCTTAAAGAAACCAAAGGGCTCCCCTGGTTGCTCCAGGCCTGCCCTGACTTACCCTCGCTGGGTGAGTCCCTCAGACCTTGCTGGTCTGCGCCATCGACTTTTCTTCATCTCCCCGAGACTTGCTGCTGCCAAGGCTTGTTGGCTCCGATCGAGTTGTCGACACTGCAGTCAGCTGCAGACGTCGAGGGACACACCGAATCCAGCTCCTGGTCGTCGTCAACGCCTCCTGGACCACGTGGCTGAAGAGTCAAGGCACCCGCAACCGACCTGAAGCGACCGACGACGGTGGGCATCCATCTTCCTTGCCCCGGGTCACTGCCAAGTGACTTTGAACACTGTCCCCTCTGCTTTCAGGTCATCCTTCTTCAGAATCCAGGCTTGGATTCCACCGGACACTTCTTCAGCTCCCGCAAGCAGCAAGTCTTCTTTGTTCGCCATTGAAAACGACGCCGCGACCCGACACCAAAGGACACCTGTGCACCCGGCTTCCCTGGGTGAGGTAACTCCAGCACTACGGTGCTCCTGTGGGTGTGGGCCCTAGAACTACTTACCCTGTAAGTGACTTGCTTGTAGGTTCTCCCGAAGTATCCTAAAACTCTTTATTTCCAACCGCGACTTGCCCCATTGAAGTTAACGGCGATTCGCGCCTGTGTATCCACACTGCACGCGTCCCCCGTGGGTCCTTTACTTACCTGCCTTGGGTGGTTTCGTGAGGCCCCAGCACTTCTGAAGGCCCTAGGCCTTGTCTCCTTGCAAGTCGTTGTTTCTAAGTCTCTTACTTAGTATATGGTCTGGTACGCCCCTAGGGCCCCAGCCATATTTTGTGCTTAACTTATTGTGAAACGTTGATTTGTGCATATGTTTGTCTTCTAATCTCATAAAGAGATTAGTAGAGAGTTATTTAGAAATAAATACAGATATATTTAATATATATACCTGTGTGGTGTCTTTTCATTTGGTGATTCAAGAGATTATATGGTAAAACAAGCTGCTTTACATTCCTCCGAGACTTAGCCTGAAGGCTGCTCTCCACAGCTACCACTAGGATAGCTTTCTTTATAAGGTTGTCTTAAACCTATCTACCATAAGAGTCGATTTGCCCTGGTGCAAGGTGTCCACTTTAATTAGTGAACAGCATATACCAGGCCAACTTCTCACACGTACCAGTCCAGCACCGGAGATCTCAGCCAGGTAGTGGGGCTCCTCAGAGACATGAAACAGCAGCAGGCTGCCCATCATGCCCGCTTGGACTCACACATGTCCCGCGTGGAGTCCAAGTGGGACACACTGCAAGAGATGACGGCGGTGCACAGGGACAATGCCTCCGCCAGATGAACAGCAACCAGTCTACACCTCCCTGTGTGCCAACAACATCTGGTGCTGAACAAACTGCAACTGCCACAGGGAGGGAGGATGACTCTGGCGGAGAGTCCCCTGCACCGCAGCAGCCTGTACTTGAGGGGCCCCCCAAAGAAGAGGGGTCGTCCGAGGAGGGGCAAGTGAGAGGCCGATGGCCAAGTGCAACCCCCAGGAAGCCTGAACCTGTTCTGGATGTTCACCTTTGTGCACAAACTGTTCACCCTGTTGACGGCAACACAACTCCCACACATGACATGGGGAGTACAAGTTGGACCAATGTCTCAGACAACTGTGGCCCCGATACTGGGGATTTTGTCTACCAGGACTTTCAATTCACCTAGGAACTTCTGATTGCAATATAAATGTACAGCACTAACCATCCTATGCACTATTCACACAAATGTATCACAATAAACACACTAATACACCATACTTGCCTCTGTTGTGATTCCAACGTGGGTGCTGTCATGGGGATGATGAACTGCAAAATTACACTGTGTATGCAAACTACAACAGCAAGTATAACACAGGCATGTGAGTAATGGCAACGTGACACATATGAGGGAGACACACCACCAGGGCTACACAACACATACACACCTAGGCCATCTGACTCATTGCCTACACTGATGTTGCCAGGAAAGACGGTGCAATGCACAGACACCACACCTATTCCCAGTTGTAGTCAAGTAGCCCACAGGTGCAGTAAGCAAATGGCAGTCAAATGTGTGACCACAGACAACGCACATCACAAAGTGAAGCACAGGTTTATTACACAGTTGCAACATGTCGTAACCACTACAGATGCAAGGTAATCCCACCTGGCAGCGGGCACATAGTCAACAACTGTAGAAGGAAGGAAGTCCATGGGTGTGGCGCACATCACCTGTAGGGACACAACAGCTACCACCCTGGAAGTACAATCCCGTCGTCGGTGGACACAGTTGACCAAACGAATCTGAAAGTACCCTGTGAAGGACAGAAATGACACACAGTCAAAAGCAATGGAGAACAGGACAGAACAGCAAAACTCATGCACAATACATGTTACAAGATACCCACCCAGAACCAAGTTAGCATGTCAACACTGTTGGGGAGTACAGACCACCTGTAAGCACACATCGCTACACACATCCAGTCAAGTAGCCCATGGACACACTCCAACAGCACCAGAGCACCACCTACACATATCATACCAACTCACATCATTGACATGACACCTCAGGATACTCACATTCAGCTAAAGAAGTTGGTGATGAGCTGTGTGCGGACATCACCCTCATCATCATCACTGGCATCGTGGTCCAGGCCAGGATCCTCCACAGGTGGCGGATGTTGCTCATTGTCATCCTGGATGAGAGGCAACTCCTTCCGCACTGCCAGGTTGTGGAGCATGCAGCAGACGATGATAATCTTGCACACCTTCGCTGGGGCATATGGGAGGGACCCTCCTGTCTTGTCGAGGCAGCGGAAGTGGCTCTTCAGGAGACCAAATGTCCGCTCAATCACTCTCCTGGTCCGACCATGTGCCTCATTGTAGCGCATCTGGGCTGGTGTCACAGGGTTCCTGAGGGGTGTCAGCAACCACGGCATGTTGGGGTATCCCGAGTCACCTACAGACAGACAAGTGCACATTAGCTGACTTGGAAAAGTGGGCGGAATACTACAGATCAGATCACACACAATGGCACAAAGTCAGTACACACCGACAAGCCAGGCACGCTGGTTCTGCATCTGTGCCATCATCCTGGGGATGCGACTACTCCTCATCACAAAGGCATTGTGTGCTGAACCAGGGAAACGGGCACACACGTGTGAGATGGTCATATCTGCAAGACACACCACCAGTGCATTGACCGAGTGGTAGTGCTTGCGGTTACGGTAGGCCTGCTCCTGGGCCTGTGGTGGTACCAAAGTCACATGTGTCCCATCAATGGAGCCAATGACATGCGGCATCCTCCCCAGGGCATAGAAGTCACTCTTCACGTCAGTGAGTCGTTGCAGTCTAGGGAAATAGATGTACCGGTTCAGGTATAGCAACATTGCCTCCAAAACATCGCGGAGCACACGGCTCAACATGGTCTGTGACATCCCACCAGCAGTCGCCACAGTATGTTGGAAGGTACCGGTGGCAAAGAAGTGTAGGGCTGCCATCACCTTCACCTTGGGGGTCAGCGCTGTAGGATACGGCTGGCCAGGCTGCAAATGTGGGGCCAACTGCACTGCCAAATCCTCAATCAGCTGCCTGGTGAAGCGGTACCGTCGGATGCTGTCCCGTTCCACCATCGTTGCCAGGTCTGGGAATGGCCGATGGACAGCAGGAGCCCTGCAGTGCAGAGGAGAAGAAAGCAAGATTGTCAGTTACCCCACATATGCGGCATTGAACACACTCAATATCACATCATACATCATTATGAGGCACAACTACATGAAGTGTGCAGTTCCGTAAGGACATGTATGGTACATACATGGCCAACATCTGTCATCACGGTTCAACAAGTGGCATCAATAAGTCCCAGGTTGGCCCATTGGATATCATGAGGCCGTGTCACAGTTCCCATCTCCTGCTGCCATGTCACAATCACCCCCCACAGTGACATGTGAGGACAGATGTGCCCCAGGCATCACAGCTCAACGACAGGTACATTCCCAGGGACCCTGTATTGCCACATGGACACTGGCATTACATGGAGTATCATGTATACACCACAGCAAAACAACCATGACCCCCACAGGTAGTGGTTCCACTTGCCTCTGCAGGACAGACATGGACGTCTGTGACACACACACGCACAACATCAAAGTCCATGCACACACAACGTGGATGTGGAGACTGTCTCCCATTGTGCACATGAAATCAGAGACATTGTAAACACTACATGCACACAGACTGTGGAGGACCATCACTATTGTGCCACTGGGACACCCTGGCTCAAACATACCGTCCCACATGGGACTCACGGGGTATGTGACATGACATACACATACACCACCGTGAAATGTGACCATGGCACATGCACAGATATGAACAGTTGCACATCACAGTGGTCATGTACACGTAACACCCAGGATCCTGTCCCCATGAACACGTGCACAGCCTGGGGGTGGCTGCCCCCAGGTGACACCCACAGGACAACATGTACACCAACATACACACAATAGGAAATGCAGCCTTACATGCCTTATGATACAGTTTGGACAGGCTGTGGTGTGGTAGGTGTGCCCCTCACTCCCTGGGAGCTATCTGTGGCTGGCATATGTTCATCTGAGACAGGCATGGTGACATATGCCAGTCACTTGTACAGGGATGCGTTGAACAGCAATGGACCGATCGGTGCACCCGGCCGGCCCATTGCATTCAATGTGTGCGGGTATGCGTTGTACCCCTGTACGCGTTGAACAGCAATGGACCGATCGGTGCACCCGGCCGGCCCATTGCATTCAATGTGTGCGGGTACGCGTTGTACCCCTGTACGCGTTGAACAGCAATAGACCGATCGGTGCACCCGGCCGGCCCATTGCATTCAATGTGTGCGGGTACGCGTTGTACCCCTGTACGCGTTGAACAGCAATGGACCGATCGGTGCACCCGGCCAGCCCATTGCTTTCAATGTGTGCGGGTACGCGTTGTACCCCTGTACGCGTTGTACCGCAATGGACCGATCGGTGCGCCCGGCCGGCCCATTGCATTCAATGTGTGCGGGTACGCGTTGTACCCCTGTACGCATTGAACAGCAATGGACCGATCGGTGCGCACCAATTGTCAATGGCCTAGCCTGGCAATGGACGCGTTTTCGAAATTCGCACGAGTCGGTTGCTGGAAATTTAGTTGGTCACCCACAACAATGTTGCAAAATCATGTATGTCATGAAGTTGAAGATTTGAAGGATGCTGTGGGAGTGTATTGGTGCTGCTATTCCATGGATTGGCCAGATTCAGAAGATGCAAACGACTTGGACCTATCACTTTGGACACATGGGACAGTATCTGCCTCTGCAGCACATATATATTGCTGGCTGTTCCCCTGAGAGCTCACTTGCCTGCACTACATGCTCCAGGACGACATCTGCCACTGCACTGCTGCTGTCTCTGCCCCCTCTGGACCCTGCAAATGCACGTACTGTGGAGAGAGCCCCAGCCTTCAGCCTTGAGGAGAACCAGGCCCTGCTGGACAGCCTACTTCCACAGTACAGCAAGCTGTATGGGACACCAGGGGAGCAGGTGAGTGTTCTGTGCACTGCCTTTCTGAATGTGCATTTTGTCTGACTAACAAGGCTGAAAGTCTGAACGCCACTGGCTAGCAGGCTCACTGAGTAGTTGTCACCCCCCATAGTGTGTAGTGACATGCACTGGACAGGTATGGTGCAGGGACAGTGCATTTGAACAAGGTTTTACTTCCCATGCAATGATACCATGTAGTGACTTGTGGCAAACTGTCCATGGGCAGCGTTGCACTGCCTGTGTACATCATGTGCCCCTGTGATTGAGACATGTATTTACAACTGTGTCATGCACGGATATGTTGCATGTGTAGTAATGGCCTTTTCACTTTGTCATCCTGACAGGTTAATGCCCATCGGAAGCAGGAGATCTGGAAGGACATCGTCCGGGCTGTCCGGTCCGTGGGGGTCTACAAGCGCCGGATCCGCAACTGCCAGAAGAGGTGGCAGGACCTTCGGGGCTGGACCCGGAGGATTGCACGGGTCCAGCTGAAGCTGTCGCCTCCTCGCAGGAGGGGCGGAACACGGACCCTGACCCCCACATGCTCCAGATCCTGGCAGTGGTGTTTCCAGACCTGGATGGGCAGCTGAAGGCCAGACAGCAGCAAGGAGGGTGAGTCAAAGACTGCACTGTGAACTCTGTATTACATGCTATGTGCCCTCCTCTGGCCTGGTTAAACTGCCACAGTACAGCAGTCATGTTGTCCAGGAGCCATGTCCCTCTATTGTGCACTGCCCACTCCTCATCTGATACCCAGGTGTGGCCCTTACATTCAGGGAATTGTGTCACTTGGGACTGTGTCCTTGCAGTTTGCTTCACTCAAGGTGGGGGACAGCATGTGTTTCCCTAACTCTGTTGTGGGCATCATGGGTGGGTCCATTGTTCACACAACGCCTGTGTTCGGACATGTAATCTGCGTGTTGCTTTGATATGCGGTCCACTTGCTGAGCTGAGCCACCACATGTGCCTGGGGCATCTGGCACACACCCATGCAGCGGGTGGGAACAATGTTTAGGCCCCAGGAGTGTGCAGATTACGTGTGTCACACATACATAGCCAGCTATCCACTGTCCAGGGCTCATCCCTCATTCATGTGGGGCAGGACAGTCATGCCTACTCCAGCCCATCCAATACACCTGTACTCCCACTCCCGTGTTTCAGCTGACACGTTGTGCGCAGTGATTTGACCCCTCAGGTGTCTGCCTCTGTGTCAGTGTGCTGTGGATTTGTTGCCAGGACTGCTGGGGTGTTTCTCGGTAGGGGCTCAGCATGCCACTGGAGATGTGACCATAGGAGACGATACTTGTGTGTCACATAGGTGTTTGATCAGCTGCCCGTGCAGACTGGGGTATGCGAATGTGAAGTTCAGGCAGCTGTTTCCCATTCACAGCAGATTGTGAGGGGCTCAGGTTCAGAGGGTAGTGTCACAGGTCTCCCATATGTCCAATCGGTATGACCTGGACAGATGAGGGTTAAGATGATGTGTTGTGTGGGGGATGTACATGTGCACTTGTGCAGCTCCAGGACTTGCATTCCCCATGACCTACTATTGTGACACAGTGCAGAGTGTTGTTGTCTGGCTGCCAAGTCATACATCACTGAGACAGTGATGTATGACTTAGCAGTCATGCCTCCGCCATGGCATGTGTCTACTTATTGGTGATCCTGCAGGGGAGTGACATGTGCTACATGCACACCATTGTGGCGATGGCTCTCAGGACATGGGTGCATCATGGTGTCTGTCGCTGGTATGCATCACATGCATTTCCTATTTGACTCTGGGCATCCCTTTCATCCGGAAACCTGTACTGACTCAGTGGCAAGAGTTGTGATGTGTGCATGTCCACATGCTACACCGTGTCCTCTGCACTGTCCAACTACTGTGTAGGTGGTGCATGTGTCCACACTGGGGTGTTGCTATCCAACAGACACCAGACAGATGGGTGCAAGGCCATGTGGGGTGTGAGTGCCATGGTTGGCATCAGACTGACAATTGGCTTCTCCTGTTCAGTTAGGGCACTTTTAGCAATGTTCAACTAATGATGCCAGGGCTTGCTCTGTAATGTGCTGTGCTCACAGTGGTGTGTGCGTTTGGTGCAGGTGACTGATGTCTGTCTGTTTCCCCAATGTTTGCAGATACATCCACGGCCACGGAAGGGGACAGCTCCACGGACCAGGAGGAGCAGGAGAGCCAGACTGGGTCAGCAGCCGAGGAGTGGTCGGAGGGACCCAGTGGCATGGAGGGCGAGGGGAGCCACACCGAGGAGTCCTCAGCAGCATCCACCTCAGCTGAGGACCACAGCGGCTCGGATGATGTCTCCCTTATGGAGGCGGGTGTCAGCAGCCACCACACCCCAGCTAGTGTTGCTGTCCCCGCCACCACCAGCACCACCACCGCCCTCCCATCGGCTCCCATTCCCCAGGTCCGTGGAGACTCCCATGTTCGGGAGCGTGTCTCCTTTGGGCCAGGCACCGCACCCCCTGCCACTGTGTCCCCTGCTGCCCTGAGTGAGGAGTCTGTGTACCTCCTTCGCCAGCTCCATGTAGGGCAGACAGCCATGCTGAGTGTCCTCCATGCACACACCGCTCTGTTGACTCAGCTGGTGTCGTTCATGGAGGGCATCTCATCGGGCATGTCTGACCTACAGAGGGGCAATAGGTCCATGGACTCCTCCCTGACGGCAGCAGTGTCCCTCCTCAGACAGTCCCTCACCCCTCCTGCCTCTGCTCCATCCACACTCCCCAGCACCTTACCCATCCCAAGCACACACACACCGGCACAGGCACACACCAGCACACACACGTCCAGCACACAGACACACACGCCACAAACAAAACGCACACGCACGCACAGTCAGGGGACTGAAACCAGACTCACAGGGGATGGGGCCCTGGAACACACACACGCATCCACGAGCACTGCGCAGTCCTCAGTTGCCTCTCCCTCCAAAGCACCCTCCCTTGCCTCACCTGCAACCCCAAAGACCCAGCGGCTCTTCCTCAGTGACCTCGGCCTCTTCCCCTCCGATCCAGCTGATACAGCATTCAGGGGGAAGAGGAAGCCCACCCACATGGAGCAGAGTGCCCCTCGCCCCCGGACACCCTCCCCAGGCGCAGACAGACTGAGGCCCCCACCCGCAAGTCCCCCGGAGTCGTAAGAGCAAGACCCCGCCGCCGCCCTGCAGCTCAGGCACCAGGTCTCCTTCCTCCATCTCTCAGGCCCCCACTCCACAGGTGCCCCACCACACCCTGCCCCAGGTTCCCCCACCCACAGATATACCATCCCCAAGAGGATCCGGCCTTCTCCCCCTGCCACTTGCTCTCCCGGCACCACACCCCCGCTGCGCTTGTCTGTGCCACTAATGTGGTGAGGATGTCCTCCCCTCTGTCCAGCCCACCTTGCCTGTTCCCCATTCTCCTCCCCTGGTGGTAGGCACTGCAGTGGAGTCCACTACCACCCTGTCTGACTTGGGCACTGCAGTGGCGGACCTGTCCACTCCATCTGCAGGGTCCACTGCAGTCGTGCCGGCACCCACAACATCTGAGTCATGCCCCCAGTTGTGCCGGCACACACCATGTCAGACACCTCCACTGCAGTTGTCAGTGGCTCTCCAGCACCCACCACCCCTTCCCTGCCTCCTCCTGGTGAGCCCTGATACTGTCCCTGCGGTGCCTGGCCTGCCCCCCCGGTTGCCCCTCCTAGTGGATTGTCCCTGGTTTTGTGCAGTGCAGGCATGCGTAGGGTGACATCTGCCACTGTCACCCTGTTTTGACTTTGACAATGGACTGGCCATTGGCCTTTGTGTTTTTTCTGGACTTTCACTTTTAAACACACATATGCTGAATAAAGCAACTTTCTGTTCTCTAGGGCTTATGCTTCTGATGTACATGTTGTTGATGATGCTAACCATGCCCTTGCTGCAGTGATGGTGATATTTGGTCTCATGATAATGAAGTGTTACTGTGCAGGAACACATGTGGTCCAGGGGGAATGTGTCCTATCCTGTGGTGTATCCATGTCATCCATAGCAGCATCTGAGGGTGTCATGTGTTCAGTATTTGGCAATGGGATTTCCTACTTACATTAGCAATTTCACATCTGTGGCTTCCACCCCTGCACATCTGTTGTGCCTGCCATTGTTCAATTCGTCTACTTCCCTGACTGTGTGGCCATCTCCACTGGACATGCAGGTTTGGGCATCAATGGGGAAGGACTCATCTGTGTTGTCAGTGCAACATTGCTATACAAGTGTGTTGGATCTGTGCTGATGATTTTGTTGGCACTTCCATGACCAGGCTGATGTGACGGGAGCCTTCATTTGGTGCTAATTGTTGATTGTGTGACCAAGTGCTCAGCTGACATGATGGGGCCCTACTGAGGCAACATATGTCACAGCTTTCCTCACACAGGAGTGGAGTCCCCTCATGGCAGTGTGTACTCCTGTGACATTGCCTGCGCCCAAGGTGTGTGTTGTATGAGCATGTCTGTGTGTTCACTTCCGTTTTGCTGTGCATGCTGTGATCCCTAGTGTTGTACCTGTTTGTGATGCTTGCTGAGTTGACCTATGTTCCCCCAAAGTCTTCTCCCTGGGTTCTCTGTGATGTGGATGCATGGCACATTACTGGTCATCAGGGTGTCACCCATAGGTGTGTTTGCTGTCAGGGCTGAGTTTGTGTGCAGACACAGATGGGTCACAGTCAGGTTTCCCCTTGGCACTTGTTGTTTGCACCTGTCATGTGATTTCCAGTTTGTGTTATCTTTCAGTGATTGTGACACGTTGTGTGTGTGACTGCTGGCACTCCTCAGGGTCCGGGCTGCAATGTTGGTTGTTGTCTATGTGTGTTCTTTGTGGGTGACCTTGGCTTCTTCATTGGTGTGTGACTGTGGCTGGGATCCCATTGGTTGGTGTGGTATTGCCGTCATGTCCATGTACAGCGTAGTGTGCAGTGTGTCAGACATTCAGGAGTCTTGTTGAGTGGCCATGTGTGATGTGTTTCTGCACCTTGGTTCCCACCCACCACCCTGGAATTGTCATGGGTGCATGTGCAATGTCACCAGTGCATGTGTGCTTCACTGCTGCACATTGTTGGAGGTCGAGGTGTGTGGTGTTGAGTGTGTGCAGATGAGAGTTGTTGCCCGGCTAGACCCCTGCCTCCATGTTGGCCTTGGCTTACTGGCCGTGCTGATTGATTTGTGCTTGTGTAGGTGTGATGGTAGTTTGTTGCTCAGGACACATGACTGTGGTTCACAGTGTGAACGACATTTAGCTTTGTCATCACAGTGGGATTGTAATGCAGCCCAGGGTCACCACATTGTGGGGGCCCTGGGGGTAGTGTTGTGGTGTGTCTGTGTCTTGCTGTGTCAGTTGCTGTTCCTACGTGCCTGTGTGACATGTGTGATTTGTGCTCCCTCTCATCTGACAATGCCTGATTGCCCACATAGGGGATTTGGATCCATGAGTTACCTTTGTGTGGCACTGTATGCACATCTGTATAATTGGTATTCAGGCCTCCTCATGTGTTGTGTGGTTGCCTGGGGACACTGGCACCCCCCCTCACCTGTTGTATTTGATGTGCAGTGTGGGTCTGCCTGTTTGTGTTTGTGCATCTGCACCACTGCATTGGCATATCTTAGGTGTGCCATTGGCTGTATGTAGTTTGGTGGGTTTCCCCTGCTGTCCCTGGGACTCCTAGGTCATCAGTCAGCACAATGATCATGGTTTGTGTGTCCCATTGCTGCCATGGTATGGTATCTGTTCACCTCACATCTACAGTCTCCACAGGGTATCTGCATTTGTGTGCCCATTGGTGCAAATATGTGGGTCTGCATTCTGATGGTCACTTCTGTCATTGTGTCATTGATGAATGTTGACTGTGTCAGCCCCCATGGGTGTTGTTTGTCTGCACATGGCCAAAGGTATGTCTTATTTGCACTGCAGTATTTGCCTCCCCCAATCTATGTTGCAATGGGACACATGCACTACTTTGCCACTGATGTGTTTTATGTTCTGTGACCAGGAATCATCCATGCAGTTTGGCAGTTGCAGCTTTTTCTTTGTCAACACTTACATTTTGGTCACTGTGATGATGGGGGTTTGGACCCCATTGCCACAATGTTCAAAATGTGCTTCAGATATGGACCGCACACTTACCTTTTGGTCACTGTGATGATGGGGGTTTGGACCCCATTGCCACAATGTTCAAAATGTGCTTCAGATATGGACCCCGCACTTACCTTTTAGTCACTGTGATGATGGGGGTTTGGACCCCATTGCCACAATGTTCAAAATGTGATTCAGCTATGGACCCCACACTTACCTTTTGGTCACTGTGATGATGGGGGTTTGGACCCCATTGCCACAATGTTCAAAATGTGCTTCAGCTATGGACCCCACACTTACATTTTGGTCACTGTGATGATGGGGGTTTGGACCCCATTGCCACACTGTTCAAAATGTGCTTCAGCTATGGACCCCACACTTACATTTTGGTCACTGTGATGATGGGGGTTTGGACCCCATTGCCACAATGTTCAAAATGTGCTTCAGCTATGGACCCCACACTTACCTTTTGGTCACTGTGATGATGGAGGTTTGGACCCCATTGCCACAATGGTCATGGCCTGCTTGCATTGTGGGGGCCACACACATATATGTGTGGCACATGTGATAGGGGGTCACATTGTATGTTCAAAGTCATGTTCAGTGTTGTAGGCATTTGACACAGTCTACACACGCTTGTCATGGTGTTGGGGGGATGTCTTTGTCTTGCATTCCCTAGGTTGTGGTGTGCTGGTTGTGTCATGCATTGTCCATCCTATGAGTGGGGGTGGTGTTGGTGGTAGGCATCCAGCCCCCCATGGGTAGAGGTGGTAGTAGTGACAGGCATCCAGCCCCCCCTGGGTAAGGGTGGTAGTGGTGGTAGGCATCCAGCCCCCCCTGGGTTGAGGTGGTAGTAGTGGTAGGCATCCAGCCCCCCCTGGCTAAGGGTGGTAGTGGTGGTAGGCATCTGGCACTCCCATGGCTAAGGGTGGTAGTAGTGGTAGGCATCCAGCCCCCCCTAGGTAAGGGTGGTAGTAGTGGTGGGCATCTGGCACCCACATGGCTAAGGGTGGTAGTAGTGGTAGGCATCCAGCCCCCTGGCTTAGGGTGATAGTAGTGGTAGGCATCCAGCCCCCCTGGGTAAGGGTGGTAGTGGTGGTGGGCATCTGGCACCCCCATGGCTAAGGGTGGAAGTAGTGGTAGGCATCCAGCCCCCTGGCTTAGGGTGATAGTAGTGGTAGGCATCCAGCCCCCTGGGTAAGGGTGGTAGTGGTGGTGGGCATCTGACACCCCCTGGCTAAGGGTGGTAGTAGTGGTAGGCATCCAGCCCCCCTGGGTAAGGGTGGTAGTTGTGGTAGGCATCCAGCCCCCTGGGTAAGGGTGGTAGAAGTGGTGGGCATCTGGCACCCCCCTGGCTAAGGGTGGTAGTTGTGGTAGGCATCCACCCCCCCCTGGGTAAGGGTGGTAGTAGGGGTGGGCATCTGGCACCCCCCTGGCTAAGGGTGGTAGTAGTGGTAGGCATCCAGCCCCCCCTGGCTAAGGGTGGTAATGGTGGTAGGCATCTGGCACCCCCATGGCTAAGGGTGGTAGTAGTGGTAGGCATCCAGCCCCCCTGGCTTAGGGTGATAGTAGTGGTAGGCATCCAGCCCCCCTGGGTAAGGGTGGTAGTGGTGGTGGGCATCCAGCCCCCCTGGGTAAGGGTGGTAGTAGTGGTGGGTATCCAGCCCCCCTGGCTTAGGGTGATAGTAGTGGTAGGCATCCAGCCCCCCCTGGGTAAGGGTGGTAGTAGTGGTAGGCATCCAGCCCCCCCTGGCTAAGGGTGGTAGTGGTGGTAGGCATCCAGCCCCCCTGGGTAAGGGTGGTAGTAGTGGTGGGCATCCAGCCCCCCTGGCTTAGGGTGATAGTAGTGGTAGGCATCCAGCCCCCCCTGGGTAAGGGTGGTAGTAGTGGTAGGCATCCAGCCCCCCTGGGTAAGGGTGGTAGTGGTGGTGGGCATCTGGCACCCTCCTGGCTAAGGGTGGTAGTAGTGGTAGGCATCCAGCCCCCCCTGGGTAAGGGTGGTAGTTGTGGTAGGTATCCAGCCCCCCTGTGTAAGGGTGGTAGTAGTGGTAGGCATCCAGCCCCCCCTGGCTAAGGGTGGTAGTGGTGGTAGGCATCCAGCCCCCCTGGGTAAGGGTGGTAGTAGTGGTGGGCATCCAGCCCCCTGGCTTAGGGTGATAGTAGTGGTAGGCATCCAGCCCCCTGGATAAGGGTGGTAGTAGTGGTAGGCATCTGGCACCCCCTGGCTAAGGGTGGTAGTAGTGGTGGACATCCAGCCCCCCTGGGTAAGGGTGGTAGTGGTGGTGGGCATCTGGCACCCCCATGGCTAAGGGTGGTAGTAGTGGTAGGCATCCAGCCCCCTGGCTTAGGGTGATAGTAGTGGTAGGCATCCAGCCCCCCTGGGTAGGGGTGGTAGTGGTGGTGCGCATCCAGGCCCCTGTGTGCATATGTGGCATTGGTGATGGGCATCCCGCCCCTATGGTGCTGCTGTTGCTGGTGTAAGTAAATTCTGCATCCCTCTGTGTGTGTGTGATGTGTCGTGTACGTGTTGTATGTTTTTGTGGTTGGTGTCTGACTTACCTTCTGCGCCGTACGCGTCCGTGCCTGTTCCGGTAGTAAATGTAGAATATTGGTAGGATCGGGACGAAGGGATTCATGGTTGGTTTGTCTCGTTCGTCTTTCTCGTTGCTTCGCGTCGTCCTCGTCGCTGGCGTGTTCGCCTCGTAGCCGTGGATCGTGTTGTGGCGCGAATCGGAGCTTATGTGCGCCTCTCCCGGAAGCTTTGACGTGCCGGACGTAGCGATGGGTTCGGCGCATACGGAAAGCGCATCGTACTTGTTCGGCCGGACGGGGCTGCATTTTCCCTTCCGTGCGACTCGATTCTGCGTTTCCGGATTCGCCTCGGTCGGAGAACAGGACCTGGATTGGGTGAGTACGACTCGGCCGGATTCTGTGCTGTTGTGCGCATCGTACTTACTCGTTCGGTATGATGTACGGATCGGTCGGGAAACAGGCATTCGCATGGCTTTTTTCCCGACCGAATGGTATTGGGTGCGCCTCCGACCGAGATCGGAATCGGCCCCCAAGTCTCTAATCTGCCTTCTCATCACGGGCCACCAGTAGCGTTGTTTCAACAAGGAAACAGTCTCCCTAAGTCCCTTATGTACAGAACCTATCCCTTCGTGTGCTGCCACAATTAAGCCTTGCCTACGATCCATATTTGGTATTACTTTATCCCCCACTACAGGAACCTGAGCATACGGAATGTTTTGTGCATCTAACTTGTAGGAGTACTTGAGTGGAAATTTCTTTGGTACTGCTGTGCTGCCTTTGCGTGAAGCATTGACAGCTACCATAATCTCGCCGTCTATTCTCGTTTTTGAACGAGTAACTGCAGCTACGGCGGCTGTGCGTACAGCCCCCTTTGCGGCTTCATCAGCCAATGAATTCCCTTCAACGTGAACGTCATCACGCTGATGACTCAGTGTATGTATCACGTGAGCCCTTGGTAGTTCGTTTCCCAACTCCACTACCTGTTCCCATTGCATTTTATGCTTAATTGTGCCACCTTTCGCGTCTTTAAACCCGTTTTGTTCCCAATGATGTAAATATTCATTGTACGACTGTACACAGTAAAAGGAATCACACACAATTAGTGTGGGGAATTCGTGATCTGTATTTACAAGTGCCAGTATCAGTGCTTTTAATTCTGCCAACTGAGCCGTGCAGTCTCCTAGAGATTGCGTTTTAGTGCTACTGGGATGGAACTTTCCATCGCGCATGCGACCTTTAACGATTGCACACGCCGCGATGTAAGCTTGCTTACTCCCTATGGCCGGTTGAGCAGAACCGTCAGTGTAAATAATGTATTCATACTGATCTAGAGGCAAGATCTCATTTGGTAGAGAATATTCTTGTTCGTATTGCAGAAATGCTTGTGTTTTTAAACTTGGATCAAATCTGTATTCAACATCCGTTGCAGTAAGAGAATTAGCCCATTGTATCCATCTGGGATGTAAGGCTTTCGCATTTGGAATGCTAGCTTTTGTAACAGCTTCTAAAGCTGGTACTGGGGTACCGACAATTATGCGTTTACCCTGAGCCAGAGCTCTTTCTCTTGCTACAGTGGTCTGCACTGCTGTCAGGATTTTTTCTGTTGAAGTAAAACGCATCTCTGCGTTTGTGTACAGGTGTGATTTATATGCGATTGGTACCATTTCGCCTTCATTGAAAGTTAAATAAGTGTACCCGCATTGACCCACTATTACTCGGATCACTAAGTTGCGTACGTTTACGCGTGTCTGTAAGTGTTTTGAAGCTATCATGTCTTCCTGTAGTGAACGTAGGATATTTGTATGTTCCTGTGTCCATTGTCTGATTGAAAAATCAGGTTTTATTAAGTCGTAGAAAGGTTTTACTCTTTCTGCGTAATCCAAAATGTATGTTCAACCAAAATTTAGGAATCCCAGAATTGATTGTAAATTCTTTAATGATTTTGGAGGTTGGCGCAGCGCACACTTTTCTAAAAAGTTAGCTGCTAGGCTTTTTCCTTCACTTGACAGCTCATACCCTAAAAATAGGACATTGAGGTGGGCAATTTTTGATTTTTTGAAATTAAATTTATAGCCCTCAGAGGCGAATCGCATAATAATGGTGCTCACCCTGGTCAAGTGACTCGGTAAGTCATCGTCCGTCAGATAAATATCATCCACATAGGACAATGCTTCTTCATCCAAATTTTGGAGTAACTCTGTTACCCTTGCTGAAAACAACCCCGGGCTATTCTTATACCCTTGGGGGAGTCGACAAAATTGCCTATGCGACCCCAGCGCTGAGAATGCGGTCAGATACCTGCTTTCAGGCACTATATTTTGGCAGAAAAATCCATTTGAGATATCAAGTGTTGTTTTGTATTTTTGTTGCACAATGTTATTCATTAATGCGGCACTGTGTGCATTTTGAACTGCAAATGTCTTTGTGCAAGTGTTTAAATGTCTGTAATCTAAAACTAGACGATATGTGTTGTCAGGTTTGGCTACGGGGGAAGTGCAATTTTCTATCACCCCCTGGTATTCAAGTTGATCTAGGATCTCCCTAACTTGTTTTTTAGCTTCCTGCTTTATAGGATATTGCCTTTGAGCATTTGGTGAAACTTTTAACGGGATCACGTGGTGGGTTGAATCCTCATCCCAACCAAACTGATTTTTGTACAATGCTGGAGCTAGGGCAACCGCCCACTCCTGCGCATATGCATGTTTAAGATGTATGGGAACGAGGTCGGAAAATGCTGGAAAAATTACCTTTTCTCCCTTTGGGCACTCCATGACGAATGCTGGCGGCCAGTCTTGCTCTGCTAATAGGATGTCATATCCAGATGACAAATTGTCCCAAAATAGACCTTTAACTTTCCTGGGTTTGTCCCCCTCCATCCGGAGTGTTATCTCATGTAACTTATGTGGGACACTTACCCAAGTATCAGGTATCTCCACCGTGATATACTCACTCAACTCTGCTGTCACCAGAAATTCCTTCAGGTTCTGGCGAGATATTGTTACTTCTGCCGCGCTGTCTAGCATCGTCAGAGCCCATTCCCCGTTCAGAAGCTGTGTCCTCCGAATTCTGGGCATGTCTGATCTTGAGACCTGCTACCTTCTTCTTTTTGAACTGAGGTTTTTGTTTTTGTTTATCCTCTTTTTTAGGTGCGTAGTCCGCAGCGCGTTGCGTGTCTCTGGACTTTGTACGCTCCTCTTGTCTGTGTTCTGACCGTCCTTCCCTCTCGGAGTTTCTTGATGAACCCTGAAAGGAACGAGAGGAACGTGTATCAGTATCCTGATACCTGTCAGGTTTTCTAATATTATCCCTATTCCTGAGGTTATACCTCCTTTCAGAGGGCTCCTGTTGAGGAGACCTGCCTCTGGATTGAGATCTGTTGTCTTTAGACTTTTGTTGTTTTTTATTTTCCCACTTCTTTTTAGAAGAAGTAGGTGTCTGCTTTGTAGTATCCTTTTCAGAACTGCCCACTAGTTGTGGTTTTAATGCTTTCCCACCTAAACTGTCTCTGCCTAATTCTGCATGTGCAGTTTCAATGATTTTGGGTAGTTCGTGTTGTTGATCTACTGGACCGAACTCCCTTAGGCGTTGGCGGATCGCCACTGAAGCTGCTTCCCCTTTAATGTTAGCTAGTATTATGGCTGATACCTGATCGAAGTTGTTTAGTAACTTCATCCCTAAGTTAAGGGCAGGATCTGCTCCGTACTCATTTTGTATCTGTCTCAATACGTCTGGCACTACTGCTAAGGACGGGATACCATGTGTTCTGGTATATAGTGCAGCAAAGACTGAACCCCAAGAGGTGCAATCCTCTACTTGTGGTGTGATCCCCATGGGCAAGCAGATTGTTAGAATTCTGTGTTTATCATAGGTGGTAGTATTCGGGAATACTGCCTCAAGCTGAGTTATTTTCTGAGCTATCCAGAATGGGATTTGTTCGCGTTTTGCGTGCAGTTTGCCCATTACCGTGTGTATGTTTGAGGAGTAATCTTATTTCCTGTACCCTGAGCTGGAGTACTATTTGCTGCACCTGGTGCAGGTTGGATTGTTAAAGTCCTCATGACGAATTGTGTCAGGCTTCTGTAGATTTTAATTAAATCTCTGTGTTGTATGAGTAATTCTGGCTGTGGCATTGTTCCAATGTCAGGATGCGGTGTGTAAGCTGCTAGTATTGGCCATGTGGCCCCGTCTCCTCCGAGCGGGCCTAATCTTACTCTTCTTCTTATGTGGGGTAGGGCGCCATTAAACCAGTAATGATGTTTCTGGTAAGTGAGTGGAATCTCTATGTCCTCAAACGGGGCAAAGTCCTGTGGTGCATCTCCTTTTATATAGTAGTGAAATGTCTTTGTTATGGCATTTGCTGCTGGGAATGTAACCCATGAATAGAATACCTCTGTTTTGTTTGATTCGTGTGCCTCAATCACGAAAACTACCATGCCCCCCTTGGCTGGTAAGCCATTTTCTAATAGTCTTAGGGTGACTGTCATTCTGAATTTTGGTGCAATCTGTATTGCATCCTCAGGATCTTCCTCATCTTCTGACAGGGGCAGTGGCATTTGTAGTGGATCTAAGACCGCGGTAGTCATTGTGTATAGAACACAGACTAATGTTTCAAAGAAACTATGATAAGGTTTTATGCACAATTTTAGGAACGCTATCTCCTTTCAAGCTTGAATAACCAACAGCCAATAAATAGTATTCTCGTACTACTCAGCTGTGGCGGATATTGTGCCCACCCACTCCAGACGTCTTTGGGGTTTTGTGAGTAGGTTCTCTGAGAATAGCATGACTGAACTACTCAGATTCTACTGTTAAATAAGTACCCAACCAACGTTGGCGGCGCCATGCCGTGTAGTTCCTATAGTACCCCTGCAGGACCTACGCGTTTGGATAACATAAACTGTGGGCTTGGTGGCAGACTGACTCTGTGCACCCCCACCGCGTATGTTAGCCAGATTTGCATTAGCTAGCTAACAGTGCCACTAGAATCTCTTCTTATCGGGGAGAGATTAGTTTCTGGCAACCTTAGATCATGACAACCCTAATTCCTCAGAATCGTGGAAACAATGTACTACTTTTCGCTCAGTCACTCGTGCTTACTTATTCGGTTTGTCTCAGAGAGTTACACAGAATAAACAATCTGGGTGTTTCAATAAGTATTTATTGAACAGTTGTTATTCTAGTGTAAAATATATGTGCTGCAGCAATCAGCAGACAATAGCAGAGATATATTATCAGCAGTACGATCAAAGTGAAAGAATAGAACAGTTCTACCATATTGCAATAATCATGAATACATACATGAATATAAAAAGCATTATGCAAGTGCGCGTACTCCTACGATGCCTAACTAGATACACCTGAGTGTACCTAGCATATGTGTAGGTCTAAAAGCCTAAGAGCCAAGAATCCTTCTAGGATTTAGTCGAACCCCCATACCTGAATAGAGAGAGTGTGGGACCCCGTCCT
The DNA here is from genome assembly GCA_963921515.1 of Calotriton arnoldi. Taxonomy (NCBI): domain Eukaryota; kingdom Metazoa; phylum Chordata; class Amphibia; order Caudata; family Salamandridae; genus Calotriton; species Calotriton arnoldi. The sequence continues at coordinate 2,068,245 of CAWUFW010002215.1, forward strand.
GTTCTCGAGTTGGACACCCCGCAAGGGCTGTGGTAGACCGCTGTCAGCTGGAGCGACTGCATGCAGGAGCCTCAGCGTCTCTGGTCAGTGTGTCAGCATGGAAGTCTCGGTTCCCTCTGTCTTACCGGGGTAAGATGTGGTGTATTTATACCCTGAAGACTCTAGTTGCTTCGTATGGTTTGTATTGGGCCTTGTTAGACTTGAGGAAGACTTCCGGGGTGAACTTTGTACATACATATTATGCAGGTGGTGTATTCCTAGAGAGTCATGCATAATTGATGAGTACAGTGTGGGCCTGTGTTTGGGAAAAACCCTGCTGTATTCAAAACCACAGGCTAGATAACGTTCAGCCCTCGGAGCTCGTTGTGTACTAGCGAGGACCAATGTAGGTGAAAGATCATGCCTATATAAGGAATCATGACTATAATAGGACATGTACAGTTATGACCGTAATAGGGCAAGTACGAATATGACCGTATTAGGGCAAATACGAATACGTCCATTTTAGGGCATGTATGAACGGGTCTATATTAGGGCCTCTATACGGGACATAACACTTTAATTTGTAATGGAAAGAATCCTAATATGAATATTTAGTGGAGTAAAAATTCTACTGTTTCTAGGGTGGAAAGAGGAATGGGAAGAGTTTCTGAATACCCACAAATGTATGTACTTGTGCCCATTCACAAACTTCCAAGGTTAACCGTGCCTTTGATGGGCTGCTCAGTCTTTCTAATAATAGGCGCAGACTTAAATGTAGCTCAGTTGTGGGTTCCCCTGTTGGAATTGAAGAGGTTTATAGCATATGGCGGCAAGGTTTGAGGCTGTGCAATCTTTGGCCCAATCCCAGGCCGACGAGTCCATGGCAGTCTATTTTTACGGTTCACAATGCTATGTTCGCATCACTGAGGATTATTTTCTTTGTGGAGTCGAAATTACATAAGAAGAAAAAGTCTGCACAATCATGGTATAATAAGTCATATAGGGCAGCCAGACGCTTTCTAACTAGAGCCATTCAGGGCCAGGATAGGTCATTGATATCAGAATCCAGGCAAGCTTACAAGGCCATTGTAACCCATGCTAAGAAAGATTGGGACCTTGATAGCTGGGCCTCCATGCTTCATGCCCTTAAGGAAAGAGACCATTGTTCCTTTTGGCATATTTTAACTAATGGAGATCTGGAGAATCTTTCCTCTCAGGAAAATAATATCGCGACAGCAGATTGAGTTGCCCATTTTTCTGAGCTCTACTCTCCCGCTTCTGATTTTACTGAGAACTCCAAATATGGCGGTGGCCGAGTGGGTGCTGGACCAGTCTAGCCTCCACTAGACCTCTCTGATTATGACAGCAATCCTATACCTCATTGTGAGGTTAGGACTGCCCTGGACTGGATCATCTCAAACAAAGACCCAAGTTTGGACAAAGTTCCAGGGGACCTATTTAGCGCTAAAAAGGACATTTCTTGCCCCTACTTGGTCCTATTTTTTAATGCTGTTTTGAAAGGCGCACCAATGCCACCTACCTGGGCAGGGGCTGCAATAATTCCGATATTTAAAAAAAAAAAAAAAGATGATGCCACCCACAAGAAGCAGATGGTCATCGTGTAGTACGGGCAGTATCTTACCCAGGGCATTCTAGGGTGAAGAGTATATCTGATTCACCAGTGAATCCTTAACAACATGGCCATGATTTGGTAATACGTTTCAGTTTCTGTAGTTGTGATGTAACACTTTCAGGCTGAGGCTATAACCAGGGCCACAGGAATTATGTGGCTGGGGAGGACCAAATTATGCAGCTGGGTGGACTAAATAATGCAGCAAGAAAAGACAAATTATGTGCCATGAGGCGGGACATTGTGTGATAGTGTCATTTTATAATTTTGGCATTTTTTCACATTTTAACACTGTCTGAACAAAGATTTAATCCCATTAGTACCAATTTACCACCCAAATACTGCAAAAATCAACATATAGAAGACCAGTCAACCTTTGCGAATGGCTTTCCACTGTACGGCAACATGCGCCACTGTGTTTGTAGCAACTTTTGATCCATTTGAGCTAGAAGCCAATTGTTTGTTAAAATATGCAGACTATGCATCAGATGATAGATTATGTGGCATATGCTGCAAATCCACAATTATATGGAAAACACAGCGGCCATAAAATCATATAATTCCAGTGGCCCTGGCTATAAGATTCAGTGACAGCAGCTGGATAGTTAAGAGTGCCTAGTCTCTTGACGGGTGGATCTCTAAATGATAGCAACAAATGACTATAGTGATCACTGGTATCTCTAGAGGTGCTGAGAGCAACTGCAGGACTAGTTCCTCATGTGGAGCAGAGGACGTTTTGGTGATTGCTGTCCTTCCACTAAGGCTACCAGACAGTGTGTGGGTCACTGCCATCATCACACATGCACTAACAGCACATCTCACCAGGTCCCACCTGCGGTTCCTGCAACAGCTACGCTGCTGGTTTCCCTTTTAGTCATTTGCTGTGTATGGCATTCTCTTCTATATGTTTGATAATGTAAGCATGCCTACTAGGCCTTGATGCATGCTAACGTTTTCCATGTTTGGGTCTTCGGTGGAAGTGAGTGAGTGATTCACTTACTGTAACTGTTCTAGGCCTGGATCTTAGGCGTCAATTAATGTGAGTTTTCCTGGAATTTAATGAAGTGTCTGTAAGCGCACAATTGCCTTATATTTTCACTCATGTTGCTTTAGCAAAAAGGAATTATTTTTCCATTCTCTGCTGAATGTTAATGGTAGTGTTCATGGTAGCTGGAAGAGGCGATTGCAAATTAAACTTTTTTTTTTTTTTTATAGAGTTTAATATAGGGCGAACTAGACCCGAAGATATCGGGTATCAGAGCGCTTTACATAGCACCAGTTTCGTTACACAAGGACACATTCATTTTTGTTATGCACAGAGAGATTAAGTGATTTGCCCAGGAACACAGGATGTTGAGCGTCGTTACCGAGACTCGAACCCGGTTCCCCAGCGTCGACGTCGACTGCTCTAGCCGTAAGGGTACATCCTCTTATGCAGGTTTGTGCATCAAGAGAATAACTCAGAAGGTTGAAAAGAACCTGCCTCTTTTTCTTTTCTCTACAATTGTCACATTATCCTCTGAGGGCCATGAAAATCTAACTTGGCCTTTACCAATGGGCATCACCCCCAAATTTATAGGGTTCTCACAACACCTTGTCCTGCTGGAGGCCAATGTGCTCTGCCTCCAACCACAAATTGGGACAAATTCTTTAGTCTGGTGGTGACGTGGCATGTGGTCTGTCGCAAGTGCTCAGCTGGGATGAATTGAAGGAAGATGTAGAGAAGACTACCTTACAGCGTAAACTTTGATAACGACCCAGGTCATGTGTGATGGGCCACCGGAAAGAGGACTTTTTATGCCGTAAATACTTAAATTGATATTTTATGTGTTTATGTTTGATTGTGCATAGAAATGAACCCTTACGGAAAAAAACAAGAAAATGAACAACACAATGCAAATAATACAAAAAAGACTACTAATACTATTGTGTGCTTTGTGAAAAATGTCTTGTGATACTTTACATTATTTGTTGTTTACAGAGTCACAAAGATTCACAACTCTTTTTGTGTGACATTAACACTTGTGCAACAGCCACCCCCCCCCCCCTTAATTCCTCTTGGTGATCTATACTTAGGTCCTCGTTCCAAGTGACAATTTTCCAAACCAAGCAGTGGCGGCAATTCTACCACATGCCAATGTTAGTGACCCAGTAATCCCAATAAGCAGACTCAGAACCTGACATTTAAGGACCCATAGACACCAAACCCATTCTCACCAGGTACGGATGAACAGCTGGCGAAATCCCTGCATGGGTAGGGGCTGTAGGCTGGAAGATAGACCTGTCCCCCTGCACAACCCCTGCAGCACAGAAGGAGCTGTCAAGTGCTCCTGCTAAGTACACCCATGACTTCCCAGGGCATCCTTCCACACCGCCCACTCAATTAGCAAAGCTGGGTGTGAGTGTGCACCCATTCACATCCATAGTCCTTGGCCAGAGGCTGTGTCCTGGGTCAGAGATGGCCCCCATTCACCCCAACACAGGAGATGCAAACTATGCTCCCTGCAAGCAGGCCCTGGGTGCCCCTCAACCCTGAAGTATAGCCCTGATGGCAAAGATAGAACATAGACTATGTACAATCCATCCACCCAACCAAAAAGGGACAGACCCTGGAAAATGACACAGCCTGAGGTTGAGTACAACCCTCCTCGCTCAAAGAAGAACAGCCCTAGACCTTGTACTTTTCTCCGCAACCGCCTACAGCACAACATGGGACTTTCCGTGCTCCTGCACTCTCACAACCACTGGCTTTTGCCACCTGCTCTGAGTCGATACAAAATGTCTGTGAACTTGATCTCAGAATCAGGAAAATGCACTGAAAAGGACCAGATGTTCCTAGGTACCTGGGTACGTGTGGTAAATCTGCATCAGCGGGACAAATCTTGCAATTGCCAGATTTTTGTGTGGGCAGACAGCCCAGAAGGGGAGATTCTGCCCAGCACTCCATGCCCCGTATCCCCGCACTGAAATCTGACATACTCATAATGAAGGCTTAAATGTCCAGACACATTCTAGAGCTAGCTGAATAGTGCCAGTTAAATGCAGACTATCCTATATATGTTTTGCCACAGTAAGGGTGCAACAGGAATTGGGGACTCACTGGAATGTGAGCTTTAGTTGACCTAAAATCTTTTGAAACTCTTTGTGAAAATGAACCGTTCAATCTGCTACCAGGGTGATAAAGTATATTCTCTAAATTTTCACAAACACAGCGTCAGCATTTTTTTAACTTTGTGTCTAACACAGGTCTACCGTCTGCTGTTTGCTCATAGCTTGGTGGACAAATATACCATGACTGAATCATAAGGTACACAGTCACAACGCTGGCAAATAAACCATTATCAACATTCTTTTGTTTATTGAAATGTAAGCAAGCAACTGAAACTAAACAGGCCACAAACCCTACTGGTCTTGACCTATTTTCTACATTACTCACAAACTCTGAAGCAGGTGATACATGATACAGGTCACACTTTACTTTTGATCCAGACTAGCAGCACACCTTATTTTGAGTATGAGTCTCACACTACTTTAGAACATAAGCTTAATTAACCAGGTTCAAGTGGTTACAAGTTTATTACTCTGACAAAAATGTGTGCCTTTTTTCCTTTTGACTGTTAAATCTATAAGTGTGTACCTGCTGGTATCTCCTATGGTAACCATGCTCCTGTTTCTTTTACACTCATCCTACACACTTTCCATTCACAACTGTTACTCTCTCAAATCTGTTTTAGGCAAACAAGGGAATGACTGTTATCACAATGTTGCTAAAGGAATGTCTGGAATCCTAGCAGATAACCTAAAATATTATTTATCTCCGAGTCTTCCACTCACCAGTTCTGTTCTGCTGAGCAGTGGAGGTTAGTTGACTGAAAATACCTCTTTGATTCTTAGGAACCTGGAACATCTCTCTGTATAGCCTGAGAGAAGCTAAGTACAGGGTCCTCCAGACTCTCTTTGTAGGAAGTCTTCCATCAGGGTTACTTGGGTAAAACTGTGGCTAATGGCCTCCATACCATCTGTGCTTCTTCCCTGACTCCTATCTTCTCAGCCTCCTACTCTCCTCTACCTCAGATTTTCTTCACTTAAGCTTCAACTTTCCATTGATGACAACACAGTAGTGCAGCTCTGGCTGACTCAAGAATCTTTTTACAACAGAACTCACAAAGACATCTGTTATGCAGACAAGTATATAAATAAATCCTGAGATATGTATATCTGCTGATGCACAAACAATCCAATGCTACTTAAAGACTGTACTAACTAAATAACACTGAACCACACCACACTTGCATCACACTTGCTGTTCCAGATTTCCCTGCAAGACCTTAATTCATCACCCTCAGAGATGTTACATTCACATTAGTTTGTCTCCTTAAGTTCAGATATCAGTTATGTTGTTAATGTATATTGTTTGCGTATGTCAAGTTTCAAAAGAATATTAGAGGTGAAGGGTTATACGTACATTTTCTTTTTTCCTCCTCATGGTGTGGAATGTTGTCAGAGTCATCCAAAAGGTGTTGCCAAATGGCATTCACCTTCGCTGACCAATCACAATTTATGAGTAACTAAATAAAACTTTAAAACAATGGGAGTTAACGTGGAAACTAGAAATGTGCATGTAGAAGACGGAGGGGCTTAAAAAAGTTAAATTCTCTTCATGGGTGGCAACGATTCACAAGCCTTACTCGGAAGACCACCTTGCACCCTCTACGCAAAATGTGGTGCCTGAAACCCAGATTTTTTTACTTTAGCAAAATATGCTGGGGCAGATTTACAAGGCCCTTGCGCCACTTTTGCGCCACTTTTCCCATGTTAAAAATGACGCAAAAGTGGCGCAAGGGGCTTGTAAATCTGCCCCGCTATACCTAACATTAGGGAAACAAAGTAAGTTATTGTTTAACTTTGAATGGTGGATACACACCTGCAAAAATTAGTTGCTATGACAGAATCTACCAGCCTCAACCAGGAAACTAAATGGATGCCCACTGTGCTGAATTTTGGGGAGCCAACCCTATATTTCACTATTTAGCAGTAGATTTTTAAATAAAGGTGATGCAATGATGTGCAATAATGTGGAGAGAATGTAAACTGCTCGAAGCAAAATAACATTTTGCAGAATGCACCAGTTGAGATACACTGAAGAACCCATATTTTTATTTTTACCTTTTTAAATCATCTGTGTCATACTATAGCGCCTGCCTTTCCCTGCCCTATGAAAAAGCCAGCTCTGAAAGTGTGCATAAAGGAAAAATACATTTTCATTCAAGGATAGAAATGACCATTCAGTTTAAAAGTGCTTTAATAGAATTCTTATTGTTTAATGTGAAATATGATTGCATGCTCATAAAAATGACTTCTCTACTCTGGCAGAAAGCGTCTACTAGAATAGCTCAGATAAACTATCTATGCACTCAAGGCACAAAGGGGCTTATTTACAAGGAGCTTCCGCCACCAATGCATCATATTTTCTGATGCATTGGCAGTGCAGTCAGTATTCGACATTTACAAGGCGACGCATCTAGGCCAGTGCGTCACTTTTCGGAGTCCTGCGTTAAAATGTACCTGCGCCTGAGCCAGGTGCGTCGCGTAAGTATTAATATATGCAAGGTAGTTGCTCCATTGTAATTTCCGGTGTTAAACTGATGCATTGATATTCACAAGTTTATTGAAAAGTGACGCATCACCTGCAAGCGTCGCGTAGAGGCCCACTTGCGCCAAAATTACTGCGCCTTGGTAACCCAGGCATAGGAAATGACGCATTGGTTTTGGCATATAAAGAGAAGCCAGACAGAACATTGTGACAAGCACAACTACTCCACGGAGGTGCTGATTTTGCAGCTGGGAGTCACGAGGAGACAACGACCACCACCAACACCCCAACCACCCACCCTCTGCTCCCTCCACCACAAAGACAGCGCAGGAGAAGGGAGAATGTTTATCGTCAGCAGACGTGCCTCATTGATCTCAGTGAGGATGAGGTCATGACCTGCTACCAGCTCAGCAGGGAGTTCATCGTCTAATGGCTACACCAGATAGCGCCAAAGCTCCAGCCACCAACTCCCAGGTCCAGCAACATCCCTCCAGATTACAACAGCCAGAGTAGCAGGAATCTCCCAGCCATCTTTCTCGGCTTTCCTACCCTCTGTCCTGGATGCCATCATCTGCCTAACACCACAGTACCTCCTCTTCCCCAACACACAAGAACTGCAGCTGGAGATCAAGCAAGGCTTCTATGCCATTGCCAGTTTCCCACATGTGCTGTGGGCCATGGACTGCACACATGTGAAGCCGGTCCTCCTTGGAGCTACATCCCTTCTCTACAGGAACTGGAAGCACACACACTCAATGAATGTCCAGGCCATAGTGGACCATCAGGTCATGTTCACCAACGTGTTGGTCAAATACCCGGGAGCGTGCATGACACATACATTTTCAAGCACTCCATCATCAATGAGTGCTTTCAGAATGGAAGCTATAGGAATTTGCTACTGGTTGGTAAGTACATCTGAGGTACTTGACAGACATAAACAGTAAATAATCAATGGCCTAATGGACATATCTGTGTGTGCTACCTGAGATAGTGCATATGTAGAAGGGTTGGACCTCATACGTGCACCTTTCATCAGGGCACATGTGCAATGCAAACCTGTAAGTCATTCATGTCAAGACATGCTAAGCCACTGCTTGTGTCTATCAATAATGGGAAGAACCTGAGCAAGGCAATGCTTGGAGAAATGCCGTATTGCAACACTGTGCACAAGGAAGGGCTGCCATGGCTGTTGTATGTGTGTCCATATGTAGCATGCACCACATGTACTTACCATATTACACTTCCGAAAGGAATTTAACAATTCGAAGGCTCCGTCATCGGTAGGTAGGGCAGCAATGACATCAGTGGTTCCACAGGGACACATGTATGGGTGTGTGTGAAACAGGTTTATACTGGTAGAGCCTACCTATGGATGACAGCAAACCCCGATTTGAGATCAACATACTCTCACTTACAGTGGCAATGGACCTATAAAACACCTAACACACTAAGCCACAGCCCAAATGTGTTTGGCCCATTGTGTCACTGTAAAAAGTAGAAGGCCATGCACATGTTTCAATCTGAAACAAAGAACAGGAATAGACATGTGGAATTAATTGTGCTAATCTTAATGTGACCTAGGGCGTACAATGGTGGTAGAAATGTGTAAAAGTCATTCAGTACACATAACAGACATGTTCTTGAGTGTGAGTTGATCAATCACCATGAGCATTGTGTGAATATTCCCCCTTAGTTTTTTCAGCTGACCAAGGATATGGTCTGCATTCATGGGTCATGACACCGTTTGCACATCCCCAGACAGAGGCAGAGTGCACCTACAATGCACTGGGCAAGGCCTGGGGTATCGTGGAGCGGACTTTCAGGGTGCTGAAGTCTCGCTTCCACTGTTTGGACATGTCCCGAGGGCAATTGCTATACTCCCCCCTAGGGTTTGCAAAATGACCCTGGCAGCGGATGGGGATGAGGATGAAGATGAGCACAGAGGGGAAAATGTAGGCACAATTGCTGGGACTCTGCCAAGGTACACCATTGTGCAGAACTTTTTCAGTGAACCCTGAATCAGTTTGATTGCCATAATTCCAATTTTTGTTTTGAAAGAGTGTCAAAAAATGTAAATAAATGAATGAACACTTCTTTTGTGTAACCACTTTCATTTAACAGTCCCTGTAAACATCACTACACTCACATCTCACCAATTGTATTTGGTTCATCACAAAGGTCTGTAGCTAGGTGTTATTCTCACCCCAGGACACCATCATGTGGTCCAAAATGTGTGCATATCAACAACATGTGCCAAACGCATGTGTGTGGAAGACTTAAACCAAACAAAAGTAGCAATGTGGAAAAATATGCATGTCATGAGTATGTGGTGCAACTGTGCACTGACTTTCAGACATCCTACCACAATTCAAAGCGAGTGTAAATGTAAACAGTGTGCAATGACCGAGTGTGTGTGTTATAAGTCATTACATCTTCCACTGGTTTACACCCGTGGAGGCCGGTATAGTGACCATATTGTCCTAGGACTGTGAACAGATGCCCATTTGATGTTCATGGGCACACAATGCAACTGAGTTAGTCCACATATGCTACACAAACGTTTGCAAGCACATAGTAAAATCAGTGTGGCATCTCACCTAACACATATAAATGTGGAGTCCTAACCTGTGCTGGATTGGCTATCTAGCCACAATGCAGCCACACTTGACCACTAGGCAAGGATGCAACTGTTACATGCAGGAATGAATGTGACCGTGTGACTCTGTCTTACTCTGAAACAATGTTGTAACTCCTACAGCTCCATCTAGTTGGGCTAATTCATACAGTACCAAAGCAAATCTAAAAGCCAAATACATGTCAAGGTAATAACTATATGTGATGTCACTCCTGGCAAGGTAGCATGCACTGACGCATCCAAGGTCAGAGTGGTGTAATCTGATGCGAATGCCTCACAACATTCTAAGTTCACGTAAACCCTCTCTGTTGCCGACTAATGTGATGCATGGAAATGCTGAACATATTCTTACTTGGAAGTCATCACACTTTTTAGGCCTTCTCAAGCATGTCTTGTGAAGAACAAGATGTTGGCTAACAGTTTTGGCTGGCACTTTTCTGCAGGCCTAATGTGCATGTGTCACACATATAGTGCCATACATCAAGCCCAGTCGGCAGATGTGTGTGTACCCCTATATCATACAGTGGTCGTTGGGTATCATAGTCTGCTATATGATATAATGCACATATGAACACGTGACCTATTGGCCTAGCAACATACCTTTCACATCTATGCAGTAAATCTGTGAGCTGGATGCCACATACACTGTAGACAGGCTGAAGTAGCCAGTGTATGTCATTTCCTGAGTGTGTATTGCGTCCACAACACATTGTCAGTAATGCAGACAGATAGTATAATCTTATGTATGGGCATAATCTTGTATGACAATGTGGATATCATTTGCATAGGGGTGCAATAACCGTGAACAAAAAATGCCTACTACACAGATACCTACATCAAGGCAAGCATACTACAAACTGTAATACATATTGATTATGTCAAGATATGCACATTTTACACTATGTCTGTGTATTTCACAGCAATATATTGCTTGTCCTAGTGTCCGCACCATGAAAGCAAGGAGTACCGCATATGTGCACTGTTAACACACACATGCGACAAATCACAAGTTTACAAGCATGTCAGCAAAGATAATTTGAGCTGAAAAGTGATCCCTGAGAGTGTTTACATGCATTGCACCAATACACTGTACCACACACAAAGGGCTAGTTGGTCAATGAAAACTCATGCGTTGGCCCAATGCATGACGGATTGCACCTAAAGCGTCAGTCGGAAGCCATGCATCAACGCCAAAGCATCAAAAACAACGCACTACGCATTGTCATGTGTTGTGTGTAACTCACGCATTGCCCATTTCTCTAGAGAGGCGTCTGATAAAAACTACGCTTTAGCAGAAAATGTGACACTATAGTAGGCAGAACATCGGTCGGAAGCCATGCATCAATGCCAAAGTGTCAAAAACAATGCTTTCTCATTGTCATGTGTTGGGGGTAACTCGCGCATTGGCTATTTCCCCAGCAATGTGTCATAAAAAGATGACGCTTTAGTAGGAAACGTGACACTTTAGTTGGAAACGTGATGCATCCACCCATAAAATTATGCAATGGCTCAGCCATGCTGCCAACCATAAAGTGTGATGTTCCTTTCATTTCCACTTACAGTCTTTTTGTCTGTGCTGTCTGTTGAAGGTGTTTGGAGTGTGCTCTTGCAAATTGTACTGTTTTTTGGTCTTGCTGGTGTCTCTGCTGTCCCTGTTGTGTAGGTAAACTGTTATTTGTGTATTATGATTGTATTTTGTATTGTTTTGTGCACTGTATTCTCAGGTGTTTAGCTATTTAGGGGTTTGTAGTCTTAGGGTTAGGGGGAAGGGTTATTTTTTGTGGTGTTTGCATTTATGGTAGGTAGTTTGGGTAGGGAGATGTCGGGTAGGAGCAGAGCCAAGAATCTGTCAGAGGTGGTGTTTGGTGGCCTGTTATGGCATGTAGGTGCACTACCTTCTGAACATGATCGGCAATGGAGGTAGGGTGAGCCAAGGCTACCCTACACGAGACAGGTGGGAGTGTTGGGAGAAGCTGTGGTTCCACATGAGTCATGTCTTCAATGTCGAGCGTAACGTCCACCAACTTAAGCACCAATGGGCATATGTGGTCAGCAGGGAGGCAGATCTCCTAGATCACCTGGGGATTCAAGTTTGTGGGCCTATTGGTAAGTCCCTATATTCCATGAGCTTGTAGTTGTGTGGTTTTTGGAAACATCTTTAAATGCCTTTTCAACAGGAAAGTCCAGATATGTGTTTGGGATAGTGTGGCATGATACAGGCTAATTCAGTTAAATAAACAGAACATGCCACAGAGGCCTGTTCACAGTGGCATTACAATAGCCAAAACAGACCACGCAGTGCAGTGGAGCCCCATAGGTGTTGTGGGACCCATCTAGCACTGTGCAGGGAGTATTGTCACCCAGCCTGCTAGACCATTACTGACTCCAAACTGAGGGGTCCACCCACCATGTATGTTTCAAGGGAGTCACGCACATGTCATCAGGCCACAGGTTGGACAGGGTGTTTGCTTTTCCCCTAAAATTATTATATGTATCTGTATAGTATGAAAAGTTGTCATAATTCCTTTAGCGCCTGTGGAGTGCTTGAATGATCATTGTCCATTTACAGTGCACTTGTCACATGTACGGAGCTAAGTGAAGAAGACAAACAAGCATGGCTACTGTCTGATGTGTGTAGCATTGTTGGGAACACGTATTGACTTGAGATGCCCCAGCAATATTATACTATGCAGAGTGTGGTCGGTCAAATTGGACTGTTTACATAGCCATCAAAGCCAGGCACCCTCACACTTTAGGAAAAGTACATGCTTCTTATGACGGTTGGTCATGATTCGTTCCATAGATGTCTTTTTTTGGCTGGACATGCCACTTGTGCTGCTAATAGTAATTCAAGCATGCAATTGATGACAACTTGGACAACTTCAACTTGGTCTGATACATATGTCCTTCTTCTCCTACAGACAACATAACCCCTGAGCAGAAGAAGGCCTACCGAATTCGCTTGGAGAGGTACTGCTACCTCTGGCACGTTACCAAGGCCTACAAGCACATGGGAAGGAAGCACAAGGAATGGAAGGCAGCTGGCACCTAGAAGTCACCACCTCGGAGACAGAAAGCACTGGACATGGCAATCACCAGGCAGTAAGTGGAGAGGTCCTGTGGTGATAATCCAGTGGCAGTCCTGGGACCCTTCCTATTACAGCTGGCAGTGCCACCACAGACTGTCCCCACTACTCGAGGGCAACAATCAGACTATGAAAAGCAGTCCCTGAAAGACAATGCTGACATTAAGTTGAGGCTGGCTGGCATTGAACTGCAAGTGGCTACACTCATGTGAATGGTTCGCACTTTACAGCAGTCGGTGGACAGGATCGCTGAACAACTGTAGGCCTCCATTCCGAATTTCTGTCCCTCCCCAGTTTATATTTGTTGTTTTTAATGATTAGTATTTTAGCTTAGGTTAGGATAGGTTTGAGGATAGGGATAGGTTAGGTTAGTTTTGTGATTTTATAGATTTTAATATATATCTGTTGTTAGGTGGGGATATGGGGGTAGGTTATTAATTGGGTGGGGGTTAATGTTTAGGATATGTATCCAAAAATAAATAAAAATAAAAAAAATAAACAATTTCCCAAAAATACAAAAAGAATATATTTGTTTAGGTTGTATTGTTTAAGTAGCTTGCGTATAGGTGCTGTTTATGTCATGTGCAAATGTGTATTAAGGGGTGGGGGTTGATGTTTAACATGTCGGTTGTGGTATATGTGTAGAGTATTATAAGTTAAGGTTGGGTAGTTTAGTTTAGTTTTAAGTTAGGGCTGTGTAGGTAATTTAGCACAGGTTATTTTAGGCATAGTTTAGATAGAATTAGTGTAGTTTAGTTACTTTTTGATTTTGAGAATTTTATGCTGTCTCAAATAAACTTTATTTTGCACTTTCACCACTGTTTACTTATTAACGGTGTGGCAGTTGTCATATTTGCTTAGGTCAGGTTAAGCACATGCTGTAGGATTTCCTAGCAGTGTTTATATACATGTGTAACTAGGTGGAGCACCTAAGGAAAAGATCATGTCAAGTTTGCAATGGATTCACTTAAGGGATCTTCTAACATGATTGTGCACTGTAAGTGGCACTCTTGCTGTGAATGGACACATAGTCCAAAACAGGTATTCATCTACAGTTGCACTCTGTGTGTAAGTGATGCTACATATTTTGTACGAATAATTAAGTCCAACCATTATGACTAATCAAGGATGTGTTGGGTCATACACTTAAGCCAGCCACTTACACACTCTCCCTTGCACTATTTTGTTGTCACATCACTGTTGTTTGATGGCTAGTATGCTTGGAAGTATCCACCACCTGGGCAGAAACTTCATTCAGTCTTACCATTGACTGATTGCTTATTGTAGCACTTCATGCATGTGAACATGGGTAACTACTTGCTAGAATAGATGCACATAGGAACCATATAAACTATTTCCCTGGCCTGTGCAGCTTTTCCCCAGGGGTCTATGAAGCACAATTCCCTTTAGATAGCAGATAGTGTCTTTAGGGTCAGCACATCCACCATGGTCTAATTAGTCCAACCATGAACATACATACAACACACTGGTTCTGGTAATGATTTTATTGGCATGTGAACCAAGAAGCAAGTTGCAATCTTAGCGGCAACAACCCCAACATAGTTTGTGAGCCATTGGATGTCCAGAGTCCATGGGGGATACATATCATTGGACATGTGGAGGAGAGGAGTGTTCCAGTGAGGAAGAGTACTAAATTGCCACTAGGGAAGATATGCCACGTCAACAGTCCACAAATAGGTGAGATCAACAGGTGGGAAAGCAAACAGAGGGCCGTACCAGTAGAGAAGTACCCTATCATGGTCATAAGCACAAAAGTGAAACTGGCCATGTGGGACAGAGAAATGCTACTGGCCAGTTTTTTGGTGGAAAGAGGTGTAGTCCACAACTTCATCCTCTCTTTGTGTGTGGTGCCTCCCGTGAGGGGGGTGTTGTCTGTGCCGGAGGCGACGGAGGCACACACACATCAGGGGATAAAGATGTGGATCCCCTGTCCACAGCAGCATTTCTCTGTGCCAACAAGTAAGGCAGCAGAGCACTAGGAAAGGCCTGCTGGTTTTCCAGCACAGTGACAACGTTGTGTTGTAAGGCACCCATTGTTGCTATGTAGGAGTCCTGCTACTGCTCCATGGACTTCAGGATGTTGCAGATCACCCCCAGCTGTTTGGCAACCTAGATTCTGCCACTTCGGCAGGGCAGTTGTTTGTGCCTCTGCCTCATGACATTAGTGATGTCAGCCAGTGACTGATCCAAGCCATGGAGTGGAGCATAGGTGCCTCCTATTGCAGTCGAGGTGTCTTTATTGGGACTGAGGCACCTATGGACTCCCTGTAGGGTGCCTGCCATGGTCTCCATCCATGCCGGAACCTCATCTATCAGCTTCTGCTGGACTTCTACCCCACAACATTGAAATTCAACTTCGGGATCCTCGGAGTCCAGGGCTGAGGGTGGTGTGGCAGGTGGTGTTTGTGGGGTTATTGGTAGATCCTCTGGAGACCCTGCGATGCTGCTGGCCCATACCATGACCAGAGATGGTGTTTGAATGGAGGCCAGGATTTGCCAGAGCGTGTCTTGGTCGAGGGTTGGCAGGCTGCCATCCTAAGCAGGATCCTCATCCAGGACAGGCAGATGGTCAGGAGGTGTTGGTACATTTGTCGCAATGAAATAGAGATATGTTAATGGTGATCTATGTTAGATGTTGACTTGAGTAATCTGGCTGAAATTTAGACTTTCTATTGATATGTATGACATCTGTTACTCATAGGTATTGAGGACGAGGTGCACTGTACTTGTCTTTCAGAACCACTGTGTGACAAGGCTGACTTGACTTGTCATGACATATATTGCAACACAATTACACAGCTCGCTGGGCCTGCCATTCCTGAAAATGTGATATGAGGTAGGACCACATCTGCCTTGGTGATTTGCTTTCTTTTTTATGATGGTTAGCTACACTGATTGTGTTTTGATATATGGACACCACTACTGTGTACATTGCACCTAGTCCCCAGGGTGTCTGCATTCCCTGTGACCAGTACTCAGCCCACAGTTCATGTGAAGGTGATGTGGGTTTGATCATGAATAAGTTATGATCCTGCAGTCTGCCTTTCACACAGTAAACCACTGCGCTCTGCCTTGCTGTGCTGCATGCACATTGTGCATTCATGTGATCAAGGGTTCAGTTTTTCACACATATCCTGCACACCTCTACACAGCTTCCAACCTTGCTATACTGCAGGAATGTGTGAGGGCATGTACTTACATGGGTTTCCTATTTGTGTATACTCATGTGAATCTATTGCACACACAGTTGGCTCCATATTTGTGGGCAGTGGGCACTGTGTACCAAATCTGAGGGGATGGGCCCAGTCAAACTAGGTAGATTGCTAGCACTGATGCTCACCGCATTTCATCATTGCCATAGTTTGTTATCTGCAGAGTATCTCACATCTTTTGACTCAGGCCCCCTCACTTGTATGTGTACATGCCTCCTCTGGCAATCCTTATTTTGGGCCAGGGACTCAACTTACTGCCACCCACTGACGTATCCCAGATCATACATTGACTCTCATGTGCCTACAACACCAACAATATGCGTGACCATATCCAATGGACGGACATGGCTGGCTGTTTTTGAGGGCTATGGGCCAAGCTGTACCCCACATGATAGTAGTGCTGGAATTGGTGACATGTACCTACCCAGGTTTGCAACACAACTGGGCCCATCCTCCTCAGCCTACATCCATCCCTGACTCCTGCCCTTTGTGGTGGCAATCTAGTTCATTCTATAAATTGACAGGTCTGTGTTTCACATCCTTCGACTTTGACATATGTGGCATGGTGAGACAATTTGACTTCAGACTCCCTCCTGCCACGTGCTACATCATCACCCAGGACCGCATCACATGTAGGATGTAGTAACTCAATGGACTCTTCTCTGTCATCCCTTACCAGATGCAACACAAGTGTGGTGAGGCTACTTTGCAGTACACATATCCCTTCACACCTCCTTGCTATGCAATGTCTCTCCATTCAGACACAGTGGCAGTACAACATGCTCAGCCAGCGCCTACAATTCACTGCACTACCAGGGGCCCACCAGGGCCACACCATCTTTTGTTTCAACACACATGGTCCTCTGGTGTGCATCACTTGCATTCGCCCTCACAACCAGTCTGATTTTAGTGCATGAAAGGAGTTTGGCTGGTCCTTACCATGGCACATGACACCTGTGTGCTCTCACCCCGCAAGTCAGGACAGCTGCGTGCTATGTAGTTTCATGCAGGTTACTATACACGTGGCTCTTACATGTTCTTATGTGTTGATACTTCACATACCCTACACCTGACCCCCCTCTCAGGCAGTAGCGGCCGCTACCGGTCAGTACTGGTGGGCGGGGGGGGGTGGATTATAAAAATGAAAATAAGAAAAGGAAAAAAGAAAAAAGAAAAAAAAATCACTTACCTTCACAGTGGCCGCCTCTCCTCCGTACTCTTAGGCTGACGAAGCAGAAAGCCCCCAGGCTCCTGGCTCCCCTAGCCAATCGCGACGCTGCCTTAACAGCAGTGTTGTGATTGGTCTGAGCACCATGGTTCGGCGCTCAACAGAGACTGGGAGGCTGGGCATGTTCTCCACCTAGGCTGTACAACACAGCCCGGTGGAGAACATGCCAAGTGCGCATGATGGTTTTGCCGGCCCAAGACGGCCGTCCAAACTGACATGCGCACTTAAGAGAGTGCCACCACTCCTTCCCCCTGCTCTCTGAGCAGCACAGCCCTGAGCTGCCTGCACCTTTACAGAACACAATATTGGAAACTAAAATGATAATAACATTGTTATTATCGTTCTATTTTTCCTGTGGGGCGACTCTCCTCCGCCTTAGTGGAGGAGCCGCCCCTGCTCTCAGGTGAGCAGTTTCTCCTCTGATAAGCTCAATCCATTCCATTGCTTTACAATACAGATTTGTGTGCATGGGCCTAAGACACAGTGCCCTCATGGTGCAAGATGGCCTGCATTGTCACAGTCAGGTTGGGCAGGGTTCATGTGTTCATGCATGATGTGTTGTTCCAGTCCATGTTTTTTGCTTTGTATTCAGGGACTTGTAGTTCTGGGGACTCATGTTGTTCATTCCACTGCAAGTGCCAGTATACAAGGTGAACCTGGACTGCTGCTGCACTTCACACATGGAAGGGAGAAACGTGATGGAGCTGGACTGAGCTTTGCAACACGTAACTGGGCAGTGTGACATACATGCATGTGAGGTTTAACAGTACATGACCCATATGCCTGCCCTTTGCCCTGCAGACAGCGCAGTGGAGCGCTGGGACATAGCTAGCTGAACTGCAGAACATGATCTTTTTGCCCACATTGCCCCTTGTTGCGACTTACCCTGTAGGTCTTGTTGTTCCTCGTGGCTAGTACTGTCCTGTTCTGGAACTCCTGCCTCCAACCCTTCGGGGCTGACAGCTGCCATCTGCTCCTCCAAGGCATCCAACTCCTCCTGAGGCACCGTCCTCCTCCGGATGGCTACCTTTGAGTTTTTGGGCAGTTTTTCCTTCGTCCTGCGCGTATAGTCTTGCCAGTGTTTTTTTCACAGTTGGTGACTGTCCTTTTTGCTTGACCCACACTGTTGATCTTGTCCACTATGGACTGCCAAATTGTCTCTTTCTTCCCAAATGGCAATTTTGAGGTGAAAAGAGCTGATGTTGATGCTCCGTCACCTCAGTGATCAAGTTATCATTTTCCTCCTCGCTGAAATTGCACTCCCTGTTCCACTGGGAGTCTGTCTGGACATCTTGGCTGGTGCTCAAGTTATTGGGGTTTTTGTCCTGGCTGATGCTCTATGCTCCCCACTCCATGGCTGTCTTCTGTAAAGTATGCCAATTTTTTTTCTCAAAATCATTATTTTCTATATGTTTTTTGATGCTTCACACACTGAAAAGTGACGCAAAGGTGGTTAGTGTCGCATTACGTGCCACAAACCAGCCTTTCGTCACTTTTGCTCTCAACGCGTCAGTTTCCGCTGCAACATTATGCCCACGGAAGCATCAACTTTTTTTGACGCAGCTTAGACCTTACGCCATGGTGTGCTGTACTGTATATGCCGCAACCATGGCAATTAAACATGACGCAGCAAAACAAAAGTCATTTTGATGCATCACTGCCGCAATGCAGCGATGTGGCAGTTCTTATAAATGAGGCCCATAATTTGGCAATCCAAACTAAAAGGGTCATATTTGTCAAGAGTTGCATAGCTTTTGCACCACCCAACGGGGCGCAAAAGCAACACAGCCCTTGAGTTACGATTTACCAAGCCATGCAAGGCACGCCTTGCATGGCCCTGAATAGCTGGATACATCCAGAGTAACGTAATGCAATGCAAATCGCTGCACTCCGTTACTCTGCCCGAGGGAGGCAGGGTGTTCCCACGCAAAACCCATGTATTTTGATGCTTTCCCAGATATACCATAAGTGGTAGACCTGGGAATGCGGAAAAATGCTATGCCTCCCCGGTTAAGGCGTAACAAGGAGAAATATCTTTATTTCTCCTAGTTTTCTCCTCTTTCTGCATGTGTGCTGCATTCTGTGCAAAAACAATCCTGCTAATGGACTCTTGCAGGCACCCTTGCACCATGGTGCGATAGAGCCTGTGTTGCCGCTAGGCAGCACATTGTGCGCGAGTGCTGGGAGAAGTCAGGAATGTGCTGTACTATGTTAAATACGGTGCATTCCTGCCCTTTCCTTATCATACAGTGCAGCAAGGTGACATGTTTCACTACGCTGTGTGATATAATGATAAATGTGCCCCTTAGAAGTCACTGCATGCCAATGGGGAAATATGCTGGCAGAACCTGACTTGGAAAAAATTAATGTCTCTCCGCAAAAAGAAAGTGTCCACCAACTTCAATCGGGAAATCCTCTGAGGCACCCTTGACTCATTTTTGTTCTTTCTCAAATCATGGTTTGACAGACGGGTAATCAGATGGTTAATATAGTCAGTGTTAGACTTGGCATCTTTGGCGTGGTTTCCCCTGACTTTTTCCCTCTACTTCCTGTATCTTTAATGCTGTGCTAGATTTCATTTTTGCTGGCTTAGATGCTTTGGGCACTTAGGCACTGCTGATCAGTGTCAAAGTGCAAGTACTCCCTGTGTAAATTGTTATTATAATCGGTTCCTTTTCTTATGTGTAAGACACCCCTCAGGTAGTCCCAAGGTACCCCCATGGGCAGAGTGCAGTGCATGTGAGAGGTAGGACATGTACTGGTGTGTGTGACATGTCCTGATAGTGAAATACTGCCAATTTCGTTTTTCACTATTGAAAGGCTATCTGTCCCATAGGATAGCATGGGAGATACTTTGTAACATCTTACAAGTATGACTTCCCATAGGGACAAGATGGAGAAATAACGTTTAGGCTCTCTGAACTCTGAATTTAATAATACATCTTTTATTTAAATTGTGTGTTTGAAAATGCCACTTTTAGAAAGTAGGCATTTTCTTGTTTAACCATTCTGTATGCCTCTGCCTGTTTGTGGATTGACTGTCTAGTTGTGGAGTGACAGGGACTGGGGATGTGCATTCTATGTAGACAGTCACTGGGGGGATGAGGTGTGCCTGGCCCTTCCTGGATGACTCAGCGCTGAGTTGAAGAGACCTTAGCTGTATTTAGAGTAGTGGGAGGAGTTTCCCTTGCACCTAAATAGGGCCTGTCTCCCTTGAACAATGCTGTCTCCACCTCCTGTGGTCATACCTCACTAGTGAGGACAGAACTGGGTTGGACTGCGCTCAGAGACCTTGGCACAAAGAAGAACAAAGACAAATTGGGGTATAAGTAGTAGACCTTAAACCCTAGAAATTTAGATCACTTCTGGACTCAAGAGGAACCTTTGCCAAGGAGAAGAGCTGGAGAGCTGTGAGGAGGAGTACTGCCCCTTTGCTGTGTGCTTTGTGGGGTTGGCCTGCAGTTGCTGCTTCTGCCAAGGAAAGGACAAAGACTGGCACTTTGCCGAGAAACCTGCTTGAAGAAGAATCTCCAAGGGCTTGTGTGTGCTGGCCTCCTGTTCTGAAGTCTCAGAGACACCAAGACTTCACCCCCAGCTCCCCTGACCTCTATTGCTGAGAGACCTGCCAGGAGGTGCCTTATCCAGTTTTGGGCCTCTGGTGGTTGTTACTGCTTTTGGGAGCTGGAAGAAACTTGAAAGAAGCAAGAAAAACAATCTCTGATGAAGTCCGCCATGCCGCCGTGATGCTGCGACCTGCACCGAGGCCAGGGGCACCGCTCGTGAAGTGCACGACGCACCGCCTGGCCTGCACCACAGCTCCGACGCCCTTCGGCACCGGCAGTTATCAGCATTCACAATGCCCGCGCCGCACCAACTCCATCATCGCCATCTTGCTATCACTGCGAAGATAACCGTCAAGGGTGACTCCACGAACTCGCCGACTTCGCATCGCCTCACCGGAAACGATGCCTCACTGCCGATGCAACCAACTTCCCCAGTCCTGGATTCGACACGTCACCTCCTCGCGGACACGATGCCTCACCTCCCCCGTGGCAGCCAGGGAGCCGGCCTCAACCTTGTCATCGATGCTTCACCTCCACGACGCTGTACATCATCATAGACTTCGTTTCCCAAAGATACTGTTTGTTTGGGGGTCCGTGTGACTGACGCCGTGCACCTGACAGTCGGCATTGTATTTTGGATTTATTACTGTCACAACATCGTAATAGCCCCAAGTGGAACTATTTGTTTTCTACAAACTTTATTTTGGAAATAACTGTTTTGAATTGCTATTTTACCACAAGTATGTTGGATTTTTGTCGTTTTAGTCTTGTTGAGTTTAGATAAGCATAGTTTATTTTTCTAAACTGCTGTGGTGTCCATTTGTGGTGTTATCACTGTATTACTGTGTGTTTTGAGTACAAATACTTTACACATTGCCTTTGGGATAAGCCTGTCTGCTCGTGCCAAACTACCAAGGGGGTGAGCAGGGGTTATCTAAAGTGTGTATCCCCCTTACCCTGACTAGAAGAAGGGCGCCTACTTGAACAAAGGCACCTACCTCTGCCAACTAGAGACCCCCCCAGTTCCAACATTCAGAAACAGGAATGTGGGCTTACAAATGTAAAATGTTGTTGCTAAAATGTTTTTCTTTTTGCTGTTTCAGAGATTTTCTCCATGTCACTCAAGAATAAACATTTTTTCCCATATTTGAAAGCATGTGGACTAAGTAAAATGTCAAACACATGGTTAACATGGTTGTATAGTTAATTTAGTTAACAACAGTACACCTAGTTGTGATTTGATTCTCATGCTAGTTTCATCACTTTATATTCTTTTCAAAGGGCAAGTTGTTGCAGTTGTCCGTGGTGAAAAAATAGTTGTATGCCCCAGCCCAAGGAAGACCCTTGAAACATTGTTGCCTTCCTTTTTTTTCTAGGTTAATTCTCATTCCAGGTTTAATTTGCCACTAAACTTTTACATGAACTAAATAGCTTTAATGTTGGGAATGACAATGAAACAATCCCTAGGGCTTTTGGAATATGCTATGGATACCATCGGAGAAGAACTCTCATTCCAGGTTTAATTTGCCACTAAACTTTTAAATGAACGAAAAAGCTGGAATGTTGGGTATGACAATGAAACAATCCCTAGGGCTCTTGGAATATGCTATGGATACCATCAGAGAAATTTACACAGGGCACCATTTGAGAGCGCGGTCAATGTTTGTTTTCTTTCAGAACTCTGGGGCATATGTACAAGGAGTTAACGCCGCCTTAGCGGCACTTTTCCGACGGTTCGGCGGCGATATTGTCATCGCCACATGTGCAAGCTGCCGATAACCTCTGTTAGCGGCAGTTTTCCGGCGAAAACGTCCATAGAAAAGATCGCCACTTCTGTTAGCGATAATGAGATGCAAGGGAGGCGTTCCCGTGCAAAAACGGCCGCTAACCCCACTTTGCGATATTTAAAAGGGAATTCTTGAAGGTAGGAGGACCAAAAAAACTGCCTCTAACTGCAGTTAGAGGCAGATTTTTTAAGACCAGAAAATAGCTGGTCGTAAAAATGGAGATAACACTTGGGGTCTCATTTCAGCAGGTTTTGATGCTGGACAGCGCTGCAAGCAATATTGCTGCGCAGCCCTGCGACAAAACTACAGGGCAGGAATGCGCACCATCTATAAGATAGTGTGCATTCCTGGGCCTCAGTCATGAAAAGTGTTGCAGCGCTGCCACAAGACAGCGTTGCAACACTTTTCACTACGCCCTTCTTGCGACACCATGTATTCACTGGACAGCGCTCCATGATGCAAGTAATGACAGATACGTCTGGAATCCTGACATATGTGTCTGCGCTAAAGTCACGCATTGCTGCAGTTGTGTCACAAGCAAGACGCAACTCCAGCAATGCATGGGGCCAGCCTATCCATGTGGCACTGCGTCACCCTTATGCCTACCATGAAGCAGTGCCGTACTACAATTTTTGCAGTGAAATCTGATGGATTTCACTGTGCCACTTCTATGAGGCCTTGTCGCGTGGGAACGTGCACCCTGCATACTTCATACATGATGCAGATATGATGTGGCACAGGGCTTCACAAGGTCACGCATATGCCTACATGCGTCACTTTGCAAATACAGCGCAACGTGGTGCTAGATTTTGCCTGGTCTTTTCTTGAGGGATGCCAGGGTGTCGGCGCAGTTGGAGATCCATCAGTGACGGTTGCACGCTGCGGTGTTATCGCCTGTAAGCTTTGGCGGAGTGTTGGAGCTGAGGGAGTTGACGAGAAGTTCTATGGTGGCCTTGATCCAGCTGCGAGGGGGGGCGATGATGGTGGTGGTGTACGGTGGGCATGGTGAAGACATGATGTATACAATGATGGTCAGTCCAGGAGATTCCGGTGGTGTGGCTGTAGTTGAAGTTCCCGCTGGCGGAGGAGACGTGCTCGACCGTGTGTCCTGCTCTGTGGCTTGCTGCAGTGACTAGCTGCTTGAGTCTGATGTTGGCGAGCCTCCCCAGGAAGGGGTGGTGTTCTGGTCACTGGGGTTGTCCAGGTGGAAGTAGAGTTCACCAGGTAGGATGTTGTCGGTGGATGGGAGAGCTTGGGGTGCAATGAGGTCTACAATGGTATCAGAGAATGGGGGTCCATGGCCCGGGGGGCCTGCAGATGAGGGTGCCGCAGAGGATGGGGTTGGGGTTGGTCCGGATCTGGAAGTTGAGGTGTTCCATGGTCACCATTGGGTCATTAGAGTGTGTGGTCAGTCGGAGTGTGCTTCTGTAGGTGATGGCAATGCCTCCTCCTGGACGGTCGGGGTTGTCCTTGCAGGTGATTTAGTAGCCGTCAGTGATGGCGATGGCGATGTCCGGTCTGGAGCAGAGGTTGGTCCTGGCAGGCAATGTGGGGTCCAGGGTTGATGGCGAGGAGGGTGCTGGCGTCGTAGCGGTGGAGTGTCGGAGAGGAAGGGGCCTTGGTGCTGAGCGCGGCCCAGGGGCAGACCAACGCAGATGGGCTTGCCTATGGCTTGCCTTTGGCATGGGAGACGTCCATTACAATGCAGGCATTACATCGTAATGCCTTTACAACGCAACTACAACAACCCAGGTGCCTTTACATTGCATTCCATTCCAACGCATTGTGAGGTTAGTAATGGTGTTTTTTAAGTTTTAGGGTGGGTATGGGTTTCGGGGGTCAGAGATCAAATTTGGGGTGATTATGGGGTAAAATATGAAATTTGGGGTGTGTTTTGGGGTCAAATATGAATTTTAGGGTGTGTTTTGGGGGTCAAAGATGAATTTTAGGTTCCAGGGTGTGTTTTGGGGGGTCAAATAAGAATTTTAGGGTTCAGGGTGTGTTTTGGGGTGCAAGTGTTAGTTTTAGGGTTGCACTCACTGAAGTGGGCATAGTAATTTTTTCATCTCCGCTATCCAGCACTTTCCCTACTGTTACAATATGCGTAGCATTAGAATGCATTGTAATGGAATGCGATGTAATGGTATGCGTTGTAACGTCATATATACCTTTGGCACACCAGTGGTACGCCCGGTGCGCATGTGCGCACAGCGCCCGCCATAGAGAAGTGCTGCGGGGGGACTGGACAGCATGGAGATGGGAAACGCTGGAAAGGACACTGGATAGGGCGGTGACGCGGGTGTGTGTGTGTGAGCGGGTGTTGTAAATATTTAAATGAAAGACATCTTACCTCGAGGCCAGGTCCCGTGTCTTCGTTGCTCCTGCTCTCCTGAGTCTGCTTGAAAGCAGTGGGGTGATGCTCTTCCATCATTGCGGATGAGCACCTACTGGGGGTGCGTCACACCAGGTGCTAGGCCTTGGTGACTCGACCCCCGGTCTTCCTCTGCTACGCGTCCCACCTTTTCCTTACCTGGACATTGACACCGTGGTGCAATCAGCTGCACTCTTTCCAAATCTGTGACTCAGCCAGCAGGAGCCTCAGCCAGGTGGGATTTCACAAGCCTGTGTACAGCAGTCGCCACCAAGTCTGCTGGGGAACCTCCTGATGCAGGTGATGCAGCAGGGCCTCCTTAGGCATGAAGTTGCAGCGCTCCAGCCACACAAGTTTGGTGCAGCTCAGGGGCCTCACCCTCCATAGCGTCCGGCCAGCGCAAATTCATCCGGCCTGTGATGCAGAGAGGCGCCGCCCACTGTTGGTAATCCCCTCCGTGCACCCCGGTGTAGTGGTAGATCGTAGTATGCGATGCAGACTTCCCTACGTTGGTGCGCAGGAGCGCCTCTACCATTCACAGCTCCAAGGGGCTCAAGGCGGTCTTCTCACACAGGTCAGCAACATGTCTCCGTGCGCCCTGCCAGACTTCACCACCAGGTGAGGGCGATCACCGCGCCTCAATGTCTACCGCCATGGCTCATCGACTCCGCTGCACCTCCGCATCCCACTCCAGGCTCCAGACGCAGGACCAGCAAGGCATCCAGGCTCCAGACACAGGACCAGCGAGGCATCCAGGCTCCAGACACAGGACCAGCGAGGCCTCCGGGCCCCAGGAACTGTCCATGCTTTCAAGGTTTTGGATGCCATGGTGTTGCGAAGAGTGCGCAATGAGAAGTGATGCATCACTGGTGTTGCACAGCGATGCGCCTCTTTTCATGGATGAAGCCCTGCATTTCCTCTTCCACTGGGACTCTGGCTGATCATCCTGGATGTTGGAGGGCTTGAGGGGGTTGTTGATCTGTGCTGCACTTGGCCCTGGCTGCTCCATTCTGCATTCCATTGTTTTTTTGCCTATTTTTCATTGGAGGTCGACTGTTAGGCTATTTTTGGCTATAGAGGCAAAAAAAACTCACGTTGGGCTGACTAACGTGCGTTTTTTTGCCGCTAATGGGCCTTTCGTTAGTTTTCGCTTGCTAATGCCGGAATTCCTATCGCCATCACGCTAATGTTTTCACCGCTGATCCCTGAAGGTATCGCCATGTAGCAACGTCTTGTAAATACGTTGCTAACAAGGCGATAGTTTTCAGCGGTACATGGCGGTAAGAAAACTGCCTCTAAATAGCGTTAGCTGTAGTTATCGCCAGTCCTTGTACATATGCCCCTCAATGCTCAAATCCTCAAAAAGTCCACCACTATCAAATAGGAGAACTTCACTAGCAGCACACCTTCCTAGTGCCTTCCTCACTGCTAATTATGTGTTTTTGGCAGAACTCTAGTTTCACCGTGTGGTTACAGTAAATCTAGGAGTTTATGAGCCTAGATCAAACTACAATGGCAAATGATTGAGGGTTGGTTGATAAATGCCGGTCCGCCGGTGTAGTTGGTGGAATTTTCGTGGTGTTCCATCTAAATTCCACCAACTGCCACATGGCAGAGTTTTTTCTCACGAACAGCTCACCAGCTGTAAGTTGTCGAGCACGATTTGGGTGTCCCCCAGCGAGTTTCCCCACCTCGGACAGTCGCGGGCATTCACGACCGTTCACAATCAGAAATTCTACTCAAACTGCAGCAAAATTAACTAGAGAAGTAGCGCCCTCTGCCACACTGCATGGTGCTGTTTGTGCTGATTTTTCAGCATGGAACAAGCTCCCAGCACTAAAAATCAGCTTGACCAGCATGACGTGCCTAATTTCACCCTTTCGCGGGACTCCACGGAATCTCGCAGTTTTCATGTAACTCCACAGAATTCCCCAGACTGGAACACCACAAGTTCCACCCACCCCTATAAACAATACAGCAACAGCTTCACAACCAACATTTTGGCAAGGTTGGCACTATGCAGTAACATTCGGTCACTACTTTGATTTATGACCTTTCACGGTAGCTGTTAGCATAATGCAATGGGGTCCTTTAGCATTTGGATTGACAACTGAGCTTGTGGTGACGGTCCTTTCTATGGTGATATTGTAGGTCCAGGGCCAGCTCTAGGGCGGTGCGATCGGTGCCACCGCACCGGGCGTTGACTTGGGGTGGGGGCACCTTGTTTGCAAATATATTATGGCTTCATAACCACCTGCTGCCGCGTTCCTTGCCTCCAGCAATTTTCAGACATCAATACAAATGTCAAGATAACTCCGGTGATTAATGTTGTTCCTGGAGAAGAGAGACAGAGTTTTGTCTAGTGGAAGTTTGACTCAGAGGGCTAATATGCTCAGAGGGTTAATATGCCTGCTGCTAAGAACGTGTGCCATGCAGATCACAAAGTGCATATAATGTAAATAGGTCAATGGGTTACTGATTTTGTCAGAGAAACCTTTTGTTATTTTCAGTTTATAAGTTACAATCCTAATATCGAACAATGAGCTATTAACTGTCTTCAAAGAGCTGCATGCAAACTGCAAGGTGTATATTAGACCTACATGTTTTTTTGCCTGGTCTTTCCTTAACCTAATCTTGCAAGAAGGGTTAATATGGATAGAAATGAATTATTATTATTAAAGAAAACCCTATTTATTGTTATTTATTTTATGAGTTTTATATAGCGCTGGCTAGACCCGAAGGTATCAGAGCGCTTTACATGAGGATCAGAGTTACAGGTTACAAGTTGCATTTGTTCCAAGAGCAAAATCAAACATAGGATAAAAAGCAAAGTTACGGAACTTTGTCAGGGGAGGGGGAGGAATGGGAGAAAACAGGGAGACGGGGAGAAACTGTGCCCAATGTCCAGCTGGGTAGGTGACGGCTGAGGGGAAGAACCAGGGCCGATCTCCTCTATAGCTGAACAAGGCAGCTCCACCGGGCATCGGACATAATGCTCGGACTCCGCTGTCAGGATAATGATCAGGAGCAATCTGAGAATGTCATAATAAGGCGGGGGAGTTGGAGAGATGAGAAACCGCAGTTCGAACAAAATCCAGACGTCATCTTGGGGTCAGGCACTGTCCTGAGGGGACTCTGCAAAGAATATTTCGGCTTCGAGCAAAGTCCCCAGGCCAGATCGTTAAATCAGGGGGGGGTTCCCAGAGATGCCTCCACTGCTATCACATAAATGATGAGATGTGACACAGCCGAGAGGGGAACTTCCATTCCAGACAGGTAGAACTCCACCATTGGATCGTGCAGTGCCCGGAGGAAACCAAGGGAGGACGCCAGGCATCGGGACCCAGCTTTGTGTGGGGAGGTCATGCTGCCTTTTCTCTCCCACTTTTTTCTTTAGAACCATTGAGTGTGCCTTCCCTCCGATGGACAGTCCTCCCCTTGTTACAGACGTCCCATTGGCCGCCATTTTAAAGTCAGGCGGGTCGCGTTGGTGCCTTGTTGCATGTCTGGGCGCTGTGGGGGGCCCAAACCTCCAACACCATTTCCTCCCGGTGCGGGTGCTTGCGTTTTGCGCCCTGACTCACCGTAAAACACTGGAGAACAAGGATCCTTTCACCGCCGCGTCGCCCCGATCCCCAGGGTTCCGTCGCAGCGGCACTCCGTATGCCGTTTGCAGGGAGACACTTTCAAGTAGCCACACCGGGTCACTTCTGTGTGCACCGGGGATGCAGAGGGGGCAACACTGGGACACTCCGCTCCTCCGATGCAGTCTCCAGGGGGCCCGCTCCTGGTTACGCAGCCCGGCTCAGTTATGTAATTGCAGCGAGTCCACTAAGCCCCAAGCGCAATTAGTGTTATGTTTTAAATTCTGAATTTGTGCTTTTCCAGACCAAGGACTCTTAAACTATACTGCCTACCAGTATGGATGACATGTGACTCCTACATCTTGTAATCCTCTGTCTTATGTAACATTTCCTATATACTGATTTATACGTGTGATTGTCTCTGTTAAATGTGTGTATGATGAAAAGGGCTCTGACACCTCACACTGGTATGAGTGGTGCTATAAAACTAAATGAAACTTGAGGGGCACTGTTAAATGGTGGAAGTTAGGGAATCTGTGGCAGCTTTGGTCATTGGGGGCGCCAACAAACATTGTTGCACAGGGCGCCACCAGTGCTAAAGCCGGCCCTGTGTAGGTCAGTGTCAGCATGATGACTGCTGGTTCTGTTGCTTCTTGGGGGATTTTCATCTTCAGCCTAAATATGCCCTGGTGAATGAATCTGCAGATGCGAGCCTTTTTATTTTGTTTCAGTGTAATGTTTGTAATCTTTGATGCAATGTTATCATGCAGTGTATTTACATATCTTTACTTTATTGTCCAATGAACAAAACAATCTAATTTTTTCTTGATACACATGAATAGCAATTGGATGCAACAGATTTGCCATAAATTAATGTTTTCACATGCAAAAGTGTTTGTTGGCAGTGAAATTAATTGAATGACTAAAGGGACCACACGAAAAGAAGCACTGCAAGGCTAGAAGTGAAGGACTTCAAAATAAAGGCATGACCCATACAATTTTGTAAACATACATTTTTACTCTGGAGACATATACTGAAACAGTAATATAATCAATATTAATAAAGCAAACGTGTATACTCTGCTTCTTCGAGGTCATCAACCAACTCATAGTCTCTCTCAATAAAATTAAATTTAATGTACAGAAAACACACCAAAAGTAGAAAATTACGGAGTACCAGAGCATTTTTTGACAATTGGCAGCTACGTAAATTTGTGAGTGCATATCAGAAGCATACCACATTATCTGCTGGTATGTAAATGTACGAAAGGCTCCATCCATTGGTAAACTGTAACTTCTGGTGTAGTCACATACTGTTAAGCATTACGCGGAGAAGGGGTTCAACATCTGTTATATTGAACCCAATCTGTTGGTAATGATGTCTTCAGCTGAAGGCAAGAAAGAATATAGGGGCATATTACCAAGGATTTGCGATAATTATCGCAAAGCGCGCTTAGCGCTGTTTTTGTTATCGCCGGCTATCGCTGGATTTCATCGCGGAGATAACGCGTTATTATCAACGCTTATCTCCAAGGCGATAATAAATCCAGCGATAGCGGCGAAACCCAGCAATAGCGCGAGAAATCCAGCGATAAATTCACTGCGCTAATGAAAAGCTCGCTAATAGGCAGGTGAGGACTTAACCTTACAATCCACCTCCCATTGACAAGATGGTTAAGTCAAGTTTTTATCAGGTGTTAAATTCCAGCGATAATCGCGGTTAGCGCGACTTTTTTTATCGCTTCGCGGGCATTGCTAATAGGGGGAAGTTGTGTTTGCGACTGTTTGCAGTCGCTTTTAGCTGGGAACGCCTACTTTGCAAGTCATTAGCGATAATTATCGCTGACATGCAAAGCGGCAACAAAACGGCTGCTTTCGCCATTAAGCTGTCGCTAACAGCTGTTAGCGACAGCTTGCTAATAGGGCGATAAAAATATCGCCGCTTTATCGGCAAAAAGTGCCGCTAAAGTGGCGATACTGCCCTTGGTAATATGCCCCATAGAGCTTTGGCAATATGTGCAATGTATTTAAGGCACTGTTTGGCTGGCTTTAGTAAGAGCGGGTTTTCTAGGCAACTCAACGGATCTCATTCACAGCCTTGCAGTTCATCAGGAGATGTGTCACTAACGGATGGAGGGCAGGGTGTAAAGGTGCCTTAACCCTTTCAATGCCATTTAGTCCATTGTCAGCTGCAAGTTCTTACTTGTTGTGGGGGAGTTAGCCATTGCATCACTATTGCCTCTAGGTTCGCCTAGATGTCAACTCCCTCTAGGGTTTACCTACAAAAAATTAGAAGCATAAAGTTGCTCATTGATGAACAAAATGAGTTTGACTTTGCTGCAGTTATTTCTGCCACCAACCATAGAGCCCTGGGGTATGCCAGCCCCAGTTAAAGGAAAGATGATCCCGTTAGATGTAACAGCCATGCAGCCGTTGCTCTGACAACTGTGCGCATGTCCATAGTTAAGAGGACATTACTGGTTCCTAGCTCATCAAGAGTCCTTATCACATAAATAGACACTTCAGCTTTTAAAATCAACTGGCAGATATTTCTACACAAATATCAATAAAATAACATTACATAATATTAAAACAAATAAGTACTGTGGAAGTCTTGATAAGCAAACTTTTAGGTAATAGTTCAGTTTGAGCACCCAGGGAGGAAAAGAAAGCATAACATGAATGTTCCTGATACACCTTCAGCTGAAGATACAGGCTCTGAGCCCTCTCTCTTATAGGAAACTGGGGCCGTTTTTATGGTCTGGCTTGACAGCACAGCTGTTGTCAGGCAATTATATGATCATCACCAAAAAAGGGCTTTGGCTCTGCACACATGTTGGGAGCCAGGAGAACATGCTTTGATTGAGGAGAAGTTGTGTGCTTCCACAAAAAAGTACTTGCCCTCCACACAGCTGTAATTATTTTGGTTATTTATCCAGCTGCCGAAGCTTCAATTTTCAGGGGCACACACATGCATTGTGATGCAATTAGAGTGTCTTAGATAAGTACATAATATATGTAGTTTTTCTCTTGCAGTAACACAGAATGGGGGGGAGGGCAATCATTGACGTACATGGATTTTTAGGCCTAACTTGACAGTGCAACTATCACTTGACCTTTTATCCTGCACCAACACATATATATTCCCGTGCTATTTACTTGTAATGCTTCACATTATCATGCAGCATTCCTTAAAAGCCAGACCTATTGCCATCGCCAATACTTGTTTTGTTTGAAAGGGATGACATGCCTTGACACTGAAATTGTGTTTGCAGCACCCATCTAGCTAGGAATATGGCAGTACCGAAAACTGAGGGGCATATTAGCAAGGGCGTTATTGCCGCTTTAGCGGCACTTTTTGCCGCTAAAGCGGCGATATTTCTATCGCCCTATTAGCAAGCTATCGCTAACAGCTGTTAGCGACAGCTCTATGGAGAAAGCGACCGTTTTGGTGCCGCTTTGCATGTCAGCGATATTTATCGGTAATGACATGCAAAGTAGGCGTCCCCAACTAAAAGTGACTGCAAACAGTCGCAAACACAACTTCCCCCTATTACCAATGCCCGCGAAGCGATAAAAAAAGTTGCGCTAACCGCGATTATCGCTGGAATTTAACACCTGCTAAAAACCTGATTTAACCATTCTTGTCAATGGGAGGTGGATTGTAAGGTTAAGTCCTCACCTGCCTATTAGCAAGCTTTTCATTAGCGCAGTGAATTTATCGCTGGATTTCTCGCGCTATTGCTGGGTTTCGCCGCTATTGCTGGATTTTCTATCGCCTTGGAGATAAGCGTTGATAATAACGCGTTATCTCCACGATGAAATCCAGCGATAGCCGGCGATAAAAAAAACAGCGCTAAGCACGCTTTGCGATAATTATCGGAAATCCTTGGTAATATCCCCCTTTGTTTCTGTATATGAGTTAAAAGACTTCTTGAACACTGCCCTCACGAGTGAAGGTTGATATTTACTATAAACGTTACTGTGGCAGTAAATACCGATTTTAATTGACTGGTATGCATCCTATTTTTTAGTGGATACTTTTAGTGACTTTCTTTATAAGCTGAAGCTAAATAATATTGATGTTACAAATAAGTAAAAGTTGAAGAATCCTAAAGAAGTATTGCCTTAAAGAAGAAGTAAACAACAAAACCACCAGTGATACACATTGTGGACTACCTGGCTTGACAGTCCTACCTAAAAACATGTAATTATTATTTTTGGCAGAAGTGAGTGAAAATCAAATACGATGAAGGATATGTTAATGTAAGCTTGGAGTCAGATTTGATCACTCATCTGAATTTCTATTGTCTACAATATTTGAGATCCAATATACGCTCCTACAGTGGATAAAATCCTAACATTCGACTTTTTGTGATCCTTGAAACCCAGCTTTGACTCCAGGAATCTAAACACATTATAATCTGCTTGCATGCAAGACCCTTCCTTAATCCCACTGTTTTCCCAGTATCACATTATTCCAGGAATTCACCCGTGTTTGCAGCTTTACATATTTGCTCACAAGAACAATGGCCACAGATTGAGTAGAAACATGTGTTGCTAATGCCCCTGTAATTCCCTTATAATTCATACAAAAGCATAATGGAGGTCCTGGGCTCTCTGGGTAGAGATAGTATTACCTAGTGCAGTAGTGTGTGAAATAAAGCTTCTGGTATTATGGTAGACTAGTTTCACAGACTATATCGATATTACGAAAAATCACTTTAACATTTAGGTTTGCCAGAGAGTTTCAGTAGATGCCTTCCTGTTTTTTTAATTTAATTTAAAATCGTCCCTTCTTTGCGGCATTTAACCTTTCCAGTGTTATGTAAGGTCATAAAAATCTGTTTTAAGGAATGCATTGATGTTAGGTATATTATGCTCTTATGCTCCTGTTAAAAAAAATATTTGGAAATAGTAGAAATTTACATTTTCTGCATTACCACATATGTGTGTCCCAATTGCAGAACTAGAGAAAAAGGGTTATACCGCATTAGATCACCAAATTTTCAGAAACAGTTTCCACCTGCAAAAGACTAGTGGAAAGCCAGAGCATTAAATGTGGGACAGTGGGGCATATGTACAAGGTAAGTGGCAAAGTGAGAAGTTAGCCTTCCTGGCTGAACGCCTCACTCCGCCCCTTCAGAAACGCAGGGCTGCACCATATTTACAAGAATATGGTGCATCCCTGCATTTCTCCCTGCGATGGCGCTACACATAGCAGCCTAGCGCCAACTCAGGCACCCTTGCACCATAGTGCAAGGGTGTCTGCATGCAGGGGAAGGTTGTTTATGTTCAGAAAGGTCCCCCTTCCTGCACATAAACAATCAAAGGCAATTTGCTGTTCCTATGTGTGTTGCATAACGCAGCACACATGAAAACAGCAAAAACTAGGAGAAATGAAACATTTCTCCTCATTGCGCCAGGGTAAGACCAGGTTTTTCCTGGTCTTAATTCTGGCGCTGCCTCCTATTTACGCCTCCCTTGTAAATAGGGGGCAGCATCAAAATCAATGGATGTTGCGGTGGAACGCCCATCACAACACCCATTGCCCTCCCCTTTTACTCTAAGCATAGCGTGAAAGGGGGCCTTATTTACAAGGCAGCGTTAAGCCACATTAAGGGGCAGATTTACAAGCCCCCTGCGCCACCAGTACGTCACTTTTTGTGATGTACTGGTGGCGCAGGGGGCTGCTCCATATTTACAAGGAGAGGAAAAGCCACCCTGCGTGACTTTTCCTCTCCTTGTAAATACGGCCCCTTCACACGCAGCACTTTGCGGTGAAGGGGCGTTCCATGGGTGTTGCTGTGGGTGTTCCCACGCAACACCCATGGAACAAGACACATCTCCAGAATTGCGAAATCGTAACTCTGGAGATGCGTCTGAAGCTACGCCACCCTAGAGGTGGCGTAGCGAGGCGCACCGAGGAGAAATGTTTTCATTTCTCCTCGTTTTTTCCACTTTCAATGCGTGCTGCATTCTGCAGCACGCATTGAAAGAGGAAAATGGTTGAAGTGATTGTTTTTGTGCAGGAAGGTTCCGCTTCCTGCACAAAAACAATCTCCCCACGACGCAGGCATCCTGGCACCATGGTGCAAGGGTGCCTGCGCCTGGCGCATGGCTGCAGTTTGTGCGCCAGCGCAGGGGAAGCACAAGGATGCGACATATTCTTGTAAATATGTCGCATCCCTGTGCTTTCCAAACTAACGCAGCATGGCGCAGCAAAATGACTTGCTGCGCCGTGCTGCGTTAGTTAATTGTAAATCTGCCCCTAAGTTGCTTAATGCTGCCTTGTAAATAAGGCAAAGCCCCTATCGCCACAGGAACGTCCTAAAAAGCGACGTTCCCGTGGCGATAGGGGCTTGTAAATATACCCCAGTGTGTGATAACGTTCCTACAGCAGGTTGTTCCCCATGTGTTTGCTGAATCTGTAGGTAATACAGATCAATATCGTGCACATCACTTTAATCTCGGTAATCGATCCTTTATTTCATATATACGTCGCAAATGAATCATGAGTTCTTCAAGAAATAGCAATGACGGATGCAGTTCAATATTCTTTCGGTACGAATCTTCAATGAAAATCAATCAACTAAACCAATGGCAGAAGAAAATGTGTGCATTGTATTTGATGAAAAGACATGAAGAAACTGATCCAGGCAAACTCCATTTTGAAACTTACACCCGAAGTTCCGCCAATCAAATGTCCACCCTTTGACATACCAGGAAACAAGAAATCAGATCTAAAAGCATAGATATAGGAGCATGTAAGAAGAGCCATACTGCCTATGTGGTGGAACCAAATATATGGTATGCTGCCATGTTAATGTCGCACCTGGTAAATACTGATACCATATTTACCACGTATCGTATTACTTCAACATTTCAAGTTGCATATCTCAGAATAAAAAGGGTTAAGGCAATGACACTGTCAGTTTCTCTTGTTCTAATGTGTGCAAACTTTGTGTGGCTTCTGCCCTTCAACTTTTCTGTTAGGTTTTACCTAGTAAAAATGGTGGGTCAAAAACCTGCCGGTCCGGTAATTACCACAAACCTTGGAATCGCGATTCCAGCGCAAAATCCTGTTTGCATGCAATTTAGGATTACTGAGATAGGTGGAATAAGGGCCTGAATGTCGACATGAAAAGAAGCAGTCTTATATGAGTCATGCCACAGATGTATAATCACTATAATGCTACAGATGGGCGAGAGGCTGAAAGCTCGAGCCAAACTTGAGCCTGAAGCCCGGCTCTGGCTCTGCTCGAGGTCCTGTTGCAACCCCCATAACGCGACGAGTTTTCATGTGACTTCTGCCTCCCACCCTTTTTCTACTCACATGCAAAAAGTGATAAAAAAAAGGGGGCCTACTTATGAAAAAGTCATGCAGTGGAGCACATCAAGTCATCATACTGCGCTGCAATGCGTGACAGGGCAAGGGCAGGAATGCACTGTATTTCAGACAATACAGTGCATTCCTGCCTTTTTCTCTGTGCTGGCGCCCCTTTGGTATCCTAGCGCCAACGCAGGCACCCTTGCACCATGGTGTATTGCCTTACTCCAGATTTATGGAGCTACTTAGGGCCATGCAAAGTAGCCGTGCATGGCTTCATAAATCTGGGCTTAAGGTTTGCGTTGTACTTGCATCGCATTGTGTGGTGCAAGAGCGACACCAACCAGCTCGTAAATCGGCCCCAGAGCATTAACGTTTGATGAACAAGGAGAGACAAATGGATACCCATTTAGCGGATGATGGGGCATATTTACAAGTTAGTGGCAGAGCGCGGCGTTAGCCTCCTTGGCTTAACGCCGCACTCTGCCACTTCTGAAACGCAGGGCTGTACCGTATTTACAAGAATACGGTGCAGCCTTGTATTTCCCCTGCGCACCTTCCTGCACATAAGCAATCAATGGTGTTTGCTGTTTCTATGTTATGTTATGTTATGTTACTGGGCACTTGTAAAGCGCATGGCTACTCCACAGAGTGTCCTGGCGCTGGAAGGACCCTGAGACAGAACAGAGCACAAACCAACAGGAAGAATTCTACTAATGTTGGAAAAGCCAGGTTTTTAAATTTCTCCTAAAACTAAGGAGATCCTGTGCCTGTCTTAAGGAGAGCAGCAAGCTGTTCCATAGCTGTGAGGCCACAACCTGGAAGGAGCGGCACCCCATGCGAGAGCGAGAGAATTTTGGAACAGTCGACAGCCGCTGGGTGGAGGATTTCAAGGTTCTGAGTGGGGCATAGTGTTGAATTCTGTTCCTGATGTAAGGGGCCCCTATGTTGTGAAAGGCCTTGAAGGCCAATACTAGGGCTTTAAAATGTATCCTCTTACGCACCAGGAGCCAGTGCAGGGACATCAGGTGTGGGGTCATATGTGTCCTCAGGCCTACCATAAGTATAGCTCTTGCCGCAGCATTTTGTACCACCTGCAGGCGGCCTAATAGATAGTCTGGGAGGCCTAAGTACAGAACATTGCCATAATCCAGCCTAGATGTAATCAGGGCCTGGACTACTGTTTTCCTGTGTGGAACTGATAGAAGAGGAAGGAAATTCCTCAACATTTTAAGTAGCCCGAAGCACGTCCCGGCCACAGTTTGGACCTGGGACTTCATGGACATGTCTGCGTCCAGTTTCACCCCAAGATTTTTCACGGTGGTTACTGAGCTTACTGGGGGAGACATGTTCTGAGGCCACCACTGGCGCCTTTCCTCGCCAGGGTTATAACCGAAAAAAATAATTTCAGATTTTTCGGAGTTACACATCAACTGGTTCTGTCTGAACCAGGCGAATACCTTCGACAGGCAAGCATTTATCTCGCTTCCTCTCAGCACACTGTCCTTCTCGCACGTAAACAGCAGCTGCGTGTCGTCGGCGTAGGATATTACTTTGGCACCGCATTCCTCTGCCAAAAGTGCCAGGGGTGCCATATACACGTTAAACAAAGACGGCCTCAGAATAGATCCCTGTCGAACTCCTACTTTCATAGAGGGAACGGGGGCCGAAAAAGGGGGGCCCATAGTGTTTGCTGGCGGCCTTCCAAAAAGGAAGTAAACCACCTAAGTACCGTGCCCCCAATGCCACAGTCCTGGAGTCTGTGCAGGAGTAGATCATGGGGCACGGTATCGAAAGCCGCTGAGAGGTCTAATAGTATCAGTACAGCTTTACCTCCTCTATCGAGTGTAGTTTTTATTGTTTCCGAAATTCCCAATAAAGCTGTCTCCGTACTAAAATTGGCTCTAAACCCTGATTGACTTGGGTGTAATACATGATTGGCCTCTACAAAATCAGTGATGACAGTATTTACATATTTCTCCAAAGCCTTGGAGAGAAAAGGTAGCAGCGATATAGGCCTGTAATTACTAACTACAGAAGGATCTGCTGAAGGTTTCTTTAGAAGTGGAAGAATTTTTCCATCTTTCCAGCTGACAGGCATTAATCCCTCAGACAGAGAGAGGTTCAGAACCAAATTAACCGCAGGGTTGATCACCTCGGCTATGGACGCCAATACTTTCGCAGGGCAAGTGTCCGAAGGGGAGCCGGATTTCAATGCTTTCATTATTTTAAGTGATTTGGCCAGCGAGATGGGAGGAAACTGCAGGAGGGCCCCTCCTGAAATAGGAACGTCAGGGGGGGGACAGACCTGTATTACCATCTGTTGCTTGAGGTAACACCCCAAATGAATCCTGAATGGTTTTTATTTTATTGTAAAAATATTTTGCAATCTGGGTGGTCCATTCATTAGTGGGGGTGAATCGGCTGTCCATGGCATTAGGGGAGGAGAAATCTTTTACAATTTTAAAAAGTTCCTTGCTGCTGTTCCCAGCCTGCTCAATTTTCGTAGACAGGAAGATTTTTTTTTGCTCACGGACTTTGGCGTAATGTGCTTTCAAAGCCAATTTATAGGCAATTTTATTCATGGGATTAAAATTCTTCCTTCATACCCTCTCAAGATGTTTGCAGGCACTTTTACTCTTTCTAAGGGCCTCAGTGAACCATGGGGCTGAGGCTCTGCAAGATTTTGCTGCTCGAGTTTTGAAAGGGGCTAGTTCCATGGAGCGCTCCCGGAGCCAGCTTTCGAGAGAGAGTACGTCGTTCTCTAAATTTCCACTGAAAGGAATAGGATGTTGCCTGAGTGTATTGGCTAATGCCTCCGAAGTGAGCTGATCGAAAGACCTAAAACTGCTCACACGTGGCTTACCGCATGGTTGAGGCCTTCCTAATTCCTTGTGTACTCTGAAGGTAAGTAAAAAATGGTCGGACCAGATAATGGGGAGGGGTGCGTCTATTTCAATCCTGGCCGTAGAAAAAATCTGGTCCAGAATATGACCCCTTTCATGGGTAGGAAGTAGGACATAGGGAGTCAGATTGAGGGTGCTTAGGGATTCATACAGCTTTGCGGGCTCCGGGTCAGTTGATTGGTCCATGTGGATGTTAAAATCACCAAGTACCACGCAATGTCTGTATTTGGCCATGACCGGGGCGATGGCGTGTCCTAGTGACTCCAAAAATAAACCTGCCGGCCCTGGTGGTCGGTAGATTACTACGCCAGCAATGGACTGGTGGGCTGACATAGTCAGTAGGAAACTGAGAGTCTCGGCCCCCTCTAACTCTGCAATAGGTAGTGGTGAGCAGGAAAAGGTGTCCTTAAAAATGATAGCTACCCCCCCGCCCCTGCCGCCTGGCCTATCCTTTTTTATTAACAAATAACCAGGCGGGATTGCATTAGCGATGGTCGGGTTTGGAGCTGGCATTAAGCCAAGTTTCGGTTATAAACATAATATCGGGCTTAGAATCAGTGAGGAGATCAAAGAGCTGGAACTCATGTTTTTTATGGATCTAGTGTTAAGGAGGGCTGCCTTCAAACTATTCCTTATCCCAGGGTTCGTAGTAGGGTTGGTATGCATATCAGAATTCCCACTTCTTACTGTACACCCGGCGTCAGGAAAAGGGAGGGCCGCCCAATTACAATGCTTACATGAGAGGCTGACGGGCGCAGAAGGGCTTGCCTTAGGCGCGCCTTTGGCATGCCAGCGGCGTGCTCGCGCCAGCGTCCCATTTTATCTTCCCCAATTAACAACTAGACCGCCCCCCGAGCCGAAAATGGCGGCCACAGAGCATCAGTCCTGAAGCCTCGAATACCTCCCCGACAGGTATCAAATCCCGCCACCCACACAGTTCAAATTCAATTCCACAATACAATGTGATTTATGCGATCTAAAAACTCTCTAAAAACATATGTGGCAATATAGCAGCATAAATCTGTGCAACGATAAAAAATTTTAAAATAAAGACACGAGCAGAGATGCGGCTGGCTGCTCTGTCACCGGGTGCTGCTCAATTAAACATTTCTCCTCGTTGCGCCAGGCTAAGACCAGGTTTTCCCTGGTCTTAATTTTGGCACTGCCCCATATGTACGCCACCCTTGTAAATATGGGAGAGCATCAAAATCAATGTGTGTTGCTAAGTATAGAGTGAAAGGGTGCCTTATCCACAAGGCGGTGTTAAGCCACATTAAGTGGCTTAACACCACCTTGTGAATAAGGTGAATCCCCTACTGCCATCACAACGTCGCGAAAGGTGACGCTGTGGTGGCGATAGGGGCTTGTAAATATTCCCCGATGTGTACTAAGTGAAACCAGAAAACCTGCATTAATCGCAGCTTCCCCGCTTAACCAAATGATGTGATCTTCACCAAATATATTATTTGACAGATCCTCCTTTTTCTTCACTATTGGATATAAAAGCACCTTCACATACATGAGTTCAGAATACAAGTTTTGCAAAAACTTATTTTTTTAATTTAATAGACTATAATGTTGCTCCATGTTTAAAAATCTGGGCCACATGCAAGGTTCATATGTGTTACCTCGTAGTTCACCAAAGGCACTGTCACAAGGGTGAGGTGGGGGCAGTAATGGCTTTAAATTCTTGTTTAAAAACCATCACTTTTAATGAGTACTTCTTTGTGCAGTGCTACAATGTGACGTATTCATGTAAAATCTTCCACATGTTAAATAAATACAGGGGAAAATGTATCATTATGTGACGCGCAACAAGCTACCTTGATGTGTTGCGCTGCGTGACAGGAAAAGGGCAGGAATGTGCCATATTTATCACAATACACCACATTCCTGCCTTTTCCCAGCTCTGGCGCACCATGTGCTACCTAGAGCCAATGCAGCATTCTTGCACCATGGTGCAAGGATGCCTGCGTTGTAAGCAGGATTGTTTTTGTGCAGAAAGGTGCACCTTCCTGCACTAAAACAATCCCCTGAGGCAATTTCCTCTTTCTATGTGTGCTGCAGAATGCAGCACACATGGAAAGAACGAGGAGAAATAATGACATTTCTCCCTGTTGCACCTCCTCTGGGGATGCATAGCAGGTTTGACGCATTTCTCAGGTCTACTACTCATGGAAAATCTGGGAATGCACCAAAATCCATGGGTGTTGCATAGGAACACCCATGCATCATCCATGGAACACCTCCCTGGTGCAGAGTAACACAACGCAGCGATTTGTGCATCATTGTTTTTACTCCAGATTTATCAAGTCACTCGGGGCCACACACTTTGGGCTTGCATGGCTTGATAAATTGCACTTACAGGTTGCGTCACGTATGCACCCTGTTGCGTGGTGCAAAAGTGATGCACCCCTTTAATAAATATGTACCACACTAGTTTAAATTTTGAAGGTGCTTCATCATATTTTATGTGATGTTTGTTGCATTATTTATATGGCAGACATTTTCAGGGTTCTGTTCATGCACAGGCTCTGTGAGCCAAGCCAGACCCTTGGCTCAGCTCTGGATCGGCTCACCCTGTTAATTTGGTAAGCCTCTATATAATGCGTCATTGACTTTCTGATTTATGCAGCAAGACAAAGAAAAGCCTTTTTCTGTCATATAGAAGTTTTTGAAAAAGCTTTTTGACTAATGTGCAGTTAAGCACTGGCTTCCGACTCATGATCGCGTAGTGCGAGGAGTAAAGCATTTGGTCACAGAATTGCAGCGTCCAGTGCTTAATTTGAGCTGGTGGGGGCCACCGGCACATATTTTTGGGGACTGGCACTTATTTTTCCACACCAGATATTCCCCAAGAGCAAAAGAGGAAAAAACACAGAGGGTCAGATTTACTATGGGCTTGTGCTACCC
The DNA here is from genome assembly GCA_963921515.1 of Calotriton arnoldi. Lineage (NCBI taxonomy): Eukaryota > Metazoa > Chordata > Amphibia > Caudata > Salamandridae > Calotriton > Calotriton arnoldi. The sequence continues at coordinate 2,110,086 of CAWUFW010002215.1, forward strand.
TTACATCACGTAAGGCAAAGCAAGGCATCACAAGCCCTTAACTGGGATTTACTAAGCAACACAAAGCCACCTTGTATGGCTCTGCATGGTTTAGTCAATCCAAGGTAATGCAAGGCAGAGCATTTTGCTGCCTTGCATCACCTTGCGAGAAGGAGGTGTTTAATGTGTGGAGTGTGGGCTTTCCCATGAATCCACCCAACGATTTTGGCACATTCCCAGACTCACAAAGTGTTGCAAACCTGGGAATGTGTAAAAACGGTATGCCTCTCAGACCCAGGTGTAACTAGGAGAAATATCTTTATTTCTCCTTGTTACTTCCTTTTTCTATGTGTGATGCATTCCGCATCAGACATAGAAAAAGGAAAATGCCTTTAAGGATTGTTTTTGTGGAGGACGGTGCCCCTTCCTGTACAAAAATAATCCTTCTCGTAACACAGGCAACCTTGCATGATGGTGCAAGGTGCCTGAGTTGGCGCTAGGCAGCACACAGTACACCAGCGCAAGGAGGCAGCAGAAATGCACCACATCTTTGTAAATATGGCACATTTCTGATGTATCCCTTTCACGCAAAGAAGTGCAGCAAGTTCCCTTGCTGCGCTGTGTTTCGTGAAATGTTAGTAAATATGCCCCACGGTTCAGAAAAACGAAGGCAGACGAAGATAGAAAAACTGTCACAAAGGGAGAAAGCAGGAATGTGTAAGAGTCAGCTAAAGGTACACAGAGTGTCTGGTAGTAAGTTAAAGAAGCCAATATTTAATTGCACCAGCTGCTGACTTCTGGGCAGAGCTTTGGCACTCTTTCGTTTACAAATTAAGCACTGACAGCGTCCCTAGCCTCCTGCCACTGATTCACCTGACCCAAATTTGGGTGTCTGGATGGTCATTCTGGAGTCAGGCATCTATGGAGAATGCCATAAGGGGAGGGTTCACCTTGGAGACAAACTGATGAAGGGGCCTAAAAAGCATGAGGCACGCTGAACTCAGCTTGTTTACTACCGACTTTTATCAGACAGCAGTTTTTCACCAGCAACCTCAGTTATGAGAGCTGGATAACAAAATCTTCCTATGCTGTTTATGATGCAATTCAGCAGTTGTGAGCATTATAAAACATTTAATTTTCTTTTGAATTTTTCATCACAAGCCCGGGTTAATCCATGCCATTCGTACCTCCATCCTAGATGCCCCTTTAACGCAGAAAACTGTGTTAAAGGGAACAATATTTATGAGGCAGCATTCAGCCCAAAAAGTGGCTTAGTGCTACCTAGTAAATATGGAGCAGGCTACTGCGCCACGGAACGTCACAAAAAGTGACGTTCTAGCGGCGCAAGAGGCCTTATAAATGAAGCCCTATGGGGCAGATTTACAAGCTCCTTGCGACACTTTTGCGCCGCCGTTGCATCACTTTTGTGACGCAGCGGAGGCGTAAACAATGCGCCACTTTGCGAGACATTTACAACGTGACGCATCTAGGGAGATGCGTCATGTTGTAATGCCCTGCGCCACATTATACCTGCGTCAGGTATAATGTATGCAGGGTGGGTGTTCTGACGCAATAAAGCCTTGTATAAGTGATGCAGTGAAATTTACAAGATTTCACTGCGCCACTTCTACGACGCCACTGCTTCAAAACCTTACGCCTGCTTGAAGCAGGCCTACAGAGTGAATCAGCACAATAGGAATAGGCATTCCTGGAGTTGCGTCGTGCTTGCGACACGACTCCAGCAATGCGTTACCTTTACGCCAACAGATGCGTGAGGCATCTGTCAATCCTTGCGCCACGGTGCGCCCATTGAAAATGCAACGCATCCATGGTGGCGCAAGGGTTTTTTTGCGTGTCGCAAGTAAACTGACGCATCTCTGCTATAATGCAGAGATGCGTCAGTTTCTTGTAAATCTGACCCCAAATGTTTGAGACCTACAAAGAAATTATTCCATTGATTTACTTTGTGTTGCAGAATTTTGGCTCAATGAATCTTGAACCCATGCCTCATTCATGTTCCTCCCTAGGGTTTACTAGGTTGCAACCACAAAAAGTCTCTTCTGTATGTACAAATCACAGCCTGCGATTCTGTAACATATTACTGAATTGCAAATTGGGTTTGCGACCAAAGTCCCAATCAGTATTTAGAAAGGGCGTGTTTACGGTGTCTCTTCCACATACTGATTTTCCTTAGTATATATTGTTTTGCGACTGAATTCCAGTAGTAAACATTAATCTTTTATCACCTCCTCAAAGTACCATCCCTGTGATGACTACAATTCCTAGTGGGTTGCAATTTGAGACCCACTGCAATAATATTCATGATGTAGATCGAACTGCGACCCACTAGAAAGTATTAGCATATAGATTGGTTACAAATTATCACACAGGTTGCAAAAAAACACTGCTACGTACATCTGGCCCTATATGCATAGAAGGGGTGGAGTGGTGCTGGGTATGGGTGGCCATGAGGGAATTGTTCATTGTTTCTAATATCGCAAGGGCACCGGATCCAGTGGGACAATTGGTCATTTGGTAGAATGCTCTTATTCTTTGTCCCTGATCCCCTCCTCCCATATTTGAGCAGAGGTGGGCCGATCATCACTGTAAAAGTACCAGGACCCAAATAAAACAACTGGGGTCTTTCGTCACTGATGTCCTTGGTATCCCGTACTGCAGGCCCCCAATTGGGTACCAAGTACACATCAAACAACAATTAATAATTTGCAATCCTGCCAATGCCTTTTCTTTTAAAAAGGAAAAGCGCTTTATTACTCACACTAGTAAACATTATGCACAAAGTAAAAAATATATACAGGATGACCGCTGGGAATGGATATGGTGGCACGCTATAAAGAGCATCATGACCAACAGGGGTTTAGACACTACATAAAAATCCCACAGATCTGGTAATCCCTAAATCTAGCATGGGCCACTGTGCTGGAGGTGCTTCTAACAGTTTGCAAACCAGCAAGCCAGACCCCAAGAAAAAGAATAATTCACTATGTGCCTAAGACAACATGAATGGTGTATTACTCAAAAGTCAGGTCTACAACTGTTAGACCTGTCATCCTTAGGGTGGTCTTCCCCAAAACCTTTTGCCAGCTTACCTCCTCTTTTTGCTGATTCTTTTTGTTGGCCTTAGGACTCTAAGCACTTTACTACTGCTGACCAGTGCTAAAGTGCATGTGCTTCTCCCCTAAACGTGATGACATTGGTGTATACACAATTGTCATATTTAGTTTACTTGTAAGTCCCTTGTAAAGTGGTATACCATATACCCAGGGCCTGTGAATTAAAAGATACTAGTGGGCCTGCAGTACTGATTATGCCACCCACACAAGTAGCCTTTCAAACCTTTCTCAGGCCTGCCATTTCAGGGCCTGTGTGTGCAGTTTACTGCCACTTCGACTTGGCATTTGAAACCCTCTGCCAAGCCTTAAACTCCCCTTTTATTACACGTACGTCACCCCTAAGGTACGTCCTAGGTAGCCCGTAGGGCAGAGGGCTGTGTAGGTAAAAGGTAGGACATGTACTTTTAAATTCCTTAAGGCACTTCTAAGCTGTCATTCCTGATTAGAAAGGAGTAGCTGCATCATGTTTTATATCTTTGGAATGGTAATGATAAATCATTGTTACTGTAAAGTTGGATTTAACATTACTATTTTAGAAATGCCACTTTTAGAAAGTGGGCATTTCTCTGCTCTTACTTCTCTGTGTGCCTGCAGGCTTTCTCCAATACACATCTGGGGTGGGTGAGAGTTACACTTCGTGCATTCCCTCTAGATATCCACAAACACAAGAAGGTTAGTTGTGTCTGTATACTCATCTGCATTCTGATGGCTCTTCCTGGGAGGGGAGAGCTGACACTTATACCTGAATAGGCAGTGTCATGTTCCCACACAAAGGACTGATTACCCCCAACTGATAGTATGGAGCCTGTGCTGAGAAGAAAGGACCTCTGTGAACTTCAAAAATCCTTCTTTGAAGTCACTCCCACTTCAAATACACAACTGGTTATAAGTACTGGGTCTCTGGCCCTACCAAGACAGTACACTACTGGACCTGTGAAGAAACCTGTCAGGAAGAAGGACTGCTATGCTGCTACAAGGACTGCCACTCTTCTGGACTGCTGCTCAGGAAGAACTGCTATTCTGCTCTGATGTGCTGCCTGTTGCCAGTTGCTTGCTATCCTCTACTCTGCTGAAGAAAGGACTGGACCCATCTCACCTGAACCCAGAGTGACTCCAAGCGATTGCTGGCTTGCCCTCTGTTCTGAAGCCTCAGGGACATCAAAGACTTCCTATACAACCCTTCAACAGCACCTAGACTTTGCCATCTGTGAGTCCTGCCTTGCCAAGTGGTGCCACCCCAGACCTAGGCCCTCAGCAGAACCGATGCATCAATGACTTTGCACCGATCGGAACCAATGCATCTCCTTCGCAGGACCGCATCAACGACATTGCTTCAATGGACTGCGTGGCTCAACAACGACAGACTGCGCGGCTAGAGGACAACGCATCGCCTGCATTACAAAGGGGTTCGTCGATGAGGCTTCACTGACTGCGCTGATCAACAATGATGCATCCCTAACATCCACAGGATCGACAATGAAGCATCGCCTTTTCTGCTCCTTGCTGCGGGTCCTCGACGTCGACGCATCCTCCATCCAAGGTATTTCTTCAGCGGGACCTGCCTGAGTTCTGCAGCTGGCCTGCCCTCCATTGTGGTCAGCCGGAACTTTGGATTTACCCCAGTCAAGTGTGACCAGATGTCCCCGGTTGGCGCTTATGACTCTAAGCACTATATTTTGATTTAATCTTTAAAAATTCATAACTCCAATTCTACTTATTGGATTTTTGTTGTTTGGTCTTCTTTTTATCATACAAATATAAGCAATTGTTCTAACCCTCTGTGGAGTATTTTTGTGGTGTTTTCATTGTGTTACTGTGTGTGTGTTGCACAAATACTTTACACATTGCCTCTTTAGATAGGCGTGACTGCTCTGTGCCAAGCTATCAGAGGGTGAGAACAGGTTATATTTTAATGTGTATCTAGCTTACCCTGACTAGAGTGGTGGTTACTGCTTGGACAAGCGCCCTATACCTGTCCTTCTCTACGCGGATGATGCAGTGCTGAAGGCCCGCATGCAACTAGGGCTCCAACGGGTGTTGACATGTTTTACATTGTACATGCAGAATTTGGGACTTAGGGTTAATATTTCGAAGACTTTTATTATGAAGTGTGGGAGAGGTAGTACAAAGTGCAGAGACATTTATATAGTTAACAATAATATTGAATTCACAAAGGCATTTCCCTACTTAGGTATCCTTTTTGACCAGAAGGGGTCATGGTCCCAGGATAAAGCTAAGAAGCTTTTATTTTTGAAGGCTATGGCTGCCATAGCTACCCTTGCAAGGAAACCGGGTAAAAGACCACCCGTAGAGCTGTTAAACATATATAAGGCACAATGTGTCACCATTGCTACATATGGTGCAGGCATGTGGGTCTATTCTGATCCGCAGCCCCTACAGGTGGTCGAGAATGCATTCTTAAGATTCCTTTTGGCTGTCCCAGGCAGTACTTCTACTTACATATGCCACTCAGAGTTGGGATTGCCTTATATAATGGACTTAATAAAAATCCAACCAGTTCTTTTGTGGCACAGGATCGGGACCTCTACAAAAACTACTTTTAACAGGGACAATATAAGAGACTGTGTTAAGCTTCAACGGGTCCTCAGAATACTATGAAGATCCAGGCTCTATAGTTTCCGTTACTAGAATAGATTTCAAAACATATTGCTTGACTCTTCTGGAGACAAATAGACTTTCTACAGAAATATTGAGACCAACTGTACAGTCCAACCAAATGATATTGACCACTTATGGCATTCAGCCGTACCTTAAACATATTGTAGGTGTCCATGACAGATTTGTCCTGACCCGTTTTAGGCTTGGCATCTTTTCATCTATCAATAAGTTTCCCTGTTATTAATGATTGGTCAAAGTCATTAAGTACATGTCCTTGCGATGACATGTCGCAGCAATCGACAGTACATGTACTCTTCTTTTGTAAATTTTGTGAAGTACAAAGAAGGAAGTGGATCTCGCCAATTTTAAAGCTGCTTGGTCTTAAACAATGCCGCGCTGTATTTTCATTTTTACAATTTTTAGACAATGAACATTTTACGAGGTGTGTAGTATGTTTTTTTAAAGAATGTAATTAATTGTAGGAAAACTATTCTATTATGAATCTTTGATCATGCTTGTACCTAGGTGCAGCAAAGGTTGCTAATCTTATGTAGTTAATTGTATTTTGAATAATGTTATTATATCACTTCTTCAGACTTGGAAAAAATCACATGTTTTTACTGTATTTGCTTTTATGATTTTCTTGTAAGAAATCGAATAAAGCTAATTATTGATTGATTGACTAGAGTGGTGGTTTCTGCTTGGACAAGGTGCATAACTCTTCCAACCAGAAACCCCATTTCTAACAACAACCTTTGTCAAGAAATCCCTAATGCTAAAATTCAAATTCAAACACAATTTAATAAGTATTTCACACCTTTCAAGATGTTATCACATTTCACTGAAGTTAAAGAATACATAGGGTGATATATTATGGAAGATATATATAAATATAATAATAGTTTTTCAATATTCAAACATTTCTGTGGTGATGTCTTTCATCTATCTTTAATTAGGCTGCAAAGCAACCACCTAGTATCAGCTAATATCAAAGGTCCATGTACCCCACAGGATCTGGACAAAAGCTCCAATTTCAGGAATGCTTCAAAACTCAACAAAACTCTTCCCAGGTCATGTATTGAGGGGTGGGTAGACAAGTACAAAAAATGATATAGTTGGGATCTGCCTCGCACCTGGCAGCCCATAGAGCCAATTCAGTGCATGGGTTAGAGCGCTTTGATGCTTCTCTAGTTGGTGTCCACTGACCCTCCTCAGCAGGGCACCTTCAAAATGGGAGCACAGCACATTCGGAGCAGGCAGATTTATACCCGGGGCACTGTTCCTGCCCTGGATGAATTCCAGTGTATTGGTGGGAGCAGAATGATGACTATCAGTGTGGAGAAACTTTGCTGGCACACCCAGGCCACTGCACCCTCCTGGAGCCTTGATGGGAGGGGCAACCCAAGCTTGTCACTTAAACTGTGAAATATCTAATTATGTTTCCATAGCTGATACTTGTGTAACTCATTTTTATAACACAGTTTTGCAAATGATTTGCGCTCTGATTAATACGTGGAGACATCTATTATATCAATGCCTATCCATGCCTTCATACTAAGGAGCCTTTACTGTGGCTCCCACCCTGTTGCATGGAGAAAAAGACCAAAGTGTAAGGGTGTCAATTTTAAGATGTGTGTGGATCACAAACCATGATATGAACATGGGTCTCACAGTTACATTGTCCAACGAGGAATGGGTGGTCTTACAACTGTACAAGAGGACAAGGCTTTACAACATTTGAAACATTTCTTTCTTGATTCTGGTCTGCTTAGGTTTGGATTGTGAGTGTGAGACGAGCTATGTCAGTTTTGATAAATGGTCAGATAAATTTGAAGACTCAATGTTTGATAGTCTCTTGAAACCAAGCATTATTGCTGCATATTGTTTAGTTGAGGCTTCCTGCCCAGCCAATTTAAATGCTTAATGTTAAATCTGTGGTTTGGACCTGGCACTTGGGAATAAGGAGCTGCAACATGAATACTCGAAGAAAGATACAATCAACAAGGGTAGTTTAACAAGCGTTCACCAAGTAGAGCAGTACAAATCCTCGGAGGCACCTAAGACACATCATCATGGAACCAGGGAGCTGCTGATGACAACAGTCTCATAACAAGCTGCTCTGTATATAGGGAAGAAAGCTGAACATATAAACTATGGCAGAAAATCCAATCACCATGGGAGTCTAGGTAAGGAACAAAATAACAAAAGTGTAGACATGGAAGACTTGGTGTGAACTGGACTGTGACAACGGGAAATCCTTAGCGAATGCAAGAGTTGCTAGCCAAGGTCTCAGTGCCTGACTTGTAGGTAAATATGGCCACCATTACATGCACTATGGAAATGAAGTAGCGTAGTTTTATGTGATGCAGCAGACTGCTCACCAAAACACCAGACTACTTAGTCTGGTCCTCCATAAGTGCAATGTTTGATGCCCGGGAAGCCCAGTCTAGACCTTTCAGAGACTCTTGTCGTACATGTTGCTTGGTATAATAGCAAAATGATCTAAGTCTTACTCCTTTTACCCCCTTAAACCTAACAGATGGCTGAGCCAAGTTAGTTTAAACTTTTTACATAAGTCACAAAATAGTTCTATATATAACTTTTCAAAGATCCATTTCTCTAATCAAAACAGATTTTCTATATCCAAGCAGTTGTCTATCCATTAGCACAGCCCCAGGGCAATGTGTCATAAATGTTGTAGAAAAGATATCCTGAAATTTGCTTATAACATTGGAAATTTTCAAAGTATAATTATGATTATTTATTATTATTATTATTATATAAATTGAGAACTCCAGGCAATCCAACAGCATGTGAGTAAAAGTAACTGGGCTGGAATTACAAGTTCAGCATTGGTCATTATCTTGCAGACCATAATGGCAGTTTCTTAATGGAGGCCAGAACTGTCTATCATGTTTTGTAGCAGTAAGTGCAACAATGAGTTCTTAGTAGCTTTAAAAAACATATTTCAACACTAAAGGGCTTAATTAGAGTTTGACATACAGGGTACTCTGCCACAAATGTGACAGTGTACCCTATCTACCAAACTGACAGTTAGCCCAGGCACATTGTCTTGTTTCCACTGGTGGTGTACTTTCTGGCTGCACTGGCGGAAACCTTAAACCTTGGACCGACAGCCTGATGGAGATTTAAGTACCTCAGACTGCCTTCCCTATTTAGAGCAAACGTTTTCTGTAGTTCTTTTCTTGTTCTGGACTGGTGATTTCAAATCAGAAAAAAATATAAAATTACTCCCACACACTCAGAAGACAGTCCCATGATGTCAGACAATTAGTTTTTTCTTTTACAAAAAAAAACTGCAGCTTTTAGAGCTTCTTTTTGTAAAACAAAAACGTTTGCTGAGATCTAAAAATATTGTGAGCAGTAGTCTTCCAGGGGAGCAGAGCTTATTACCTCTACTTCTGGGCGAATATCGGGCACCACACAAAACTCCAAATAAGGTGCTATGTCTCATAGTTCCAGAGATATACTGTAATACATTTTCACATTTGATTTATTCATGAGAACAGGTATACTATGTTCTGTTTTTAAATATTTCTGAAGAATGAATTCCTATTACACATTGGTGGTTGCCACTATGTAGTTATAGTTAGATCAGACTTTCCACTGGAACAACGTTTTTTGTTTTGCTAATAACTGTAGTGACATTTGATAAATCTTCATCAAACTTTCCAAAAATGAAAGTTTATCCACCTCAGCTTTTTCTTGGAAAGGTTCAGGGTGATCCGACCACCGTTGGCAGAGACAAGAAGGGTCCCAAAATGCAATTTCTCCATGGTAATTTCCATAGGGAATTTTAGATAGCGCTAAGGCCAAAACGGACGACCAAAATAACAACAAATTTAGTAGAAAGCCAGATCTTTACCCAGAAAGTGTGCTTTTTGTGATTTTATGTAAATGTGTCCATTCGATTTGGAGAAATAATTTACACAGAGATCACTGGCATGAACTGCAAGAAGGGCAGCATGCAATTGTGAAGTGCTTTATCTTGTTTGTGTCCAGTAGATCAAAGGTTGAATAAATTAAGATTCTCTTATACTAATGTCATCCGGTAAACCTTAGGGGTTGATTCTCTGGCCATTAAATTTGATCATTCATAGGGGTGAAGGATAATGTCGTTGCCCAAAGACACAATATATTTCACCAGTGCACTTTGGTGATCCTAAGTCCATTGGTATTTAATTATTAATAGGAGAGTAGGAGCATTTGGTTGCCTAAAGAGACAATATTGTTCATCAGTGCACGGTTGAGAATACAAAATGTATAGTATATCATGCCTCAACCACGGTTAAGGCAAGCAATATTATGTCATAATTAATACCAAGGCCAACCATCTCTTAAATTTGTCTCTTTAAGTCCAGTTATCTGATGCAACTGATTCAGTCTTGGCTATTGAGAGCTGTGGCGGACGGAAAGTTTAGGAGGGAGGGGGTGGACGGGACACACATGCACACATACACACTTACAGCCATGCATTCACAGGCACGCACACAAACACATCCATTCACAACACTCATTACTAAACATTCATACATGCATACATCCAGTGGCGGCCCCTCGGCTATGACGGAGGAGTGTCACCCCACTGCTTTTAAGCAGGACAAATAAAGGAAACATAAAATGATAATAACTTTGAGTTATTATCATTTTATGTTTCTATGCTGCTTTGCGGGTGGGTGGGGCTGCTCTGCTCTCGGAACACGGCAGGGGAGGAGTGGTTTGCCCACTCCTAAGTGCACATGACTGTTTGGCCGGCCCTCTGGGACCAGCCAAGCAGTCATGCGCACTTTCCCTGTTCTCCAAGCAGGCTGTATCACTGCCTGCGTGGAGAACATGCCCAGGCCCCCATTCCCTGGCTGAGCGTTGAACCACGACGCTTAGACCAATTACAACACTGCATGGCAGCGTTGTGATTGGTCAGGGGAGCCTGGCTGTGCTTCCTGTTCCTGGAGTCCGACGGAGGAGAGCAGGAGCAGAGATGCGGGACCTGGTGGCAAGGTAAGTGTTTTTTTTAATTACAGTTCGGCCCCAGTGCGCCCCTTGCACCCGCTCCACCACCCGTGAGCCATGCCAGCGGCCACTGCATGCACGCACACACCAAACAATAATTGAAAAAAACCACACACACACTTACCTGCAGCTCTGCCTCGGAAGTCCCAGGAGGCTTAAGGTCAGCCAATGAAAGAAGGCAGCAGTCCCAACGTCATCACAGAGTGGGATGGGGTCAGTGAAACTGCTGACCCCACCCCGCTCTGTGATGAAGTGTCACTGATTGACACTCGGCCCTGGGCACTTCAGGTCTTAAAACTGAAGCGCCCAGGTGCGAGGCAATCAGTGACGCTACCCCTCATCACTGAGGGGAGGGCCTCAGGGACCTTTGCTGAGCTGAGGAGGTCATGCCCACAGGAGCTGTGACTTCCTCAACCTAGCAAAGTTCAGCTCAGGCAGCCAGGAGCCTGCGCATTTAGCGCATGTCTGGCTCCTGGCTGCCTGACCTGAAAATGAACAGTGTCTGTCAGGCTGACCTTTGTTCAGCCTGACAGACACTGTTCGTGAGGTGCACAAAGTGGTGAGGTCTGGCCCTTCAGCCCCAATGGACCAGCCGCAGCTGATTGAGAGGTAATTCTGGACGGAATTTTCCTCGTGTTGTTTCGTCTGCAAAATTCCAGAGATTCCTATCAGTCTCGCTGTTTTCTTTTTATCTTCTAATCCAAAGTTTATATCACTTCCCTGAATCATTACAATAAGTCAAAAAATCAAGCATTTCTGCTCCATTTATGGACTGTGAACAAAGAATTAGGCAATATCACTATAACAGATTATTGGAGAAAATTGGTGTGCTTTTTATTGTGTTTCGTGTTTTTCCATCATTGTTCCACTGAAGCTTGTGCCACGTAAACGTTAATAGCAATGCAATTAATAAAATAACAGCACATGCTTGTTAACACCTGATTTCCAATATAAGAATCTTCCATTATTATTATTGAGAAGATTTTCCTTTTTGTTTTTTTGGGTAAAATCTTATGAAGTGTTCCAATATCTGATTAGAGGCCCCTCCAGATTATACAAAGCTATGTGCAAATATAGTAGTTTTTTTTGTGAGGTTTTTTGTTTTGGAACATAATGTTTTATTGTGGTACCTTCACTTTTATTGTGAAATCACAAAAAAGATTCTGCAATCAAGTTCCTTTTTAAGACTTTATTTAAGATTAAAGCCACAGCAGAAATAGTCAGCAACAACCAGACTGGCCCACTTACAACCTGCAACTACCTCTCCAGAATTTAAATCCACAAGGTCCCATCAGTAACTCCATAAAAGTCTTTGTGATCTCACTAGGGTACATTTACATGAAGAGAACACATCCTAACACATCCCCCTTTAATACTACAAAGCACACGGCCAATATTGACAAACAATAAAAAGAGGAATGGTATAACAACCAAAAGTTCCATAATCATAGAAAGGACTGAAAATATGAACAAGCCAAACGAAAAAATGAACATAGTACTAATATTCTTTAGAGCATGACGAAACTAGGTGCAAGACAATTCTTTTTCGAATACATTCAAGAGTTCAAATAATGTATCCATCATAAAGGTTTCTTTCCCTTTCTTAGACTTTGTCTTGAGACCCCACGGTTGGATGGAAGAGACACAACAATCTGATATTCTTTCTTGGATGAAGAACCTGCGAGCATCAATAAGAACAACTGGAGATAGAAGATGGCTCCAAAGCAGCATCTTTAAGGTTTCACCTACTCTGTACTCACTCGTAGCAGTGTGCCAGCCTGGACTCTTCTTTACTTCTTCTTTAGCCTACTTTACAATGGAAAACAGATCAATAAACTTGGATTTGCCTTTTTATTCATCATCATAAAAGACTTCATTCAGTCGCCAAGGAACACAAAAGCACACAAAGAAGAAGATCACATTTGAAGCCATCAAATCCAAATCCATTAATACCATGCAAATGAAAAACCTCATAAGTACACATTTATACTCGTGGATCCACTATAATTCATACAATACTTAATGGAAATTCTCAAATTCTCCCTTTTGCGAGTTCCAAGACCAGTGTGCTTTTTGAAGGAGCTGTATTTACAATACCTATGGTCTGCGTAATACTATGGGAACACAGTAGCTACATAAAAGTTTTCGTGCAACAAAAACCAATAAATTAGTTTAAAACACAAGTAAAAACAGAATTTACAACCAATTAAAGTGCGATCACAAAAGCACAAATTAATACATAGTTTAAAATTCATAGTGACACATTCACCAGGGAGTATAGCAGCAAACAGTACAAAATACAAGACGATATTCCCCATGAAGCCCTTCCACATAGTTAACCTAATAATTACAGGTCATGGCACAGATACATTTTGAGCACAAAATCCAAGAAGCTATAAGAAATCTTAAAACTGCAAAAAACACCAACCTAGAGTCATCAGTCCTTACGATCCTAAGGGTCTCCATATGCTTTCTGATGCCTAAGGTCCTACACAGGGGCAAGAGCCATTTTTTTCTCTGACGGTCGTAGGCAGGCAGAAGAACAAGATGTGAAGGGTGATCTCTGAGCATTCTCTGCATGCTGGACACTCATCACCCTCATTTTGTGCACCAGCCCACTTTGTGCAGATTACTCGCATGGGAAGGGACTGTAGGAACAGTTTCTGAGCCAGAGGGGGTGCAATTTCGTCAATCTCTTTTTCATACCCAGGGAGCATTTTGAAATAGAGAAAATCTGTGGTTAGGGGGTCTTGGCACCTGCATAAAGAGTCAACAGATACAAACTTCCAATAGGCAGATTTAATAGCCATTTTTGAGGCAGAATTGGATTCCTTCGGCCTATACCAAATCTTTTCCAGCCCCAACTTCCTTAGGGGCATATCTACAAGGGCTTTATCTCCGTAAAAGCCAGAAAAACGGAGATAAAGCTATCGCCCTATCAACAAGAGGGTGCTAACATGCATAATCGCATGTTAGCACCCATTTCCCGACGCCCCCCTTTGCATCTCTAATGAGATGCAAAGTGGGCGTCACTGGGCGTACCCCTGATGGACTGCCTTGCAAATATCGCCGATGTTCACATCGCGATATTTACAAGGCAGCCCATAGGATTTCAGCAGACGTTAGATTTTGTCGAAAACGGCCGTTTTTGCCAAAATCTAACGTCTGCTGAAATCCTGACTTACCTATGTTAGACATAGGGGGTGGATTATGCTGATACGACCACAGGGTCGTATCAGCAAGGTTATCGCCGTTTTGCAGAGAACATCGCTGGAAAACCAGCGATGTTCCCTGCAAAACGGCGATAACCTCGCTATCTCTGGAATTTTTATCGCCCTGGGGAAACGTGTTGTTAATAACGCGCTACCAGGGCGATAAATACCAGAGATAGCCTGCGTTAGGGAATTCGTCGCTCAGCACGGCCAGCGATAATTATCGCTGGGCGTTGTTAATATGCCCCTTAGTGAGGTTCTGACAAACATTAGCCATGGTAGTTTGTAGGCAGGTTGTGGGATAGCCAGATGATTCCTGAGCGTTTTCCTTTAAGCTTCTTCGGGTGTAATTCTGGGGAGGGCCAAAAGGGACCTTATAAAACAGTTTTAAGCAGATGTTAGAATGTTACTGTTTACATGGCCCCAAATCTCAGAGCCTTCCAAAACGGCACCCAGAGCTTTTGCATTATATATCTCCTGTGCTGGGGCGGCTCTCATTGAGCAGGTTTTATTAAAAATCTTTGTCAATCGTGTTGTATAATGTAGCAGTGAGCAAATGGATTTTTGGACCAGCATAGGCCAGTCCAGGTTTGATGAAAGCCTTATACCTACATAGTCAAAGTGGGAAAACTGCTCTAGGAGGTCATTGTTAGGATACAGCTTACATTTATAACCCTTACTCTTTGCAGGATTAAAGGTCAAAAACTTTGTTTTGGTGTTGTTGAGATCCAACCCACACATCCCTGTAACATTTGATAAAATCATTTAGAAGCTGTTTCAAGCCTCTTAGCTATTTCGAGATCAGCAGAGTGTGATCCGCAAAAAGCAGAGCGGGCACTCTCTTGCCTGCCACTTTGCGTGAGTCGCAGCCATCTTTATCAAGCCTGACCACTACATCATTTATATACAATGAGAACAATGTGGAGGCCAGGACACAACCCTGTCTGACCCCCCCAAGATTGTTAAAGGGTTGGTCAGTTGCCCCAGCCTCCCTCAACTAATCCATGCGTTGTTGTTTTTGTGCAACCAGACAAATATAGCCAGCAGATTTTGTGGGATGTCCATCTTGTCCAAGGTTGATCGTAGCGTTTCCCTAGGGACTAGGTCAAAGGCCGCATGCAAGTCAAAAAAAGAGACAAAAAGTCGACCGCTGTTGACTGCTGCATTCTTCCAATAAAGACAATTAAATAGGAAGATCTGATCGATTGTGCTAGTACCACTTCTGAAACCCACCTGGAATTCTGTTATTACGTTGTTGTGCTCAATCCAGTCCAGCAGGTGCACCAGGACTTGCCTACAGAAGATCTTCTGTGAGGCATCTTTCAAAATAATCGGGCGATACTTGACTGGGATACTAAGCCGGCCCTTCTTGTGGATTGGTATAATCCCCGCAGTGCGTCAGGTGGCAGGAATCTTCATCCCCCTTAGAATGGAATTTGAGAGAGTATTTGCCTTTTTTCACCAAGCCACGTTTTCACCCTCACCAAGAAATCTCACAAACAGCATGCTTGGAGTTATACCTTTGCTTGTAGCACTGCTGATTGTTGGTGTGTAACCAGCCATATCTTTCTTTATTCCCTACCAGTTTTGGATTATAATCTCTCAACCATGCGTGATTAGGTTTTGAATTTACCAGCCTGCCCCACAATCATGTGACTGGGACTACTAAAGTTACTGCATTATGGCTGGTAAAACGAGCCCACAAGGTCTCCCTTTGAACATTTTTTCAAGGGAACCTTCAACTGCTCTCTGGACACACGACTTCATCACTCTATTCATGCACTCAGCCAAACCACAGTCATTGATGGCATAAAGGGCAGTACGCTGGTGAAAGACATAACTATTCTTGATGAAGTCCTGCATTACACGAGAGGTAAAATGCACTCCATTATCTTTGAATAAAACTTGGGCACACCATGACTGGCAAATTAATCTCGTACAAACTCACACCATCCTGGTATGACAGCACCAACACACCTTGTGGAATCCCATTTGGAGGTTTAGTGTACCAGTAATAAAACCTATATCTCCATAGCAAGTAAGAGCTCCCAAGGCCCAATGAAATCAAGGCCTAACCTAAACCAAGATAATTCTGGAACTTCAACAAGTGATAAAGGTGTCCGCAGCTGAATATTTACTAAAGAATATTGTGATGAGACTGAACCTTCAGTTTTCTTCACCAATATTTTCAAGTGTGATATAAGGGTTTTTTCAGTTTGCATTTTGTAGCTTGTCATGTTCATACAATAGGAATGTTTTGTTACATGGACTGGAGAATAATCTGTGATTCAACCGTTCAAGACAGAGTAGAATGATAAATGGCGTTAGAAGGTGCCTTGGTTTAGGAGGAAATCTCTCCTTGAACTGGATCCATGAGTTTGAGAAACAACCATGAAATCTTTGTCTCTTTCATAGGCCAGACCCAAATGTTCTCTAGAGTCCATATTACAAAGAGAGTACACTGTCCCCGTTTGCTCAGTAGCTCACCTTCAGATTGGTGCCCGAGACTCAAACAGGGACAGTGCACCCTATTACTGATAATGTAATGACCCCAGGTTGGACATGAACTTGCGCTTCCCAGGGTGTCAGAGCATTAGTGAAAGACAGAGTGGGTATTTGAAACAGCTGTGCCATATTTCATTGTGCAAGCAGAACTTGCCTGCACTACAAAGGGAGACTGAGATCTTCCTGCAGGTGGGTACAGTAAGTGACTGAACCCAGCTGCAGGGGGATGTCTGGGGGTATGAGATCTCCTTTACCAAGGTCGGACTGGGACAATAAATAGGTCTGCACGCAAAAAAATAAATAAGTGGCCTTCATTAGCGAATTGGATACTTAAAAAAGTGGCTCATGTTAGCAACTTCGGGCAGTTTTAACTTTGTAAAAGCACGCTATGTAAGTGTTTTGCAAGGTATGGAAGACTGCATGGATTTGAGCTTGCTGCAGGCAATGTTTCTTTTAACATCAGGGAAATCAACAGTAAAATCCTGCCCAGCAGACCATAAAACAGTCCACAAACAGCCATATAACTGGCACACACACTGACCTGTCATACCAGCACATCAGGCACTGCCTGATGCCCAGATGGCCAGTCCAACCTTGCCCTTTACCACCTTCAGAGTGCCGCATTCATGGGGTGCACAGACCGTGTACCTCCTGAAGGTCTCTTTGCATTTGTGGCTGTGTGCATAATAGGGCGCAGGCGCAAAAGGGAAAATGTATGGCTTATTGGCATTGGGCCACACCCCCATGCAAATGAGGAAACACTCTCTAAAGATAGCATCATGCTGTATGTGTACCAGCATTATCTGTATTACAGATAATGGAAACACTACAGTTCACTGAGAGTGCAAAAAACAGGTGCACATGCCTCTTCCACCCCAGATACTGCACATAAAATTGCCATGGTTGGGAATTGCTTATAACATCCCTCAGGAAGTGTCTGTAATTTACATTCACCATATTCGGTCCAGATCCAAGCCAAGTTCAAGTATCCTCCCAGCTAAGCTCTAATTTTGCAGTAGACTTGTTCATCAACTTCAATCCCATCATACCAATCTCCTCAGACTGACATTATGTGCAGGATCCTGCATGGCAGTGACTTTCTGACAAAAAAGACTACACATTTTTGGTGCAGCGTTCCACAACAAATTATCCACCCGGCTACTACTGATCACCTTCTCTACCCAGTTCAATAGAAATCATTCTAATTTCTTTGGAAAAAGATGAGTCTTTTGAACCATGGTTACATCTGCCCCACTGACTTGGTAGCTAGGTTTGCCAGTAGCTTCTTTCTCTTCAAAATAGACACAGATTAATGCACAGTATAGAGATGATTGTAATCCCAGTTCTAACTGTCAGTGACCGGTATGGATGATAACAGCAGGGCAGATATAAAAACTGGATAAGGAAAACAGTTTGTTAATAAGCATTGATAATAATAAATATTAGGAGAATGGGAGCAGTGACTGTTCAATCTGGCGTTCTCTGGATTAGAGATAAGGCTTGAACCATGGTCTTCTGTATCAATGGTATAATTTCATACTTAAAGGGAAGTGATAATGTATCTATATATACTCCTGTGTATGCTTGTCCTTTTCTAATGGTACCATTAGACAGAAGGGCTTCTTCACATAGCAAGAGTAGGGACAGCAAGAGAAGTTGGAACATTGGGAGGAGTAGTTAAAAATAAGATCAAGAAGAAAAAGAAAGGTACGAAGAGGACTTATCAGAGCCCATCTCTTTGGAGCAAACTTACTTTAACCAAGGATGATAGCTCCCTCCATGAAAGACACTGCTTCCAGAGGAGAACATGCATATGCTAATCTATCATGGTGAGGGTGACAGTCCTCTGATATGTGACATCTAATAGTATTCCTGTGCAACCCAGGAGATGGGGGGATTCTGATGTAGGCCACTTACATAAACATAGCCAGTTCCAAGTTGGAGCAAAAGTGCTATCATGGAACATTTACTCATGTTAAAGCTGCTATGTTGGGGGAAACAAGATGGTGCCTCTGTGAGAGACCGCGGCCGGTCTCTCTTCCGCTCCCCCCTGCTTAAGGCTACCAAAGGGCACAGTGAAGCCTAAACGAAGGAGTGGGGAAGCTGTGCAGGCTGGGCTGGCAGCTGTTACTACCGGACCATGGCCCCCCAACGCACTAAAGGGACGAAAATGGTTCCCATAGGAGGAAACAAAACGGCACATAAAGGAGAGAAGGAATCAGAGCCCAACACAAGCAAAAGCACTGGAAATGTGGATAAAGAAGTGTTGGGACCAAAAGTAGACTTGCTTCAACAGCAGTCAATCACAGAATTTTTTACCCCCACGATGGCAACACCTGGTGGAAGGCAGCTGACCCTCACCAAGGAGATAGGAAGGGATGGGGTGAGTGCTCAACAAACTTTAATTCCAGGTGAGGAAGTGATTGCTGGTGCCTTTTTTGAACTTGCTGGGGGTGGTCCCGGGCTAGATCAAGTGAGACATGATCTAACTGAGGAATCGCTCTTTGAGGCCCCAGCCCATGATGATTTACAGGTGGGGCAGGAGCAGGGAGTCACAAATATGGAGGTGAGGGGGCGGCTTATTGTCCACAATTAAAACACTCCAGAAATAAGGGGTCCCCAGCCCCGCAACGAGGCAAACCTTGAAACAAAAGCTCTGAGAAAGGGTGCTGTAGGCTGCCGGACCCTAGAGAACTCTCTGGATTTAGGAGATTAATTCTTCTCCTTGACCGATTGCTCTGACACCAGTGCTACAGGATCCGAAGGGGAGAGCGAGGTGCTGACCTCTAGTTCAGACCCAAATAGTGAGTAGGATGGACATGACACTGTGGTCTGTAGAAAGAAGAGCGTTCTGCAAAGTAAAGAATGTACATCCCAGGGATTAGTCAAGGAGGGCCTGAAGAAGCAAGCAAGGGCGGCCTTACAATGGGATTATTCATCAACTCAAAAATCATATGGTGAGCTCACTATGGAGGATAAAAATGATCAAAGTGATCAAAACCCTGAGGAACCATCTCTGAAGTTGATATACAACTCGCTCAAACAACTACGGGAAGAATCTCCACTAGATGGCAAAAATACCCGCCTGGTGACTAAAAAGTTTCAAGGCGTCGTCAGAGAAGTGGCGAAAGCCTGTACTGAGATTGGTGAGAGAATAACTTTAGTCGAAGAACGCACGTCAGGTCTGGAGAATGAGGTGTCAAGAGGTCAAGATCAGATGGCGGCTCAAGGAGCACAAATAGTGGACATGCAGTGGAAGCTCGAAGATTACGAAAACCGTCTAAAACATAATAATCTGAGGATCTTGGGCATAGAGGAAGGATTAGAGGGCAGTGACATCAGAGCTTATGTTCTAAAACTATTGCAAGGAGCTTTTCCGGAGCTCCAACAGTGGAACTGGGACATGGAAGTCCAGCGGGTGCATCGCCACCCTCTCATGCTCAGAAATCCCAGACAGGCTCAAAAATGAGGCACACAACTACCAAGAGCCATCATAGTCTATATTGGGAACCTTTTACTGCGAGAAGCTGTGTTTCATAAAGCCTACCCTGACTCTAAGCGATCCTTGGAGGACAATTCTTTTTCACTCTGCCTGATTTTTGCCATACAATGGTGGAAAGACGATGGCGCCTTAGGCAATTGATTCAGCCAACTCAAGCCCTAGGAGAAGAGGCATATTTACTAAATCCAGCTCGCCTGAAAATAATTCATAACAACAAAGCCCTCACGTCAGAAATAAAGGCGAAGGAATATCTGGACTAGATGCGGAAGTAGAGATGGACAATGGAAGTCGTACTAGATTTGCTGAAAAAAAAAAGATCAGGGGTGGCTTGGTAGTAGAAAGTCAGATGCTCTTCGATACATGGATTAGTTAATATAGGTATGGACATGGAGCTGTGGGGGGGGACAAAGGCGCTATCATCCAGACCTCACTTGGTATGGTTGTTTCACTGTTTGGGTGGGGGGATGGGAGGGATGAGGAGGGGTAAGGGGGGCTGGGTTGCTGGGGGGGATATTCCGGGCAGGGGTGGGAACAGAGGGAGGAAATGGGGCACAACAAGAACTAAGTGGCATATTATCAAGAACGGCGTTAAAATTATCGCCGCTTTAGCGGCAGGAAACTGCCGCTAAAGCGGCGATAATGGGCTTGATAATATGCCCTTGAGAATTCCAATAGAAGCCCATGTTCTGGTGTGAACATGGGCTTCTATTGGAATTCTCAAGGGCATATTATCAAGCCCATTATTGCCGCTTTAGCGGCAGTTTCCTGCCGCTAAAGCAGTGATAATTTTAACGCCGTTCTTGATAATATGCCCCCAAGAGATTTTGGGATAGTGGCACTTTCAAAAGCTGGGAGAGGCAGAACAGAGCATTCAATTAAATGGGAGGGTATGGTTGAAATGCAGAAACTAGACTAATTTACAAATAGCATTGATTAACATATGTGGCCTAAATGACCCTGGGAAACGAAGTAAGATCACAGAGGATTTAAAGATGCTTCGCTCCAACATTGTTTGCCTCCAGGAAACATATATTATGGGTACAGATAAAAGAAAATTAGATCAACTTGGGAATAACCTTATAGCCCACACCACACAGGGTACTAGAACAAGAGGGGTGGCCATCTTAACCCGGAAAAAGGAGATAATATGTAAAAAACAGGTGACCGATAAATATGGCCGTTGCGCTTTTGCAGAGCTATATACTACCACATTTTCTTTTACCCTGTGCTCAGTATGTGGGCCAACAGGGGATGACCCAGAGTTAATCGATTTCTTGAATCTAGAATTAGCAGGTTGGCCAATCCCGATTATAATGTGCGGGGATCGGTGTTTCATGGAATAAATCAGGATCATATTCAGGCCGCAAGCCCAGAGTTTACAAGGCCCTCACTCACTTGATTGAGGGCAATGGGCTTTTGGATGTATGGCCGCAATTAAAAGCGACATGTTTTGACTCAGGAAGTACTTATTTTTCGGCCCCACATGGGACAGTTGCTCGGTTGGACAATTTTTTGGTGTCTCACGGTATAATGAGGAATTGCTGTATTGATAAATACCCCTGTGTGATGTCAGATCACAATCCCCTTGTATTAGGAATAACATATACGGGGGAGGAAGTACACAACAGAGTTGGACTTTCGAAATGGGGTTACTAGTGGAAGAGGAGTATATTATCCACATGAAGGAATAGATAGAGGATTTTTTGGGAAGAAATAGAGCCAGCACCCGAATGGGTATAGTGTGGGACGCCTTTAAGGCAGGCATTCGCGGAGAGACACTGAGCCTCAGCCGATATCGTATTAAAAAACAATGACAACACTTAGAAGATCTTTACCAGAAATTATGGGCAGTTGAAGAAGAATTAATCGGGGCTATAGTGGCCAGAAAGGCTATAGAGAGTATAACAGGGAGGCTTGCCATAGCCAAAGCAGCAATAGGGGATGTAACCATAACAAAGGTAACCAAGCAATACATGATCAGGCACGCAGAATGCTACAAGTACAGTGAACGGGTAGGGCATATATTAGCAGTGCGCACCAGGCAGAGTAATGTAAGTAGTGAGATAACAGCAATACAATAAGAGAGAGGGGTTCTGGTAACTACAGCTTCAGGAATCCGAGAAGAGTTTCTAGGGTTCTATAGGAAACTGTATGACTCTGAGGGGGAAATGGAGGAAAAGGCAATTAGGGAGTATCTAGCCTCCGGTAGTGAGGAGAAATTTGCCATAGAGGATCGGGCAGCCATGGATGCTCCTTTTACATCTGATGAGATTTATAGGGTGCTTAGTGAGCTCTCAGTAGGTAAGGCAGCAGGACCAGATCGAATCCCGCTCTAATTTTATAAGGTTTTTTGGTCATCCCTGGGGGCAGATTTTATTAGTACCCTCTGCCAGGTTCAGACCGGGGAGCCTCCCCCGGAGTCTTGGGCTTAGGCTAGCATCGTGGTTTTCTTGAAGAAAGGGAAACCAGCCACAGATCCAGGGTCATATTGGCCAATTACCCTCATGAAGACAGACACCAAAATATATACTCCAAGGTCTTAGCGAACCGCCTGAGCCCAGTCATCGGACGAGTTATATCGCCAAGGCAGCATGGTTTTATACCGGGAAGGGGAACTACGGACCATGTAAGAAGGGTAATCACGCTTTTTGATGCTGCCTCGGTCTCAGGAGACCCTATGGCACTCATACTAATGGATGCAGAGAAAGCATATGATAGGGTCTCCTGGGACTTCCTGTGGAACTCACTTAAATGGCTTGGGGCTGGAAAGGGTTTTATTAAGGCTTTGGGTGTATTATATTGGTCACCTACAGCTAGACTCACAATGATGGGAGGGCAAACGGATGAATTTAAGATTAAAAGGGGGACCAGGCAGGGCTGTCTGTGTTCCCCATTATTGTTTGCCTGCTATATTGACCCACTAATACGTAGAATTGACATAAATCCTGGTACAAGGCCCATTAGCTATTTCGGACACGAAACCAAGATATTAGGGTATGCAGACGATTTAGCGGTCATTACATCAACCCCAGACCTGGCGCTGGTAGAAAAACGAAAAGAAACTGCGGCCTTTGGGAAGATCTCAGGCTATTTACCTAATCGGCTTAAAACTCAAATTCTAATTATTGAACATCTTGGTTTAGTGGACCCCCGGGTTGTTCAATCTGCATCTTATCTGGGGGTAAAGATTTCGTCTAATGCGGGCCAAATCGTAGAACAGAACCAAGCCCCCGTCATACAGAAAGGGTCAAAGGATTTTGATAGGCTGGACAATCTTCATTTGCCTTTAGTTGGTCGCTGCAACGTTGGGAAAATGATTTTCCTTCCCAAAGTTCTCTTTTTGTTTAGATCAATACTGTTGGTATTTGAGAAAATATGGTTTAAGAAGTTAGAGGGGTTGATTTATTGATTTTTATGGGAATATGGAAAGACATGACGGACCCTGAAATTCATGTCCCTTCCTAGAGAAAGAGCCGGGTAGGCTGTCCCTGATTTCAGCTTATGCCACTTGCATCAGCCCTACAATACATGAGTGGATTAGTTGGGAAAAAAACTCTGGATCCTTGGAATCAAGGGAGGGTTCTAGATCTTTATGAGTTATTGGTAGGGGAAGACGCTAAAAACCTTTTTTTCCAATTTTACGAATCAAGCTACTACAAGAAAGTGAGGTTTAACCCCTTCGATGCTCATGACGGAATGGTTCCGTCATGAGCATCGGTGCCCCTGTGCTCATGACGGAACCATTCCGTCATGAGGCCAGGAGCACAAAATCCCTCTGCTGCAGACAGCAGAGGGATTTCCTTTTCTCCCCACAGCCTCGGGAGCTGGGGAAGAGCTTCCCCAGCTCCCGAGGCCACCCTCCCTTTCAGTGAAATGAAGATCAGCGCGCACGTCGCGCTGACTTCATTTCACTGAAAACGAAACTAAAATGAGCCTTTAGGCTCATTTCAGTTTTACTTTCTACGTGCTCAGGGGGCTATCTCAGCCCCCTGAGCACGTAGAAAGACGGGAGAGGTATCATTGGAAAGGGGAGAATCTCCCCTTTCCAATGGTACCCCTCCCCAGTGGATCCCTGCTTGGGGATCGCCCCAGGAGGGCGATCCCCAAGCAGGGATCCACCCACTAAGGCACCAGGGAGGGGGGAGCGGCCCCTTGGGCAATGACTTTTGCTCCCCCCAAAAAAATTGGCAATGTTCAGTCTTTCTGCCCCCCCGGGGGGGCAGAAAGCCCACTAGACACCAGGGATTTTTATTTGGTGCATTTTTTTTAGGGTGGGGGCTGCCCGAAACGGGCACGCCAATGCCCCCACCCCCCAGCCACCATTACAGCCTTTCTGCCCCCCCTGGGAGGCAGATGGGGGCAGTAGCCCCCAATCTGCCCCCCCGGGGGGGGGCAGAAAGCCCACTAAATGCCAGGGATTTTTTTGTGTGTAATTTGTTTTAGGGTGGGGGCTGCCCAAAACGGGCACGCCAATGCCCCCACCCCACCCACCACCATTACAGCCTTTCTGCCCCCCCTGGGGGGCAGATGGGGGCAGTAACCCCCAATCTGCCCCCCGGGGGGGGCAGAAAGCCCACTAAATGCCAGGGATTTTTTTGTGTGTAATTTGTTTTAGGGTGGGGGCTGCCCAAAACAGGCACGCCAAGGCCCCCACCCCACCCGCCACCATTACAGCCTTTCTGCCCCCCCTGGGGGGCAGAAAGCCCACTAAATGCCAGGGATTTTTTTGTGTGTAATTTGTTTTAGGGTGGGGGCTGCCCAAAACGGGCACGTCAAAGCCCCCACCCCACCCGCCACCATTACAGCCTTTCTGCCCCCCCGGGGGGACAGAAAGCCCATTAAACGCCAGGGATTTTTTTGGGCGCATTTTTTTTTAGGGTGGGGGCTGCCCGAAATGGTCACTCTAATGCCCCCACCCCCGCCACCATTACAGCCTTTCTGCCCCCCCTGGGAGGCCCCGGGGGGGGCAGAAAGCCCACTAAACGCCAGGGATTTTTTTTGTGTAATTTTTCTTTTAGGGTGGGGGCTGCCCAAAACGGGCACGCTAATGCCCCCACCTCCCGTCACCATTACAGCCTTTCTGCCCCCCCCCTGGGGGGCAGAAAGCCCATTACACGCCAGGGATTTTTTTGGGCGCATTTTTTTTTAGGGTGGGGGCTGCCCGAAATGGGCACGCCAATGCCCCCACCCCCCACCACCATTACAGCCTTTCTGCCCCCCCTGGGAGGCAGATGGGGGCAGTAGCCCCCAATCTCCCCCCCCGGGGGGGGCAGAAAGCCCACTAAACACCAGGGATTTTTTTTTGTGTCATTTTTTTTTAGGGTGGGGGCTGCCCAAAATGGGCACGCCAATGCCCCCACCCCCGTCACCATTACAGCCTTTCTGCCCCCCCTGGGAGGCAGATGGGGGCTGTGGCCCCCAATCTGCCCCCCCCCGGTGAGGCAGAAAGCCCACTAAACGCCAGGGATTTTTTTGGGCGCAATTGTTTTTAGGGTGGGGGCTGCCCGAAACGGGCACGCCAATGCCCCCACCCCACCACCATTACAGCCTTTCTGCCCCCCCCTGGGGCGCAGATGGGGGCAGTAGCCCCCAATCCGCCCCCCTGGGGGGGGGGGCAGAAAGCCCACTAAACGCCAGGGATTTTTTTGTGCAATTTTTTTTGGGGTGGGGCTGCCCAAAATGGGCACGCCAATGCCCCCACGCCCTTGCCACCATTACAGCCTTTCTGGGGGCAGTAGCCCCCAATCTGCCCCCCCAGGGGGGCAGAAAGCCCACTTGACGCCAGGGATTTTTTTTTGCGCATTTGTTTTTAGGGTGGGGGCTGCCCGAAGTGGGCACGCCAATGCCCACATCCCCGCCACCATTACAGCCTTTCTGCTCCCCCTGGTCTCCCGATAAAAATGGTACCTCACAACCGTGGGTGGGGCAAGTACCCGCGACAGCCAAGGGCCCAAAACCTAGTGAGGCGACATCAAAATTACCTATCACAAACCAACCTGGTTTTCAAGGGGGGTCCCATGAGTTTTTGGCCCCGGGTTCGGCGGCCAGCTAGGGAAACCTACCAAACCCACACATTTCTGAAAACTAGACACCCGGGGATTCCAGGGAGGTATGGCTTGCATGGATCCCCCAATGTTTTCTTACACAGAATCCCCAGAAACCTGACATTTTGCTGAAAAAATCACTTTTTCACACATTTTTGTGTGGGAAAGTTGTGGCATCACCGGGCTGACACAAATTTCCTACCACCCAAGTTCCCCAGGTCTCGCGATAAAAACGGTGCATCACTCGGGTGGGAGGCCCAAGTACCTGCGACAGGCAAGGGCCCAAAACGTATTGAGGCGACATCAAAATTGCCTATCACAAAACGACCTGGTTTTGCAAGGGGTCCCATGACTTTTGGCCCGGGGCTCGCGGCCACCTAGGAAAACCTACCAAACCCACACATTTCTGAAAACTAGACACCCGGGGGATTTAGGGAGGTATGGCTTGCGTGGATCCCCCAACGTTTTCTTACCCAGAATCCCCCAGAAACCTGAAATTTTGCTGAAAAATCACTTTTTTCACACATTTTTGTGTGGGAAAGTTGTGGCATCACCGGGCTGACACAAATTTCCTACCACCCAGCATTGCCCCAGGTCTCCCGATAAAATGGTGCCTCACTCGGGTGGGAGGCCCAAGTACCGCGACAGACAAGGGCCCAAAATGTATTGAGGCGACATCAAAATTGCCTATCACAAAACGACCAGGTTTTGCAAGGGGGTCCCATGACTTTTGGCCCGGGGCTCGGCGTACCTAGGGAAACCTACCAAACCCACACATTTCTGAAAAGTAGACACCGGGGAATTCCAGGGAGGTATGGCTTGCGTGGATCCACCAACGCTTTCTTACCCAGAATCCCCCAGAAACCTGAAATTTTACAGAAAAAATCACTTTTTTCACACATTTTTGTGTGGGAAAGTTGTGGCATCACCAGGCTGACACAAATTTCCTCCCACCCAGCGTTCCGCCAGGTCTCCCGATAAAAATGGTGCCTCACTCGGGTGGGAGGCCCAAGTACGCGCGACAGGCAAGGGCCCAAAACGTATTGAGGCGACATCAAAATTGCCTATCAGAAACCGACCTGGTTTTGCAAAGGGGGTCCCATGACTTTTTGGCCCGAGCTCGGCGGCCACCTAGCGAAACCTACAAAACCCACACATTTCTGAAAAGAAGACACCCGGGGATTCCAGGGAGGTATGGCTTGCATGGATCCCCCAACGTTTTCTTACCCAGAATCCCCAGAAACCTGAAATTTTGCTGAAAAAGTCACTTTTTCACACATTTTTGTGTAGGAAAGTTGTGGCATCACGGGGCTGACACAAATTTCCTACCACCCAGCGTTCCCCAGGTCTCCCGATACAAATGGTGCCTCACTCGGGTGGGAGGCCCAGTACCCGCAACAGGCATGGGCCCAAAACGTATTGAGGCAACATTGAAATTGCCGATCACAAAATGTTTTGGGCCCTTGCCTGTCGCGGGTACTTGGGCCTCCCACACGAGTGATCCACCATTTTTATCGGGAGACCTGGGGGAACGCTGGGTGGTAGGAAATTTGTGTCATCCCGGTGATGCCACAACTTTCCCACACAAAATGTGTGAAAAAACTGATTTTTTCAGCAAAATTTCAGGTTTGCAGGGGATTCTGGGTAAGAAAACGTTGGTGGATCCACGCAAGCCATACCTTCCTGGAATCCCCGGGTGTCTACTTTTCAGAAATGTGTGGGTTTGCTAGGTTTCCCTAGGTGGCCGCCGAGCCCCGGGCCAAAAAGTCATGGGACCCCCCTTGCAAAACCAGGTCGTTTTGTGATAGGCATTTTTGATGTCGCCTCAATATGTTTTGGGCCCTTGCCTGTCGTGCGTACTTGGGCCTCCCACCCAAGTGAGGCACCATTTTTATCGGGAGACCTGGGGGAACGCTGGGTGGTAGGAAATTTGTGTCAGCCCGGTGATGCCACAACTTTCCCACACAAAAATGTGTGAAAAAAGTGATTTTTTCAGCAAAATTTCAGGTTTGCAGGGGATTCTGGGTATGAAAATGTTGATGGATCCACGCAAGCCATACCTCCCTGGACTCCCCCGGGTGTCTACTTTTCAGAAATGTGTGGGGTTGGTAGGTTTCCCTAGGTGGCCGCCGAGCCCCGGGCCAAAAAGTCATGGGACCCCCCTTGCAAAACCTGGTCGTTTTGTGATAGGCAATTTTGATGTCGCCTCAATACATTTTGGGCCCTTGTCTGTCGCGGGTACTTGGGCCTCCCACCCGAGTGTGGCACCATTTTTATCGGGAGACCTGGGGCAATGCTGGGTGGTAGGAAATTTGTGTCAGCCCGGTGATGCCACAACTTTCCCACACAAAAATGTGTGAAAAAAGTGATTTTTTTCTGTAAAATTTCAGGTTTCTGGGGATTCTGGGTAAGAAAACGTTGGTGGATCCACGCAAGCCATACCTCCCTGGAATCCCCGGGTGTCTACTTTTCAGAAATGTGTGGGTTTGGTAGGTTTCCCTAGGTGGCCGCCGAGCCCCGGGCCAAAATTCATGGGACCCCCTTGCAAAACCAGGTCGTTTTGTGATAGGCAATTTTGATGTTGCCTCAATACGTTTTGGGCCCTTGCCTGTCGCGGGTACTTGGGCCTCCCACCCGAGTGAGGCACCATTTTTATCGGGAGACCTGGGGCAATGCTGGGTGGTAGGAAATTTGTGTCAGCCCGGTGATGCCACAACTTTCCCACACAATAATGTGTGAAAAAGTGATTTTTTCAGAAAAATTTCAGGTTTCTGGGGATTCTGGGTAAGAAAACATTGGGGGATCCACGCAAGCCATACCTCCCTGGTATCTCCCATGTGTCTACTTTTCAGAAATCTGTGGGTTTGGTAGGTTTCTCTAGGTGCCGGCAGAGCTAGGGTTAAAAAACTACAGCTAGGCACTTTGCAAAAAAAGGGTCATTTTTCACTGTGAAAATGTGGTGTGTCCACGTTGCGTTTTGTGCTGTTTCCTGTCGTGGGCACTAGGCCTACCCACACAAGTGAGGTACCATTTTTCTCGGACGACTTTGGGGAATGCGGGGTAGGTGGAATTTTGTGGATCCACGCAGATTCTAGAACTTTCCACCACAGAAAAGTGAGGAAAATGTGTTTTTTTGGACAATTTTTTAGGTTTGCAAGGGATTCTGGGTAACACAACCTGGTGAGAGCCAGTCAAGTCACCCCATCCTGTATTCCCCTGGGTGTCTAGTTTTCAAAAATGTATAGGTTTGCTAGGTTTCCCTAGGTGCCAGCAGAGCTAGGGTTCCAAAACTACAGCCAGGCACTTTGCAAAAAAAGGGTCATTTTTCACTGTGAAAATGTGGTGTGTCTACGTTGCGTTTTGCGCTGTTTCCTGTTGCGGGCACTAGGCCTACCCACACAAAAAAGGTACCATTTTTCTACGAATACTTTGGGGAACGCGGGGTGGGTGGAATTTTGTGGACCCATGCAGATTCCAGAACTTTCCACCACAGAAAAGTGAGGAAAATTTGTTTTTTTTGACAATATTTTACGTTTGCAAGGGATTCTGGGTAACAGAACCAGGTGAGAGCCAGTCAAGTCACCCCATCCCGGATTCACCTGGGTGTCTAGTTTTCAAAAATGTATAGGTTTGCTAGGTTTCCCTAGGTGCCGGTAGAGCTAGGGTTCAAAAACTACAGCTAGGCACTTTGCAAAAAAAGGGTCATTTTTCACTGTGAAAATGTGGTGTGTCCACGTTGCGTTTTGGGCCGTTTCCTGTCGCAGGCACTAGGCCTACCCACACAAGTGAGGTACCATTTTTATCGGGAGACTTAGGGTAACACAAAATTGTAGAGCAACTGTTATTATCTATTGACTTTTGATGCATTTCTGCCTTCCAAATGAAAGACGATGTGTAAAAGAAGTCATTTTGAAAAATGTCCTATAATTCTCATGCTAGTATGGGTACTCCCAATTTCGGAAATGTGCAAATATCTACTATTTCTAAACTCTATATTTTGTTCCCATTTCAGAAATACATAGGTGTCTTTCATACCGATTTTTCCATGTATAAATTTTCCCAGAATAATTGCTATATACCCGGTACATAATAAAAAACCATTGCAAGATGCTGCTCAGTTATTGGCTCTGGGTTCGTCGGGTTCTTGGTGAACCTACAAGTCCTATATATCGCCACAACCAGAAAGGTCCAGCGGATGTAACGGTATATTGCTTTCAAATAGCTGTCATAATTAGAAGAAGTTACAGGTGAAAACGTTGACACAAATGGCTGATTTTTTCAACTATTTTTCAATTTTTTCTATATTTAACTGTTTGTTTCTATAAAGAAAACTTGAAGGATCTACACAAATGACCCCTTGCTGAATTCAGAATTGTGTCTACTTTTCAGAAATGTATGGCTTTCCAGGATCCATTATTGCTTTCATACCCATTTCTACCATTCACTGGAAGGAGGTTGAAAGCACAAAAAATAGCAAAAATAGGCTATGTCCCAGAAAAATGCCAAAACTGTGTAAAATAATTTGGTTTTCTGACAAAAGTCTGCTTGTCCCTGAAAGCTGGGAAGATGGTGATTTCAGCACCACAACCCCTTTTTTGATGCCATTTGCAGGGAAAAAACCAAACGCTTTCATCTGTAGCCCTTTTTTCGCATTTTTCCCAAACAAAACAAAATTTAGATGTATTTTGGCTAATTTCTGGGTCCCCTCCAGGGGAATCCACAAACCCTGGGTACCTTTAGAATCCCCATGATGTTAGAAAAAAAGGACGCAAATTTGGTGTGGATACGTTATGTGGTCAAAAAGTTACAGGGGCCTAAGCGCGAACTACCCCAAATAGCCAGAAAAAGGCTTAGCACAGGAGGGGAAAAGGCCTAGCAGCGAAGGGGTTAAGACTCTTTGGGCCGCATTGCGAATATGGTGGATGCTGAAAAAAAGGATAGGATTAGGAAGAATGAATTATTATACCCTGCTTTTTATAAATCCATCCCTCCCGGTGGTTTTTCACGATAACACTATGAGACTGCGGGAGGACCTAGGGGGTGGAGATGATTGGTGATATGTTTAACACAGTAGGAGTCAAGTCATTTTCTGAGATCCAAGACATGTATGAGGGGGAAAAAAATGACTTCTTTAAATACCTACAGATACGCAGCTTTCTGGTGAAGAAAACAGGGGGCCCCAAAGGGATTGCCAAAGACACCAACATGGATAAGTTGAGGGATGAAGATGGATGCACTATTAGCCAGATTTACAGGGAGCTGATCTCTATGCAGCCAGACGATCTCGAAGAGTAGGCAGATAAATGGGATCAAAGGCTCGGGTTAAAGGGATCAGGCTCTTTTGATTCCTTAAACAAGGGGCAGATTTTATTTCGCTCATCAAAGCTCCAGGCACAGCATTTTAAGATGATTTTAGATCTCTATTACAGGCCAGGGAAAATAGCAAAATGGGGTGGTCTTGTGGGCATTAGCTGCCCTCGCTGCCAAGCCCCTAGGGAAGGCGTGGTCCATATGTTTTCGACTTGCCCACGGCTGGATAGCATGAATAAAGAGATAGAGTTATTCTTCGATCTTTCACTGAAGCTGAAAGTAGCTTTGACACCCGAATTAATGCTGCTGGGGGTGAGTAGCTCAGGATCAGATGGAGCACAGCCATACTTTATGTTTTTGGCCATGGTAGTGATTAGAATTTGTGTCTCCACTGCCTGGCTGGACCCGGTGCCTCCTTCTTTCTCTCAATGGCTCACTCGACTCCTTTCTACTTTTAATTTGGAGAAAGGAATTTATGAGTGTAAAGGCTGAAAGGCCCAAAAACTGGGAAAAACTATTTGGGCTCCAATTTATCAATGGAATGTCGGGACCGGCGAACCCTGAGGCAATATGGATTTGAATTGTTTTATTGTATATATAATCAATGCTGTTTTTACAATGTGTACATGCCTTTATCCCAAAGTATCAATTTTATTAACTCTCTTCCTGAAATCGCTTATATATGAATTTATTTATGTGCTCCTCCCAAAAAAATTTCAATAAAAATATTTAATTAAAAATAAAGCTGCTCTGTTGGGTTGGCAGAGATAGGCAATAGTGCTGAGATATTAAAAGTCTTTAGAAAGAGAGTTGGATGTGTGAAAAAATGGGGTCATACCTGCAAGTGCCTCTAACATCAAGGGTAACTGAAGAAGAGGAGTTATAATGTAAAATGAGTTAAATTGTTCAATGTTCCCCTTTAGCTATCAATCATCCAGGAAAAGACAAGCAACATGCTTGCTTCACATATGGCCACTCACATTGCTCTCTCCTCTATTGAATGGAGTTGCAATCTTCTGTGAAGGTGTTCACAGTAAACCTTTGTTGCAATGCACTCATACATCTTTGCTTTTCTCCAAGTGTTGTGAAAGGCATATGAGAGGGAGCTTGAGTAGTCGTTAGTACACGGTCATAAAGATTGGTTGAAAGTAGTAGATGCTTCACCTGTAGAACAAGTGATATTCATTGTCTGAGTCTTGCCAGCCTGATCATGTCTGATACAAAGATTGCTACCTCTGACCCCATCAGATCATGATTCAGCTTCACTTTCACCTTGGTGCAAGTGGCGGCTCTGGACGAACTCTTGTGCCCTTCTAGGATAAGGCCTAGCCTCCGGGTTGTCTTAGGGGAGAAATCACATGCGGACGACATCCTATTGTTGCTCATCATGTAGACAGTCTGCTTACTTTCCAATCAAGCTGCAATCTGAGTACACTCTCTCTGTACATCAGGCAGCTTCTCCAGCAAAGTCCCTCGCTGTGCCGGCAGTCAAGAACACAGTGCGTCCCTCAATAACTCCTTGTTCAGCATCTCCATCGCCATGTCATTGTAGTTGTGTCCATTACCACCTGGAAGATAGGGGTGAGACTGGGTGGATGATGTTCTCTCTTTTCAGCAGCATGATGTACAATCAGTGTATTGGCATGGCAAATGCATTGATTAACACCACATCACTTCCTCCATAGTAGCATAGCAGAGGTAAAGCACGACCCCTCTGTGGCAGTCAATTCTCCCCTGGGATGGGTGGCCCTCACAGAGAGGTCATCAGCTTGTCAGTGGTCAGAGAATGGCTCAATGTTCCTGATGTTTTATTCTTTTGATGGAGACAATGGAGAACTAAAGGGGCAAATTGGTTTGCCTAATCACAATCTGTGTAATGCTTTGGTATCAATTTTACAAGCCTGCTCATCTTGCTGATCATGTTGATGTGAAAACTGGCCAGACAGGCAGGAGAAAGAATAGGGAGGTTCCCTGTTTATTTGTGTGCCATTTTTTTCATTAAAAAAAGATGCACATTTATCCAGTAGTTGCTCCTGAAACAATCCTCCTTTAGATAATTTTCCCCAACTGAATGTTAGTGAGATGCATTTTATACCCCTTTAAGTGAAAAATAGGATA
The DNA here is from genome assembly GCA_963921515.1 of Calotriton arnoldi. Lineage (NCBI taxonomy): Eukaryota > Metazoa > Chordata > Amphibia > Caudata > Salamandridae > Calotriton > Calotriton arnoldi. The sequence goes on from CAWUFW010002215.1 coordinate 2,143,540, forward strand.
TTCCAGATTGCCTCAGGAAGCCTGTTTCACCTGGTATGTTGACTGGATCCCTTCTGATTCATACCCATAGGAGATTCATGCCTGACTGCTGAAGAGACATAGTTGTAGGACTATCCATGAATTGATGTTAACATGCTGAGAAGAGGTTTGTGGAAGGACTCCTACTTCTTCATTGGTCTGTGACCAATAAATCAATACAAGCATGTACATTTGATGTCCACCTCAAGATGGAAATATTTACATCTACAGTGATCCTTGGTGTGGGTTTTTATGGCTTCTCCTGTGAGATGCTTAAACTGTTTCTTGGCATTCTCACATGTGCCTGTACTTTCTGCATCCCATGCCTGGAGTCTGCAAAACCCCTGAAGGAAATCATGCCAGCAGGCAAGCAGTACTTAAGTTATTTATTTGAATTAGGATCCAAGAAACAGATTTTCTAAATCTCGCTCATCTTCCGCAACTTGCAGGATTTTAGATTGCTGATAGCTATAGGTCTGTCCTCTGCTTTATTTGCTAGGCCGCCTCAGTGGGTGCTGATTTAATTAAAATGCAAAATGATCAGAAGGGACAGATTGATGGTGCAATTTCAGAAATGGATGAACACGACTTTAAGTAATTTTTCTTTCACTAGGTTGTAACAAAGTTTCAAGGAGTCCAGCAGGAAAATTTACAAAGCAAATGAAGCTAATTACAGCGAAGATCCAATGGTAAGATAATGGAGTGGAACTGGTAACGTAGCAACTACTGAAAATGGGTGGGGTGCCCAAAAAGAGGGTGTTACTGAGCAGCAAAACTTGTTAAATTACCTGAATTACCCTCATCCATGACGTTGATTCAATAATAAACTAGGGTTATCGAAACTAACATCACACAACATTTGACTCCTGATGATATATGTAGTTGACACCTTGCTGCATCATAGCCTTCAACAAATTACTCTTTGCTGCTGAAGGGCTACGAGAAGGGCCTGGTGTGGAACCTATTGTAAGCAAAGAGTGTTCTGAGCCCTCTGTTCCCGTTTTGTTCGCGGTGCTACCTTAAAGACCCCTGAAACTAGTGTAGCAACAACAGTGCCAGGAGCACAAAAGGGCAAATTAGGGGTAGCAGCTGCTTCTCCTGCCTACCTCTAATTTAATTTTTACCTAAATCACTCTGTTCCCAGTCAACAGCTTCTGACAACATGCATAAGAATTCCTTGCTTTTTGCTTGATGCAAAAAAAATGGAGAATTACTGAAATCAGCACAATTGCCAACTACGATGATAAGCAGTGATTAGATGGGCCTTGACGCCCAGATCAAACCTTTTTTTCATTCTCCAGTAACTGCCTCTGTCAGGGTACAACTCACTATTGCTGACCACAATTGCAAGGGTGGCAGCAAACATCCTTTCTCAGTGTATGTCAGATCATTGAACCAAATAGAGGCCATAGGCTGAAGTGTTCATTACAAAAATGTAATGCAATATTCGACTAATTAAAGACCAGTATCACTAAACATTATGTAGGCTATGTTATGTGCATCCTCGTGGGACATACAGTGTATCTTTGGTATGAACAGTCCATGCACTGTGCTGCATCTGTGTGAGACAGATACTCCATGACTTGAGAATGTGCACTTTTTATGTATTTTTTGGAACACACAGATAAACAAAACCAAAGCACACAACCCCTTGATGTAGGCTGGCTTTGGTGCACAGTCTACAGGGACAGAACAACAAGAAATGCAAGCAAAAATGGAAATCTGGTAAGCCTGGGACATCAGCGAAGCTTCTAGCTAAGTGGTGGTTATTATTTCACTTATTCCTGATTTGAGTAATAGTGCGACCCTTTTTTCATATCGTTTTTATTGCATTTCAAAACATCATACATTACCGTCACATTTTCATTTTCAACACATATATTATAACTAATGTGCTGAAAACTCCACCCTCCCCCTGACTGCTCTCCATTTGTACCATAAAAATACTCTACTCCTCAGTGAGCATCCCCGTCCTACATCGAGGGCCACCCCCTGCGCACAACACATTCGGAGAATGCTTTTAATTGATATTGTCGCTCTATCCGCTCAGTCGAGCTGGGGCACTCCCAGCCCGTTTGAACTTTCTAGATATTCTGGTCCTTGTTGTCCAACTGCCACACCTGAAGGGGGCTGTGAATCCAAGGGGGGGTTCCCTTCGTGCATTCAACATAGCCACCCATGCTCTTAAATCAACTTCCACCTTATCTTCGCACCTGGTCTGTCGCATACGGATTTCCTCTGCCACCGTCCACTCCGATATGTCCCTAAGCCACTCTCCTATACTGGGAGTACTATGTGCCATCCACCTTATGGCAACACTTGGCTTCGCCAATACGAGCCCCAGGAGTAGAAACTTCCTACTTAGGGGCATATTCACAAGAACGCGTGATAACCACCGCAAGTGTAGCTTAACGCAACTCTGCACATCGCAGTCCATCGCGGGAAAATAACGCTGTGTTAACGTGGTATTCCCAACACGGCGGTACCATGCGATAGACACACGAGAACGCGACAAATGAACGTGTTAAAAGCAACGCGACGTCGCAAAAAGGCAAAACCCCAACGCGAAAATAGTAGCGATGACGCCAATCGCGATACAAAAATCTGCGAAAACCAGCCACAGGCCTGCAATTCCCACGCGTCATGCGGGAAAATGCACCATAAAAACAGAAAAAAAACCACAACCAAAAGACAAACAACAGCGAAGCACAATGGAGGCAGCCGGAGCAAACACAGAGGACAACCAGAACCCCACAAGCCCCACGGAGGACCAGCCTGGGACCTCTGGGTCAGGGAAGGGCAAGGACAAGAAGAGTCGGAAGAAGCGGTTCAGTCCGCAGGAAAACAGGATCCTGATCACGGAGGTGATAGAACACCATCAACTACTGTTCGTTACCTCCACTGTGTCACTGGCAACTAAGAATGGAACATGGCAGTCCATCATGGACAAAGTGAATGCAGTCGGAGTGCTGAAGAGGACAATGGACGAGGTCAAGAGGCGCTGGAATGATGTAAAGCGCAAAACCAAGCTGAAACTCGCAAACAACCTGAAGGCAGCAATGCAGACTGGAGGTGGGAGCCCAGCGACACAGAAGGAGCTGGACGAGATGGAGGAAATGGTGTCCACAGTCATCAGTGGGGAGACGGTGGCAGGAGTGGGGGGACCGGACACTGCTCAACATGACCGGACACAACAGCAACAGGGTGAGTAACCACCAGGGACTGGGGGGACGGTGGGAGATGGGCACAATGGCACACATGCACAGTTAAGCAGACCACATCTGCGGACAAACCATGCCCCAGACCCACAACTCCCACCAAGAGACCAATGCACACAGGTATGCAACACCTCAGCACTGCATAAGCACAGAACCCAGAGGCACACCGCATGTAAGGGATAAGGGCAGCCAAATCAGAGCTGCAGGGGCGAATCACCCAAAATGCGGCACACACACATTACATGCAGAGCACATCAACATTGACAACGACGTGGTACAAACCGCAACACGTCCACAACAGAACAGAGGACACAACTGGTGCCGCATGTGCGTAGTAACTGGACAATCACATTTGGCATTGCAGGGAAATGTGAGTTGACAATGTACAAGTACAAACACACATCCGTGATGTAGTCGGAATGGCCACTGACCCCCATCAAATAGGCAGCACCCCCCAAACAGTCACAATGTACACTGTCATGCAGTCTATATGTGAACATGTACAATGCGGCAACATACATGTGAACACGTTGTTAAACTGCATCTCCCCTCCACATTGCAGGGGGAAATCCAACACCTCCTGCAGAGCAGTCCGAACCTCTCTTCTCTGATGATGAAGAGGACCACCAAACCTTCGACTCCGACGCACTCCAACAGCTCGTGGACAGCCTCCGCAGCCCACTTCCAGGAGCAGGGCAGCCCAGCTGCCACGAGGAGAACCCACCCCCTGCACAGTACACACAGCAATCAGCAGCCACCACCACGGCCGCATCCCAGGACCCCCACGACGAACACATGGCCTTCCAACGCCATGTGTTGGGGTGCCAGGAGAAGCTGACTGAACAGGTGCAGGTGGGGTTCGACCGCATGGCAGCCAAACTAGACACCATACGTGGGTGTCTAAGTCCCATCAGGGACCACTCACAGTCCCTAATGGACACCCACAGTCCGCTCCATGCTCTCCAACGAACCATGGCTGACATCGCTAGAGTCCTGACTCTGTGACAGGAACGACTGTCTAGTCCGAGTGCCTCCAGCGATCTCACTCGGGAGTTGGGACACATGCAGAGGATCATGGAGAACATAGAGTGGACGCAGGCGCAAAGAGCGGCTGCCACGGCTGCACACCAGCGAGATCTAGCTGGGTCCCTCCATGCCATAGGGAGCACCCTCATGGCATTGCTGCCACAAGGCCTGGCGCTGTTGCATGCTGCTGCTACCACCCCATCCACATCTCCGGCCCCTGATGTGTCAGTGCCACCCAGTGCGGCAGACATAACACCACCACCCACATGTGAGGGACAGGCAACAGCAGCGGATGAGGATGTGGATGAATCTGACTTCGTGGTCAGAAGGACGCAGTAGCATGCATCTCCGCCATGTGGCCTGTTTCTGCTTGGTGCTGCCCTCTGCATCATCACCTTCCACTGTCCCCCGATGCACTCTGCCACAGTCACCTCGGACCTCGACATGGACTGCCATATTCTTTTTGGTCACCAATGACACAGCTATCAGACTGCAGACTGAACTCCTCCTCTACTGCTGTACCGGTCACTCCCTGAAGGACTCTGGCTGGCCCTACACGGCCTGACAATGTGGAGTGGGGTTGGCATGGCCCTGTACTGCATTCCGGCCATCATCTTGTGTGTTTTGCATTTTGCCCTATGTGGGGGGGTATGCCCAGACGTGGGTCCCGTGCTCACTACGCCACTGGAGTCAAGCTATCCTGGCTGATAGCCTGAAACCAGTCCTAGGATGCTTGATTCCGGTCCAGGGAAGACATGGCTTGGCAGTTCGGTCTGGAATGTTCCCATGAGGCACAGGGTCAAGACTGGTTTGCATATGGCTATGTCTGAACTAGGGTGGCGTGGTGAAGCAAAATAACGATGGATTAAACCCAGATCTGTGACTGGGGGTGAGTGTTTGCCAGTGTGCAGCATTCCGTCCATCATCTTGTGTGTTTTGCATTTCGCCCTATGTGGGGGGGGTATGCCCAGACGTGGGTCCCGTGCTCACTACGCCACTGGAGTCAAGCTATCCTGGCTGATGAAGGCTGATAGCCTGAAACCGGTCCTAGGATGCTTGATTCCGGTCCAGGGAAGATATGGCTTGGCAGTTCGGTCTGGACTGTTCCCATGAGGCACAGGGTCAAGACTGATTTGCATATGGCTATGTCTGAACTGGGGTGGTGTGGTGAAGCAAAATAACGATGGATTAAACCCAGATCTGTGACTGGGGGTGAGTGTTTGCCAGTGTGCAGCATTCCGTCCATCATCTTGTGTGTTTTGCATTTCGCCCTATGTGGGGGGGGTATGCCCAGACGTGGGTCCCGTGCTCACTACGCCACTGGAGTCAAGCTATCCTGGCTGATGAAGGCTGTTAGCCTGAAACCGGTCCTATGATGCTTGATTCCGGTCCAGGGAAGACATGGCTTGGCAGTTCGGTCTGGACTGTTCCCATGAGGCACAGGGTCAAGACTGATTTGCATATGGCTATGTCTGAACTGGGGTGGCGTGGTGAACCAAAATAACGATGGATTAAACCCAGATCTGTGACTGGGGGTGAGTGTTTGCCAGTGTGCAGCATTCCGTCCATCATCTTGTGTGTTTTGCATTTCGCCCTATGTGGGGGGGGTATGCCCAGACTTGGGTCCCGTGCTCACTACGCCACTGGAGTCAAGCTATCCTGGCTGATGAAGGCTGATAGCCTGAAACTGGTCCTAGGATGCTTGATTCCGGTCCAGGGAAGACATGGCTTGGCAGTTCGGTCTGGACTGTTCCCATGAGGCACAGGGTCAAGACTGATTTGCATATGGCTATGTCTGAACTGGGGTGGCGTGGTGAAGCAAAATAACGATGGATTAAACCCAGATCTGTGACTGGGGGTGAGTGTTTGCCAGTGTGCAGCATTCCGTCCATCATCTTGTGTGTTTTGCATTTGGCCCTGTACTGCTCCAGCTGCAACACTCCCTTGAATGTGCAATAAACATTCATATTCACACTGGTGTGTCATGTCTATGATCTTTCAAGTGTGGAAGTATGGATGAATGTAGGGTCAGTGATTCCCCCGTACGTCCATGTTGCACATGTTGTGGGACTTCTGTCACAGGGTGGCACATTTCCGTTACGGGCCGGGGGTTGCCGACACTACAACAGAGACACATCCATTAGTCACTTCCTTGTCCAGCCCAGGACGGAACCACGCCCAGAGCCCCGGGGTCATTGTTCACACCCTTACGCTGGACTGGCATACGCCAGGACAGCCCACTCCGCTTACGCACACAGGGGGGGACGACAACGCTACATGTCCCAGGTCTTCACTGCAGGGATCTGCAGCTCACAGGTCTAGTTGTCAGCATGCCACAGCCACTCCCTCACGGCTGGTGTACACCCACACCACACCCATCCAACACAGGCATCAAAGGACATGTGACCCTGGCAATAAATAGGGCCTGGCGGACGTGCTGGACGCCATTTCAACTCTACAACTGGGTGTCTCCGTGTAGTTCCCATCTACGCATGAGGGCCTAGGGCCCTGCCACCTCACATTGCCCAGTGCCGGGGGTGACATGATGGCGTCCGCACCACGGGACTCAATCATTAAGGGTCCATGGCTAGCGGGGCACAGACTTGGTGGCACCGGATACACTGCGGCAGGCACAGGCACCCCGCCACGGGACGGTGTCTTGCGGTGCAGTGAGATAGGGGCACCTGACCGAAACCGAAACCTGGATGAACGCCTCCTCAGCGCCCGACATCGCCATAGCCATCCCGGACAGATACAAGATCACCCGGAGGGACCGCGTCAACCAGACGGGAGGAGGCATCGCCATCGTACACAAGAACACCATCCGCATCTCGACTAACTCCGACGAGACCTTCACCGCCGCCGAACACCTACACTTCCAGATACACACTGACCCCAAGACCACCCTCCGAGGCACCCTCATCTACAGACCCCCAGGACCACGCACACTATTCAGCGAAGACATCGCAGACTTCATCAGCCCGCACGCCATGCCCTCCGCCGACTACATCCTCCTAGGGGACCTCAACTTCCACCTGGAGAACAACAACAACAGAAACACCACCGCCCTGCTGGACAACCTCGCCAACCTCGGACTCAAGCAACTGGTGAACACGCCCACCCACTACGCCGGCCACACGCTTGACCCCGTCTTCTCTTCCAGCAAGCACATCTCCTTCAGCCACGCCACCGGACTCCACTGGACCGACCACAGCTGCGTCCACTTCAGCTTCAGAAAGACTGCAACCCACCACCACCCGCAACAGGCTCCCCGCCGGAGCTGGAGCAAGATCACCGCCGAGCAGCTCACCGCCTCCCTCAGCCAGAACACACCCACCAACACAACGGACCCAAACGAAGCAGCCAGCAACCTCGCCAAGTGGCTGACCGCCTGCGCCGACGACCTCGCACCACTAAAAACCCTCCCAGCAGACCCGGAAGCAAGAAAACCCCTTGGTTCACCAACGAACTCAAGGAATCCAAGAAGAACTGCCGCACTCTCGAGAAAACCTGGCGACTCGACCAGACCACAGACAACAGGACCGCCCTCAAGCACGCCACCCGCAAACACCACCAGCTGATCCGTGCCACCAAGAAGTCGGCACTCAAAGAACGACTGGACAACAACGCCCACGACAGCAAGGAACTTTTCAGCATCGTCAAAGAGTTCTCCAACCCCAGCGCCGGAAACAACGACATCACCCCCTCGCAAGACCTCTGCAACTCACTCGCCGCGTTCTTCCACCGCAAGATCACCGACATACATAACAGCTTCGACGCACAAACCACGCACCCTACCGCCGAACCAACGCCCGCCACCACCACCCTCTGCAACTGGACCCCGATCAGCACCGAAGACACCACCCGCACGATGAACTCCATCCACTCCGGATCACCTACCGACCCCTGCCCACACCACGTCTTCAACAAAGCCGACGCCACCATCGCACCCCATCTCCGGGACATCATCAACTCCTCCTTCCACACCGCCACCTTCCCGGAGAGCTGGAAGCACGCCGAGCTTACCGCCCTCCTGAAGAAACCAACGGCGGACCCCACCGACCTCAAGAACTACCGTCCCATCTCGCTCCTTCCGTTTCCGGCCAAAGTCATCGAGAAGACCGTCAACAGACAGCTTGCCGCCTTCCTCGAGACGAATGGATCCCTCGACCCCTCGCAGTCCGGGTTTCGGGCCAACCACAGCACCGAGACCGCCCTTATCGCAGCCACCGACGACATCAGAACCCTAACCGACAACGGGGAAACAGCAGCCCTCATCCTCTTGGACCTCTCCGCGGCGTTCGACACCGTCTGCCACCGCACCCTAGTGAAGCGCCTCAGCAACATCGGAATCCGAGAGAAAGCACTGGAATGGATCATCTCGTTCCTCGCCGGAAGAACCCAGAGAGTCCGCCTCCCCCGTTCAGATCCAAGGCCACCGAAGTCATCTGCGGCGTTCCACAAGGATCTTCACTCAGTCCAACCCTCTTCAACGTCTACATGAGCCCCCTCGCAGCCATCGCACGCCAACACAACCTCAACATCATCTCCTACGCCGACGACACCCAGCTGATCCTCTCCCTCACCAACGACCCCACCACCGCCAGAGCCAACCTACATGACGGGATGAGAGACGTCGCCGACTGGATGAGGAACAGCCGCCTTAAACTGAACTCAGACAAGACGGAAGTCCTCATCCTGGGCTCATCACCCTCCACCTGGGACGACTCTTGGTGGCCCCCGGCCCTGGGCACCGCGCCCAAGCCAAAGGACCACGCACGCAACCTGGGCTTCATCCTGGACTCCTCCCTGTCGATGACCAGACAAGTCAACGCCGTCTCATCTTCGTGCTTCAACACCCTGCGCATGCTCCGCAAGATCTTCAGATGGATCCCCACTGAAACCAGGAAAACCGTCACCCAGGCACTCGTCACCAGCCGACTGGACTATGGGAACACCCTCTACGCCGGAACCACAGCCAAACTTCAAAAAGACTCCAGCGCATCCAGAACGCCTCCGCACGACTCATCCTGGACATCCCCCGACACAGCCACATCACCGGACACCTGAAAGACCTGCACTGGCTCCCCGTCAGCAAGAGAATCACGTTCAGACTCCTCACCCATGCACACAAGGCCCTCCACGACCTGGGCCCAAAGTACCTCAACGACCGCATGACCTTCTACACGCCCACCCGCCAGCTATGATCAACCAGCCACGCCCTCGCCACCGTACCACGCATCCGCAGAGCCACCGCCGGAGGAAGATCCTTCTCCTACCTGGCAGCCAAGACCTGGAACTCCCTCCCCACTCACCTTCGGCGAACCCAGGACCATCTCTCCTTCAGGAAACAGCTCAAGACCTGGCTGTTCGAGCAGTAACTTACCCCCTCCCCCAGCGCCTTGAGACCCTCCCGGGTGAGTAGCGCGCTCTATAAATGCCGTGATTGATTGATTGATTGATTGAAATGCTGAGCAGGTGTGCAGCCTGCGATGATGCGCCGTCCTGGTGGTCCGGACTGGCATGGGTTTGTGTGAGACCTGCTGGCCCGCAGTGTGGGCCTGGGCAAGTGAAGGGTGGGCCTCCCGCCACGTGGCGTTGCGTTGCGGTTCACAGAGTTAGTGGCACCTCAAGCGCTGAGCGGATGTGCAGCCTGCGATGATGCCGTGTCCACAGATGTGGTCTCTGCCATTGCGAAATCAAGACCCAGCAACATGTGTGTGACCTGATGGCCCGCGGCACGGGGCTGCATGATGTGGAGGGTGCCAAGGTCGCGGGCCCCGGGCTTGGAGATCCCTCCGGAACATGGTGTGCCCTCTTGGAGACACGCCAATGGCGGAAGGTGAGCAGTGAGGCCTGGTTGCGCAGGGGCGGGCATTCAGCACTGGACGGCGGGAGGGGCTAGGGTGCAGCTGCCTGTGTGCGAAAGGGCGGGCAAGCGATGGTGGCGTGTGCAACTGTATGGATTCTGACATCCATGTCTCTGGAAACTGTTTCAGATGAGGGACCTGGGGGACTGCTGTGAATCCTGGCACGTGGTTGGAGACACACCGGTGGCAGCAGGTGAGCAGTGGGGCATAGGTCCGCAGTGTCAGCACTCTCTCTCCCTCTCTCTCCCTCTCTTCCTCTCTCTCTCCCTCTCTCTCTCCCTCTCTCCCTCTCTCCCTCTCTCTCCCTCTCTCTCTCCCTCTCTCCCTCTCTCTTTTGCTCTATCTCTATGATTTGATGGGCGCATGGCACTCCTTCTTATACAGATTTCTGTTTTGCAGGCTGTGACTTACTGGATGTCGTGGGACGACCCGCCATGCCTCTTCTGATTTTCAGTTTTTGTTATGTTCTGTAATAAATGTGTTATTTGGATATTATGATATGGATGTATGATTTCCCTCTTTTCCGAACACACATGTATGTTGGGTGTTGTGCTTGTGCGACTTCAGGCGATTTGTTTTGTTCATGGTTTCGTGGAGTTGATGTGCGATATCTTTGTCCCGGGGGGGTTGTGGGGGGTGCCCGGGGTAGGGCCCGGGGGGGGGGGGGTCCTGGGGGTGGTGGCGGTGGGTGTTGTTGGCCTATTGGGGCTCCGGGCTGTATGATGGGTTGCTGCAGGGCATCTGTTGTTCTTCATGTGTGGCTATGGGCTGTGCTCCCTTGTCTGGTGCAGGTTGTCGTCCGACTTTACACCAGGTCAGAGCAGGTGTTAATTTCCTGCTGCTAACGCGCCTTATCGCATGTTTTGTGGTCTTATCGCAGATCGGGCTGGTCATTGAGAATGTTGTGGAGTGGTGTTGTGGCGGCTTTTTGCACGGGAACGCCTACTCTGCATCTCATTAGCGTTAGTTGCCGGGGTCATCTGTGGCGATGTTTTATGCGACTGCTTTCGCAGGAAAACTGGTGTTATGGGCTGTTAGCACCAGCTTGTGAATGGGGCGGTACATTTATCGCGACTTTGGCTGCGATAAAGTGCCGATAACTCGGCGATAGCTCCTTGAGAATATGCCCCTTAGTCTCTTCCCCTTTTTTTATTTTTTTTTATTTTATGGAGTTTTATATAGCGCGAACTTGACCCGAAGGTATTGGATATCAGAGCGCTTTACATAGCACCAGTTGCATTACATGAGGACACATTCATTTTTGTTAGGCACCAGTTGCGTTACATGAGGACACATTCATTTTTGTTAGGCACGGGGAGATTAAGTGATTTGCCCAGAATCACAGGATGTTCAGCGTTATTGCTGAGACTGAAACCCAGTTCCCCAGATTCAAGGTCGACCGCCCTAGCTGTTAGGCCAACTCCTCCCCCCTTTGGGAGTAACACCAGCATCACCACCCTGATATCATGCCGTGGCCCTGTTAAGCCTCTCCATTATTTCCTGCCAGTAAAAACCCAGAGATCTACAGGACCAAGCGATATGTATGAAATCTGCTTCCCCCGCACCGCGACACAAACAACTCTCTCCCTTTGCCGGATATATGATATGTAGAGTCTTGGGGGTAAGGCATGCCTGGTGGTTGTAGCTGTATTGAATTAACTTGAACCTCGCATTGGAGGAAACTGTCTTCGCTCCCTCATGCACCTTGCTCCAGTATGCTCACATAATTGGTTCAGCTATTGCTTCCACCCATTTCTCCTGTATGTTCAGTAGTGGCTCAGGATGATCGTCATGTAATGCCTCTACAGATGGGATATCAGCTTTTTACCCCCTGCTAGTGGTAAAAGTACTCAAAGGATCTGTGAGTGAGGGGACTCTTCCGGGAAATTGGGCCACAATTCTAGTGTCATGGCAGAGATTTTCGCATACTGGAGATATTGCCCCTGTCCCAGACCAAAGGTCTCCGTCGCCTCCTGCATTGTAATGAATTGTCCATCTGTGTACAGGTCTCCTAGGGTGCTACAGCCTCCTCTCTTTCACTTCTCCACGGACATGTCAGCAGCCACTTTCACAAATGGCAGGGGTACCCAAATGGGCATGACCGGTGCATATGGAGCACTCTTTATTACCCTTTTTACTGCCCGTCCCACTTCTCTACATGTCTGTGTCACCACGTACAGCATCTCCGCTGGCACCCTGAACCCTTCATCAACAACATGGGGAGTGACTCCATATCACAGGCGCCCCTCAGCAGCTGTTTCTCCTAATTGTCATCAGGGTCCAGCCAGTAAACTGCATGTTGTAAGTGCGCTGCCATATAGTAGGCCTCCAAATCCGGCAATTTGTGACCTCCCTTATTCCAAGGCTTTTTGAGAGTATTAAGCCCAGTCCTCACCCACTTCCCAGCCCACAGCAATTCAGTAATTAGTTTATCTATCTCAGTGAAGTAACGCCATGGAATCTCATACAGCGAGCCCTGCAATGCGTAGAGGCATCGCGGCAGCAGCACCATTCAATCAGGGCTACTCTACCCATCATGGACAAGGGAAATGTCTTCCAAAACCGAATAGTTGGACACAGGCTGTCTACTACCCTCCCCATGTTCAAGAATGCTGAGTCCGATTCAGTCTGCGCAACTCTAATTCCTAGGTACCGCACACGTACAGTCTCCCAAGGAAGGCCTGATTGTTCCAATGCTTCCCCCCTTAACTCACCCAGTGGGAACAGTGAGGACTTGTCATGGTTTACACATAGCCCCGAGATGCCCTCAAATTTGCGCATTGCCCCCAGCAGTATGGGAACTGAATACTCCTGCCTAAGATATACAAAGGTAGCATCGGCATACATTGAAATTATATGCTGTGTCATGCCCACCTGGATACCCCAGGAACTCATCACCCTCCTAAGTGCACCCGCCAGTGGCTCCATCGAGAGGGCGATCAGGAGAGGTGACAGTGGGCAACCCTGTTTAATCCCACTATGCAGTTCGAACCTCTCAGAAACCATCCCTACTGTCCTAACTCTCTTGCCCCCAGTTCGGAGTACAAAAGTCACACTGAGGCTATATACTTACGACCCAGCCCTTCTTTGTTGAGTACCATCAATAAATATTCCCAGACCACCGAACCAAGGGGCCTATTACAATGGCGGTCGGAAAACCTCCCCGACCGCCATGGTAGCGGGAAAAGACCGCCCGCATGGACCGCAACATCACCGCCGGTCGAATTACGATGACCCGCGGTCAAAATCCGACCGCGGCGGTCGGATCGCGGGCCTTAACATTGCGGCGGTTGCTGCTGCCCGCAGCACCGCCGCGATGTCCAAAGGAGCATGTCCTGCATTTCCCTGCACTGCGTGGCAGGCACTGCACAGTGCCTGCCACCTGGTACAGGGAAATGTAGGGGGGGACCATGGGCACCCCCCCAGTGCACCCCCCCCAAACATTGGGGGCCCGCAACGGGCCCCCGGAAGACAATCTCCGCATGCCTTTCCATGGCGGTTTGACCGCTGAGGAAAGGCTGGCTACCGCCAGCATCATAATCCTGCCGGCGGAGCCTGCTCTGCACCGCCACCATTATCCCGGTCCTGCTCCGTCAGCCAGGCAGGAGTGCGGATGGCAACCGGTGTAAAAGCGGCGGTCGGAATTTCCCACCGCCGCGGTCACCACCGCCATCCTAATTTGACCGGCGGTTTTCTTGGTTGCGATCGCGGGCGGATGTCCACCGCCGGTCCGGCGGGACATCCGACCGCCATCGTAATAGACCCCCAAGTGCCTATTTGAAATCCAGGAAGGTTAGGGAATAGGCATCCTCCTCCAAATGCGGGGCATGGTACACATGTGCCAGTCGCCTGATATTGCAAAGGGTGTTTCGCTTCAGGATAAACCCACACTAGTCCAAGTGGACCAGCGAGGGAAGGTGACCCAACAGGCGCGTTGCCAGCACCCTACTAAGTATCTTTACATCAACTTTCAGCATTGAGAATGGGCAGTATAATGAAATCTCTGCTGGATCTTTACATGGCTTATGCAACATCACCACTAGTGTCTCCCACAATGAGTCTGGCAGATGCCCCCTGTCAAGGACCTCATTATAGACTTCCAACAATTTGTCCGCTAGTACTCAGGCATGCCTCTGGTAGAGCTCTGCCAGTATCCCGCCCCCTCCCGGCACCTTTGCTCTTTTTAGGCTGTGTATTGCAGCTTTTATCTCTTCACTGACTAATGGTGTCTCTAGGTTATCCCTGTCTTCCGCTTCCAATCTGTTCATCGGTGCACCCCAGCGATATTGCCCCCTTGCTACATCCCCGTGCCTCCGATGATATTTTGGAGATGAACTACAAAGGTGGCATTAATGGCCTGTATCATACATACCAGTTTCCCGCGCACATCTTTTATAGATAACCGCGGGGCATGTCGTGCCTCTAGTTTAATCAACTGGGCCAACAGCACTCCCGTTTTATCACCCGAGCATGCAACCTCTGGCGATAGGTCCTATATACAAATTTGTGCAATCTATTTCAATCTGCCAGGAGTTCCCGTTTATGTTGCCGCCGTTCTAGGAGTTTGCCCGGGTTTTGCAGCAACTCTTTTTCAAGTGCACTCAGTTTTGTTTGCTGGCTATCAAGGTTGCTCTCCAACTGCTTCTTGACCCCATATGTGGTTTTTATGCACTCACCACGGAGTACCACCTTCAGGGCTTCCCACTCCATTGCCCTACTACTTGCACTACCCCATTTCTTATTAAAATGATGCATCTAGTTTCACTGACAATGGCCGCAAAAGAGGCTACGACAACGCCTGTGCTCTGAGTTTCCACAGCGGTATGGCTGGTCGCACTGGCCCAAGATGTATTCCCATCAGTAAGGGGGAGTGATCAGATATATACCTCACCAGGTACACATCGTCCTGTACACTTTACACCAAGGTCCCTGAAACAAAACCATACTCAATCCTACTATACGTGCCGGCCGCTGAGGTATAACAGGAGTATGCCCTCTTCTGGGGGTGCTGCTGCCACAAGACATCCACTAATCCCAGACTCCTCAGTGTATCCCTCAGTGCCCCTGTCAGTGCTGGTTTCGTATGGAGCTTCGGTGGATCACAGTCCAGTGCCCCATTCAATACATAGTTACAGTCTCTTGTCAGTACTAGTTCTGCCAAAGGTACTCTGTGGTTTCCGCTATTAGTTTACAATAAAATTGTAAGCAATCAGAATTTGGTGCCTATACATTCATCAGGCAGACATCCCAAACATTTAGTGCAGCAACAAGAACCACATATCTGCTCTCTAAATCACACTTGTGGCCTTTATAACTAAATGGAACCCGTGGGGCCACCCAGTTCAGTGCCCCCCTCTCAAATCCGGAGTAGGAGGTGGAGTAAAGGTGACCCCTCCATTTCTATCATAGTGCCTATATGCATTCACCCCACACCTGTCTCCAGCAAAAAGGCTAGTGAGACCCCATAGCACTTCATATATGCATGCACCCTTCTTCTATTTTCCACCCAGCTGAGCCCTCTGTCATTCCATGTCAATATTTTGGTGATATTACTTGCTATTGCTAATCCGAGCACCGTCAGCTATCTTCCCATTGCTGACACCTGTTTGAGTCCCTAAGACCCCCAACACCTCCAGGTATTTCAGATACAATGGAGAAATCACACCAGAGCAGTCCAACTTCCCCTGAAACACAACTTTAATATAATGCAGAATTCCACTCTACCTCCCTCCCTCGTGCAGCATATGTAACAATCCCACCCCTGCAACTGGCAGTTCATGGCAACACATTCACTGCCCATCCCCACCCGCCAAGGTCAATTACCGCCTCTCCAACAAATGCACTTGCTATGCTAGCAGTCCTCTGACCAGAGGGAGTGGTGAGGCTGTACCACTCTAGCCTCTTACCCCCGGCAG
This sequence comes from Calotriton arnoldi, assembly GCA_963921515.1. Lineage (NCBI taxonomy): Eukaryota > Metazoa > Chordata > Amphibia > Caudata > Salamandridae > Calotriton > Calotriton arnoldi. The sequence goes on from CAWUFW010002215.1 coordinate 2,159,587, forward strand.
CAGGGCCACTATCACTCCCGCTGGCAAACTATTGCTACTCAAGAAATATACATGTTGTGATATGTTTCGGACACCCCATCGTTCCATGCCCTTATCTTTTCATACAGTTTTACCTCAAGCTGCATCAATCCACAGACCTCTGACCCTATACAAGGCCGTTCTCGATGCCCCCAACTGCCACACCCTCATCCAGTGTCCCCACCCAAATAGACCAGGATCTTCATACCAAACCTCCCCTACCCTGATCGACCCTGGGCCTCCCCTATCTCTTGTAAACGAGTTTCCTGTGTCCGGCACCTCCTCCGTTTCCGTTAGCATCCTTTCAAGGCAAACCATTTTGTGAAGAGCTCTGGCCTGTTGACTCCATGTTCCACCCCTTCAGCCTCGCCGACTGTCGCACCATGGCCCTTTGATTACGTACACGTGAGGCATCTCCGCCCAGAGTGTACTAGGCAATGTTTATAACCAGTCACTGGCTTCCTCCGCTGTGCAGAAAAATAGTGCTTTTCCATCATGCACAAACCGCAGTTTAGCGGGGAACATCAGACTGTACTTCAGATCGTGTTCCCAAAGCCGCCGTTTGACTGACATAACGTTTTTATGCAGATCCTGCACTCGTTTGGTGTAATCCAGAAAAACAGAGATGGTATTCCCGGTAACCAGTCTAAATATCGACTTTTAAATATCGAGTGGACAAAATATCGAATTCAAAATATCGAGTGGACAGAATATTGACTGTCAAAAATATAGTGGTGCAGAATATCGACATGCAGGTAAGTAATATCGTTTGTCATAATATCGAAGTCAGTAATATTGTCAGTTATATCGTTGTTAAAAATATCGATTTTTTTTGTGTGTTTTAAATGTTAGTATATGTGTTAAAAGTATATATTATTTTTATAATGTATGTTAGAATTTTTTTAAACTAATGAGTTTTATGTTACATTTTTTTTGCGTATTTTAGTTCTGTAGCGGGTTGTGGGTTTATAGGGGAATAGGGTGGGAAGTAATTTAATTGCAATATATTAATTAAGAATTTTTTCGAATTAATTAATTATATGTTAATTCATTTTTGCGTAATTTTATTCTGTAGCGGGTTGTGGGTTTATAGGGGAATAGTGTGGGAAGTAATTTAATTTAAATTAATTAATTAATAAATTAATTAATTAATATTTTTGTATTTAATCATTTATATTGTTAATTGTGTAAATTAATTATCAATTAATTATAAAGTTATTAATAATAATTAATAATGTATTGGTAAATATGTTAATTGTTATACAAAAAGTTATTAATTAGTTATTAATTTGATATTAATAATTAATAATTAATTTGTTAATATGTTAATTGTGTACTTTTTTAGGAGTGGGTTGAGTGTTGATAGGGGAGTAGGGTGGGAAGTAATTTAATTTTTAATAAAATGTTTAATATTTTTTATATAATATTTTTTTAAAGTTATTTTATAGTGTTAATTCTGTGAATTAATTTTTATTTGATGGTTATTAATTTTATTGTTAATTGTTATTAGTTAATTAATTAATTGATAATTAATTATGTTAATTCATTAATATTTTACAATACTTGTGGTGACATTTATAGGGGAATATGGTGGGAGGTAAAAAAAATGTTTTAATTAATTAATTGTTAAATAATGTTAATTATATTGCAGGAGTGGGAATACTACATTGATCCCCTACGCTATCCAACACTTTCCCTACTGTTATACTTGGTGGAGTGGGAATAGTAAATTATTCCCACCCGCTATCCAACACTTTCCCTACTGTTGCACTCGCTGGAGTGGGAATAGTAATTTTTACATACCCGCTATCCAACACTTTCCCTACTGTTGCACTCACTGGAGTGGGAATAGTAATTTTTACCCACCCGCTATCCAACACTTTCCCTACTGTTGCACTCGGTGGAGTGGAAATAGTAATTTTTACCCACCCGCTATCCAACACTTTCCCTACTGTTGCACTCGCTGGAGTGGGAATAATAATTTTTACCCACCCGCTATCCAAAACTTTCCCTACTGTTGCACTCACTGGAGTGGGAATAGTAATTTTTACCCTCCCGCTATCCAACACTTTCCCTACTGTTACACTTGGTGGAGTGGGAATAGTAAATTATTCCCACACGCTATCTAACACTTTTCCCACTGTTGCACTTGCTGGAGTGGGAATAGTAATTTGTACCCACCCGCTATCCAACACTTTCCCTACTGTTGCACTCGCTGGAGTGGGAATAGTAATTTTTACCCACCCGCTATCCAACACTTTCCCTACTGTTACACTCGTTGGAGTGGGAATAGTAATTTTTACCATCCCGCTTTCCAAAACTTTCCCTACTGTTGCACTCGCTGGAGTGGGAATAGTAATTTTTACCCTCCTGCTATCCAACACTTTCCCTACTGTTACACTTGGTGGAGTGGGAATAGTAAATTATTCACACACGCTATCCAACACTTTCCCTACTGTTGCACTTGCTGGAGTGGGAATAGTAATTTTTACCCACCCGCTATCCAACACTTTCTCTGCTGTTGCACTCGTTGGAGTGGGAATAGTAATTTTTACCCTTCCGCTATCCAACACTTTCCCTACTGTTGCACTCACTGGAGTGGGAATAGAAATTTTTACCTTCCCGCTATCCAACGCTGTCTCTACTGTTACACTTGTTGGAGTGGGAATAGTAATTTTATCCCCTACGCTATGCAATGTTTTCCCTACAGTTATAACTAATGTAGTGTGAAATATTATTTAAAAAATAATAATTTTAATAATTTATTTTATGATATAGAAAATTAAATTTTATATTTATATTACAGGTTTATTTATATATATATGTAATTATAATTTAAATTATGTTTTTGACATTTTATAATTAAATTTAATAATTATTTATTAATATTATTAAGTTAATATATATATATATATATATAAAAATAATTATGCATGTTTAATATTTTTTACATTACATTTATTTATTTATTTATTTATTTTTTAATAAATTCTAACTATGTTTTATTTAATTATATTTATAATTTAATTAATTTTATATTATTTTTAAGACATTAAAAAAATCGATATTTTTGTATAACTATATTTTTAACAACGATATTTTGGTTTCGATATTTTGGTACTTACCTTTATGGAGATAGGAAGTCGATTTTTTGTCCATCGATATTTTGGCGACGATATTCTGCTACCTCGATATTTAGACTGACGATATTATGTCAGCGATCCGGTATTCCCTTCGAACTGTGGTGGGCATACACCACATATGTTGCAATATCACAGTCCCTGAAATTTAACATTCGAGAAATGGCCTTAGCAGACGCCACCGGCCATGGCGGTGGGACCAATGCCCTGTGTGCCTGCTCAATGTTAAAAAAAATTGACAATTTCTTGAGTCTCAGTTCCTTCACAATCCAGGTTTCCAAGAGCAGCTCGGCCGATGGACCCCGCCTTCTCAGGAAAACCTATAAAGCCCAAATTATTTTGTCTGGTCCTGCCCTCAGAGCCCTCCGCTCTGTCCTCCAGATTTGCTGTCACATTGGACAGTTTAGAGACTGTATCTTCCAACTCCTTTACCTCACGTTGGAGCTCCGAGACAGTGCCCTCCATCTCAGTGACCCTAGCTGCAACCTTCTGAAGATCCTTGCGAAGCAAGTTCACGTCAATTGCCACTGAGTCAATTTTAACAACCAGCTCTGCTCTTGAGCCATTGATTGCTGCCATCAGGTTCTCTAATGTTAGGGCATGATCCCCCTACTCCACTCTTTTAGCCCTCAACTCAGTCTTTGGCCCTTTGGGTTGGAGAACATCGATGTAGTTCACTATTTTATTCGTCTGTGACTGCTTGGTTGGTTTATCTTCACCCTTTGCGGCTTACAAGTCAGGGCAGCTATGAGTGTCCGCAGACTTCTACCAATCCGGGTCTCCTGAGCTGAGCAGGTATGATTAGTGACAACCAGTTGTGTCTCTATCAGGTAGTTGTGATAATATTCTGGGCTCCCCTCTTGAACTCACTCCAACTGTGTTGCAGTTAGGGGGGACACCCGGGGCCAAGTGAATCACTCACACATTTATGGCTGCTTACCCTGCGGGAAGCCATACAATTACCTATGGGTCAGAAACCTCCTCCCAGCAAGTGCCCCCTGCCTCTTTCATTGTCAGGTGCTATGAAGCCGCTCCCCAAATTTGGCGATCGCAGCCTCTGAGTCCAACTAGGCATTGCAATGCACGGGAGAGGGGTTATGAAGAAAGGGCACTTCCCTTCTCCATGTGACAGGCCTCAACCTCTGCTCCGGCCCTCTCTGATCCTGACCAGCAGGGCCACAAGGAGACAGTCGGGCCTCTGGGAGGCCGGTGGGTGTCTCAGCAGCGTGCCCCCTCCACTTTAACTCCGGCCCCGGCCTCGCCAGACACCTCCCATGTCTTCCGTTGACATTGTCCTTGAGTAGCAGTACCACCACGCCCACTCACCTAGGCTCCCGACGCCACTCCCAAAGGCCGCTTCCAGGTCGTGCAGCCTCCGGCGCCCACAGAGGGCGGCTCCTTCACCCTGCCGCCTAGGCTGCCCAGTCCCACCGCAACTTCCTCCTCGCCGTTCCGAAGCGGTCAACAAGCTTAGGGTGCACCGACATGCAGTACTTTCTCCCTGCGGCTTATCAAGCCCCAGCCTCTCCACAGAGCCAAACAGGAGCACATCAAGTGAGGCCACTACCTTCTGCTCGGCTGCGTCTCTGTCGTTGCCGTGCATTTTGCCATCACAGCAGCCCCCAGGCTTCAATTTTGCCCCCACTCACTTGTGGCAGCAAATGGGTGCCCAGCAGGCCAATTTTAGTGGCAGTGGGTTCCCGATACCACAGGATTTTAGCAGGATTACTGTTTGAAGGCGGGAGGTACTGGAGGTGTGACTAGTCGGTCATGGCCACGCAACAGGTAATAGTGTACCCTTGTTGTTGAACTGCAACATGGCACATTGATTTTGAGTGCAGAAATATGGAAACATTCTAGTTTTCCTTGTTACCTATGCATGCTGATTAACTGTTGCAGTGTTGTTAGGATAGATTTGGACACACAAGTGCTCACTCTCCCCATACTACTGCCCCTCACCTATAGTGGAAAGGAATTATACCTTTCAAAAAGTTGCTTAAATCAAGGTTCCTGATGGTCCACATTTATCTTATAATAAGGGACCCACCTCTCACCTTATAGCACTTTAATGTAGTGGTTGGTGTTCTAGATATGGACATGGTTTCCAGAGATTTTGGTCTTTCCCCATGCGTAGCAAGCAGAAGGTCATGAGTAGATGTATTTAAATAAAATTCTACTCTGCAACTACGTCAATGAAGGTTCTTCTTGGGAGAAAGTTTTACAACTCCTTCCAGTCTGCAGACTGAGTCCCTATTTTCTGCTCTCAACTCCCAACTTCCAGCTCCTTTCAATCAGATTTGAACGTCCTCTGTGGCACAGGAGTTTTATCAAACCATGACCTCCTTTGGAGTTTTCCAACTTAATCAGGTGTCAACACACATTACAGGACAATCCTTAGACCACATATGGGCACACAAAGATTCAGTTTGCTTTCTGGAATCCTTCCCTCTTTCTTGGACTGACCCCGAACCATTATCTAGCACACTTATTAATAGAACTTAATAAAGATTTGTGGATCTCCTTGAATCCTTTATATAAATGTTCCTGTACTAGGAAAAATGTTTGGAAAAAGTATCAATATTTCCAGAGTCAGTGAAGTGCTTGACTCCCACTTGGGTACAATTTGCAGCTCAAACTTCAGTCTGGAGTCCCCATTCCTTTTTATCTTTACACTCTTGATCCAGCGCTAATCCAAATAGATATCAGGGATCAATACTCAATACATCTTGATACAATGGCCCATACACATTCACCCAGAATCCCTGATGCGCTGAGGTCAATTTATATGTACGATAAATTCCTTTCCTTTCATAGGTCAAATTATGAAATCACAACTAACTTTTATCACCAACTTTCCTTCACTTGGTCGATGGACCAATTAGTTGAATAGTTGATGGTAATGATTAACTTCCAACTTATCAATCATTTAATAAAATGATCACAGACTCTCGGTAAAATTAATAATGAATTTTATCTCAAGAAAGTTAAGGATTATGCTCAACTGCATTTGGTTACACAGTACAAACACTGAACCTCACATGAGGAGAACATTTTACATTTATGCAGCACAATTGGAAACAAACTCATCTAAATAATAACAATGACTTTATGCAATGAAGGAGTGGATAGAGTAAGAGACAAAAGTTTCAGCAAAAATATATATGCGAAACATCATATACCTAACGGAGGGGATAGATGAAGAGACAAAAGTGTCATCTAATAATAGTACATATCACTGACGGAGTGGATAGGTGGAGAGACAAAAGATTCAGGGACAAAAATACATTCATAAATTAGTTTCCGAGAAACAACACTAAACTAAATACAAACCTATTGGTCTGTAAGAAAACCAACCCTTTGGCCTAAGGGATGATGAGGTTTCCCTGAGATAGGATCAGGAAACAAAGGATGAAAAGAAAAACAGGATCGGGACAGGTCAGGAACAGCTAGGCCTCTCGATAAACCGACGGACAGTGACGCATCTCCCCTCTTTCTCTCCTGCCAGCCTCAGTGCTCCTTTCTCCCCTTCTCTCACTAAACCACACCCCTAAAGGCACCCCAATTATACCCTTAAGCTAACATGTCCATCCCACAAATGTTGCAAACATTACTAAATCTCATAAAGGGATTGGTGGATTTGGAAGGTGGCATTGACACACCACAGTGACTTCACTTTTCTTTCAACTACCCCATTGTTCATGCCCATTCCCAGGGTATGATTCTCAGTTCGTTCTCACTTTATTACATATAATACAAAATGTATCTATTTCATTCATTTCTTTAACATCATCAGCAGTCTGTTTCTCCGGTCCCACGCTTGGACACTGGTTTTGCCAGTCGTTCGACATTCTGGCCTTCAACCTCCTCATGTCATCTGTGGTGTACTGCAGGTTTGTCTTGCTTCTGACAGAGCAACTCGCTCCTCGTGCTTTCCCCCTCCCTTTTGTAGCCATCTTTATAAAGATGGCTGCTTCATCTAGCACACTAAAGTAAATATAAAAGAACATATATTAATTATATGATAATGAAACCTTCACTGTTTACCACCCACTTTGCACTATTCCCCATTTATGTTACCTAGCATAAGCTTTGTGCAAAAGCGGCATTATTCGTTAGTGTAAACAGAATGCAACATGCAATTTACTGAAGCATAATGCGGCCTATTTATCCAAAGCTTCTCGTTTTCCCAAATCACAAATGTTATTACAAGATTATTTTGTTTACGTGTATGTTCAGACATGCGCAAAGCAATTTCCTTATGTTTGTGTGGGGTGTACATTAGTTTTCAACAACCATTTACTGTTAGTATGTATTATGGGGGTATCGAATCCGAGCATGTTTCATTTTCGCGAAACCCTGCTCCATCACTCTCAAAGGTCTTGGACTGAGAAACTCCTCTTACATGCGATCTGATATGTGCACACAAACCTGGTTTGCCAATAATCGAACAGACTGTCAATCAAACGTAAGACAGAATGCAAATGGTAAACACCTTACAATGAATCTGACCTCTTGATCTATAAGTTTCAATTAAAAGTTTACAAAAACTAAAGATTCCTGGTAAAATCAGCATACTTGTATATCAATCCTTGAATCGGTCAACACATCACAAAATCACTTTCAGATTCTGAGGTCCTTTCTGAAACCTTCCTGTTCCTTTCTGTTTCGTTTTGCCCTCACAAGAATTTTGTAAAGAACCACCACTGTTCCTTTCCAAAAACCCCAAAATCTACATAGAAATCAAAATTTGACACTTTTCCCTTTTGAGTATCTCCCTCTCAGACTAAATTTCTCCCTGTGTAAACTCTCAAACTCATTTTACTTCATTGACGCATATTAACAACCTTTCATTATCCTCTTGCACGCCTCAATGGAAGGTGGGGTAGAAACTCTTATCCTCCAAAAAGACAACATGGTTGAAACTGTGACCAAAAATTATAGGCCATTTACCCTTCTTCCTGCTCTTGGAAAATGTAGAGAGCAGATTGAGGATAAATAATTAACTCACTACCTGGAGGGAATCAAATGCCTGAACCTCTGACAGCTTGACTTCCACCCAGGTCGGAGTACAGAAATGGCCTTGGCCCTTGTGGTAGAGTGATTTCGTACCATTCAACATCAAGTTAATTCTGCTGCTCTTACTTAGCTTGATATTTCAGCAGCATTCAATATGGTGGAACACAATATACTACTCAGCAGCTTGAACACTATTGTCATCAAAGATTCCATCTTGGTCTGTTTTTCATGCTTTCTTGAGGAACAGACTCAGTCAGTGCACCTTCCAACATATTGATTGTTCTCTACAGTCATCTCTTGTGGGGCTTCCCAAAGATTCTTCTTTTTCTGCGATGTCAAGTAACATGTATGTTCACCTCTTAGCTCATTCAATCAAATCCATTTGATGACCTGCACTTTCTTACACAGATGATACTCAGTTCATTGTATGCCTTAACTATCAGTGTCCCCATTCAACCACCACGTTGTTTTTCAAAAGTGCAATTATGGATGTTGCAAAACTCTGATTTTATTGGTTGGAAACACAGGAGAGAGATGGCATAACACCCTTTGGCCTCAGAACTTGGGAGAACCTACCCCCCATGAACAAGTTGAAAATTTGAGTCACTGTCCATGAAAGCCCAGATCAATGCTGTCTCCTCAACATGTTTCAAGGAATTATCATTGAAAACTTTTCTACATGGGCCTGCCAGAATCCTCATTGATAGCATTTCATGGAATCCAAAACTTTGAAGTGCAATTGGCTAATACTCTTAATAATTCAATCATGTTATTTAGGCAAGAGTTCACTTCCATTGCCTTCCAGTTATGCAAATTATTTGATTTAAAACACTTTGCTTAATATAAAAAGTTTTCTACAATGCAGAAATGTTTCCACTTGCAGAACAATTCATTCATTAACTGCAGTGTGAAGCCTTCGTTCCATCACTCAGCTAGTTTTCTCAGTTCCCTCCTGTAAGAAATTGGGTTGTTGTTTGACTGGGATGTGAGTCCTGGTCAAGAGGCAACCACAGTCCTTGGCAGAGTGAGACACAAGCCAACCCTAAATTAACCTGTGCTCAACCTTCTGGTAGCTTGGCACAGAGCAGTCAGGCTTAACTTAGGGGCAATGCGTAAAGTATTTGTGCAATACATCAATCAGTCATGAAGTGAAAACACCACACAAAAACGACCCCACACCATATTAGAACAATAGAGGAATTTTGATTAAATAAAACAAGACCAAAATAACAAAATTCCAATCAGTAGATTTCAGTGAAAATAGTGCTAAAAAGCACAAAGCGCCACCTATGGATATCTTGTTGCGCCGGACGAGGACAAAGTCACAAGTTCAAGCTGTTCACGATGCAGCACTGGCTGGCCACAGGGATCCAGTTAGGCCCACTAAACAAGGTACCTTAAATCCTGGCTTCCAGAAAATGCATCGCTCAAAAATCCTAGTCAGGGTAAGGCGCAGGGAAACCCTAAATTGACCTGTGCTCACCCTTTGATAGCTTGGCACAGAGCATTCAGGCTTTACTTAGTGGCAATGTGTAAAGTACATCAGTGAAAACACCGCACAAAAAGATCCCACACCAAGTTAGAAAAATAGAACTGAATTGAATAAATGAAACACCAAAACAACAAAAATCAGATGAGTAGAAATAGAGTTACTGAATTTTAAAGTTTATAGAGAGAAATAGCGCCAAACAGCACAAAGGGCTAATGGGGATATCTGGTTGCGCCGTACCAGCACAAAGTCACAAGTTTAGGCCGACAGTGATGGAGCGTAGGCCGGCTACAGGGACCCAGTTAGGCCTACTGAACAGAGTACCTTAAATCCTGGTTGCAGAAAGTTGGTGGATCCGTGTCGAAGATGTGTTGCTCAGCCGAGATGATGCGTCGGTTCCGAGATGCGGGGAGGCTGCGGTGCGAGGTCCTGTGCACCGATGATGAGGATTCCATTAATGGGGCTTGTGAAGCGAAGTCCGGTGTCGGGGATATGATGCGCAGCTGAGGTGATGCATTGATTCCGGTGAGCAGTGAAGCTGCGATGCAGAGTCTTGGCGCCGTTGTCAAGGCTGCCATTGACGAGTGATGTGAGGAGCTGCGCTGGGTAAAGCGTTGCACACTAATAGTTCCGAAGGCCATGCGTCGGTTTCAAGAAGTGGGTTGTGGCGGCGATGCAAGTCTTTTGCACTGGATCCAATCCATGCAGCAGCAGCTATGCATTGGTTCTGCTCGGGGAAGCGCCGCTCAGCTGAGGAGATGTGTCAGTTCTGCTCGGGGATGAGTTGCTCAGCAGAAAAGATGCATCGGTTCTGCGGGCAAGCACCTTAGGACCTTTTCAAAGGGTCCAGGACTGGGGTGGCACCACTTGGCAGGGGAGACTCATAGATGGCAGGTGTTGGAAGACTGCTATGTCCCCGAGACTTCAGATCAAGAGGTCAGCCAGCTAGCCCTTGGAGTCATTCGGAGTTCTGGGGATCAGGAGGTGCAGGTCCAGTCCTTCTCATCCTGGTAAGAGTGAAGCAGGCAGGAGGCAGCAGGCAGGAGATCAGCACTACAAAGAAGGAGTCCAGCAGAGTGTATTTGGCAGAGTGGCATGGCTTCTGCAGAACTGCAGTTCTTCTTCCTGGCAGAGTATCCACATGTCCAGAAGTGTTCTGAAGTGGTGGTGTCTGAGGTCCAGTACTCATACCCAGTGATGCAGTACATGTCCACCTTTTTAAATACATTGGGTCCTGCCCTCTGGGCTGTTCAGGGCGCACTGTAGGGGTGACTTATATGTATTAAAAAGGAAGGTTTGGGCCTGCCAAAAGGTTTATTTTGCCAGGTCGAAATAGCAAGTTAAACTGCACACACAGGCTTTGTAATGGCAAGCCTGAGACATGTTTAAAGGGCTTAAGAGGGTGGCACAATCAGTGCTGCCAGCCCACTAGTAGCATTCAAGTCAAGTCAAGTCAAAAAATCTTTATTTCAGCTATAAAAGCACAGATGATTAAGACGATACATAAGATACAATTAATTATTATAAACAAAAAAGTTTAAAAATTATTATACAAGTGTCATCAAATATGTGTGGGTTGAGATGCCGCATTTGTTATCCCCCAACTACTCAACCCCATAAAATTAGTTGATGACCCTATGGATCAAGTGTAGCCAGGATATCCTATGTAGGAGCGTATAAGAACATTTAAAACAATTAGATTTAAAGCATTTAAAAAAATAATTTAGAGAAGAAAGATTAAGATTAGACATCAAGAGATAAAAATTGCAGGACATTTCCCCTAAATAAAGTGCTGTGCAGATATAGTGCAAAACAATTTCTAGTAAAGAGCCACAGTTTAAGTATTGCCCATCTCATTTCCCTTTATAATGCCTTTACGTATGCACCACATCGCAAATAAAAATTTCGAGGTAACAACTACTTTCAATTTACAGGCCCGGGGCACATGCTGTGCACTTTACTAGGGACTTATAAGCAAATTAAATGTCAACTGGGTACAAGCCAATATCATAATGTTTAGAGGAGAGAGCACATGCACTTTAGCACTGGTTCGCAGTCGTAAAGTGCACAGAGTCCTAGAGACAACAAAAACTGATTCACCAAAAAGGGCAGGAGGAAGGCAAAAGTTTGGGGACTGCACTGCAGAAAGAGTCATTTCCAACAAATATATACCGGTGGTGTCAGAAAGACCGTCAAAAGGGTGAATTGTGTTTCCCGATCTAAGATCTGTTACAGTGAATGTGTGTTGTGTGAGCCCACACACAAGCAGAATATCCTGCATCATACTTTGGCACACACTTGTACAATGCAAATGGAGATACCATCTGAAAATCTGTGGACCGCATGTGTTTTCCACCTGAACTCTTACTCATCTTATGGGTGAGTAACTGACAGAGCGACAGCATTTATAAAGCGCCTACTACACTAAACGTGCTTCTTCTGTGGTCTCTCCAGATCATGGACTTTACGCAATGGAAGATCAGTGGAAAGGAACAGCAACTGCTGCTACAGCTGGTTACGGCCACGGTCTTTGTGTTTGCACTGGATATGTGCACATACGTCGTTTGTGCATATAAACCTCATGTGCAAGTATATAGGGGCAGATTTACAAGCCCCTTACGCCACTTTTGTCGCCGCCGTACGGCCACTTTTGTGACGCAGCGGCGACGTGAAACCATGCGCCACGTTGCGCATTATTTACAACGTGACGCATCTAGGGAGATGCGTCACGTTGTAAAGCCCTGCGCCACATGAAACCTGCGTCAGGTTTCATGTGGGCGTTCCCTCCGCAGGGTGGGCGTCTCGTCGAAGGGAAAGCCTCGCAAAGTGACGCAGTGAAATCTACAAGATTTCACTGAGTCACTTTCTCCGACTGCGCTGCGGCGACGAATCCTTACGCCTGCTTCAAGCAGGCGTAAGAGAGTGGCGCACCACGTTAGGTATGGGCAGCCCACGAGCATTGCTGGAGTTGCGTCGCGCTTGCGACACGACTCCAGCAATGCGCTGCCCTTGCGCCACAGGATGCGACACGCATCGGTCTTTCATGCACACGGTGCGCCGCATTGTAAATGCGGCGCATCCGTGGTGGCGCAAGGAGAGAATTGCGTGTCGCAACTATTCTGGCGCATCCCTGCTGATTTGCAGGGATGCGCCAGAAGTTGTAAATCTGCCCCATAGTGTGAAAAAGACGGATGACCCTGCATTCCACTGACATCATCTCTAACCTCTCACGCTCTTGCAAACGGAAACCATGTTCAAATTTATACGTTTAGTATATATAAGATCTTCCTGCAGGCAAAGATTCTAATATGTGTTCATTTCCGAGGTAAATCAAAGTATGTTTCGAAGAGTTCTTTATTTTACAGTCACCTTGTCAAATATTTGACCTGCTGCATGTCTCCATGTAAAAAACTAAAATGGCTTATCATATGGGTCTACAATATACCTAATCTGAAAGCTCAGGTACCTTTAAACATTGTCAACAATGCTTTTCTTCCCACATTACAATCCTAGTTAAAATATGAAAAAGATAACAGGATAGCTGTTTTATTTTTATACAAAATAAACTTAAATTCATTACTTTAAAGATAATAAGCCTGCCGCGTATATCAGGAAACTGTTGAGCAGTATTTTAAACAATAAGAAATCTCTAGTGTAAAAGTATAATCCAAGATCTGCTATTTCCCACTTGGAACAACAAACATTTTCAACTTGATATCACTCTCATTGTGTGTTATGGCAGCAAATGCCTTAAGCAATACCTGTTCTGCTTGTCTAGTGAAAGGCGTTTTATGACTGGAGAGGTTGATAGATGGGCCCTGTTTCTGTTGCAAATTTGTTTTATCATTTGTTTTCATCATTTCACTGAAATAATTAGATTCAATGATGACATATTAACCCCAACTGAGAAAATATGACTTCTTTGTGCAAACCCTCCAGCAAAACTAGAAATCATGCAGAAGTAGAAGAGAAGCAAATGCTCTATTTTCAGGACAGTAGAAATAAGAGATTTGAAAGGAACGAAATACGTATCAGACGTGGTTAGTCATATGGAAATGTGCTAAAAAAGGTTTGACAAAGCAAAGAAACACGCACAGACTATGGGGCATATTTACAAGGGCTTATCACCACAGGAACGTCACTTTTTGTGACGTTCTTGTGGCGATAATCCCTTCGCCTTATTTACAAAGATGTGTTAAGCTACTTAACGGTGGACGTTCCGCCGCAACACCCATTGATTTTGACTCTGCCCCCTATTTGCAAGGATGGCGTAAATATGGGGCAGCGCCAAAATTAAGACCAGGAAAAACCTGGTCTTAACATGGAGAAACGAGGAGAAATTTGTAATTTTTCCTCGTTTTTGCTGTTTCTATGTGTGCTGCATTCTGCATGCACACATAGAAACAGCATTTCGCCGTGAATTATTGTTTATTAGCAGGAAGGTATCCCTTCCTGCACATAAACATTAATTGAAAAAAATGATGATTTGCAACTTCTATTTGTGCTGCACAATGCAGCACATATAGGAGTTACAAATCACCATTAGTGATTATTTATGTGCTGGAAGGGACTCATTCCTGCACATAAAGAATCATTTTCTCAATGCAGGCACCTTTGCACTATGGTGCAAGTGTGCCTGTGTGGGCACTGGGCAGCTGAGTTTAGCGCCAGCGCTAAGGAAAATGCAGGGATGTGCTGTACCATTGTAAATACAGCGCATCCCTGCATTTTCAGAATGACGGAGTGTGGCGACAGCAATTTTTGCTTATCGCCACGCCTCGCCATTACTTGTAAATATGCCTCTATGTCTCTCTCGAAACACACACATCCACAGACACATTCATATGCATGCACTCTAAACTCTGGTGAAATTTTATGAAATTCGTTTGATTTCTGAATTTTGTGTGACACGAAATTTATTGACATTTGGCAGTATGCAACTTTGGGTACTTTTTTACAAACGGGAGGCTCGTTCATGCAGAAACTGTCTCACTGAATAGGCATTTTCGACTTGAGCCAGTCTCTCCCTCTCTCTCTCACACACACACACACACTGACACACTATGTCCAGTGACATTTTAATTTTACCTGTAAAATTCGCATCATTTCCAAATGTTGCTTTTCATAAAATTTATAAAAATTTTAAATTACACAATTTTGCCCCATTTTTTGCATGGTGGACGATTGTTAGCAGATAAAATGTCTTACTGATAAACATTTTCTGTATGAACCAGCCTGCTGCCAATATCTTGTGATACTTTTTTATGCAAAGTGAACACACATGTCAGCCAGCACACAAAATGTCCTTATAAAAGTATAATTTCACCAAATCTTTCTGTCATTTTGTGATATTTCATAATAAAGTACAATTTTGCACACCCCTAACACACACATTCATACTCATGCACACACATGCACACACATACAGACACACACATACACACACTGACTTGCACATTTGCATGAACCTACACATGCCCACATATCACCATACACACACACAAACATACAAATTAGAGAGGTGGAACTTACTCCTCTCTAGTTAAGGTTGAGATGTGAAAATGACCTTTATTTAATCCCACCTAAACTGGAAGTTAGGCACACCTACTCATGATAAAACCTTTGTGAATCTGGTCCTCTGTCTCATTGTAGCAAACTATGCAAGAGTACCTCCCACATGACAATGATTCAACCAAGATAAAAATGAGCATGGGTTTAAAAATACTTTTCTCATAAGTCAAAAATAAATCAAATTGCTACAGCCATTTTCTTGCACAAAAACTTCAAGGCATCCATCCACTCTATGTGGACAGAAAAGAAAGGAGAGTGAAGGCGACTGTAGTCCTTCAAGACACGATCTATACTATAATCAACTTAAATGTCCCAGTGTGTAGTGATTCACAATTCTGGAAAGAAATACACAAATTACAATTAGACAGAGAAACAGCAACATTTGCAAATATGATTTATGAAGTGGATTGCAATACTACCTCTACTCAATGACCAACAGAAAGTCCGGTGCCCAATATAACCCAAGCAAAAACCTAGAAGCTGTAACACTTCACTAAAAATCACAAAGCTGGAAAGAGAAACCTCAAAAATGTATCTATCAGAGATCTAGCAGAACAATCAAAGTCAAAGACTCAGAGATGCTACAATTGTTCAATTCCTACTATGAATTAATCTACACCAGTGGAATTACATCATCAAAAGAAGAAGTAGTGAGAGCAGAGATTTCATCTAACGATTTTAATGACAGAAGAAATGATTATGACAACTTTTACACAAATGATGACCAATGTGTGTTAAGTTCCACATAATTGAAAATGACATACAAATATAATCCAGAAAGTGCATTGTAAAAGCATGCAGATGGAAAGATAGTTATTATGGGCCTGATTCCGATGTCGTTAGGAAGGCCTCCGAATCTGATTTGGCTTTCCCGGATCCGATTCATAGCCCTTGTTTACGAACGAATCGTACACAGGTCTGAACAACCAAGTACGATGTGAAGATCACGTATGCGCCGACCGAACCGTTTCCGGGACCCGAACCTGTCCGTATGACTCGTTCGTAGCCGAAACGTGCCACGCTATGGAGCTGAATTCCGACCGAGCGACTACGATGCACGTTTTGGACAGCCGCTTTGCCTCGGTCTCAGTGAGACGAAACGGCTGTCGGAAGCATACTTCGGGGGCCGTAGCAGGCCCCTCTTCTACCTGGGGCCCTCCGAATCTGTCACAGGGGTGTGCCCATGGGTCCCCCCGATCCAGGCATGCACAGTGTGGTGGGCACCATGGGGTGCCCGCCGCAGGGTGTACGCTTTTCCCCACCCACCCCTTTTCTGCTATGGGAGCCTGTGTACGCGTCTGTACAAGGGCTCCCATTGAGTTCAATGGGAGTCTGAGCGAACTGAGTCCGTAAGCATACGGCAGCATCGTACTCGCTTGTTCGGACTCCCGGAGCACGTCTCGCTCGGAAAGCCCTCCGGATCCGAGTCGCACGGAGGGCTTTCCTAGCGAGATCGGAATCGGGCCAGATGTGCTTAATTTCAATAGATGTGATTTTTTATCATGTACTAATTGATTTGATTCCCATGCAATCAATGTGAAATAAATAGGAATAAAGAAAATAAATGTGAAGTAGATTGATTTTCATGTGAAACGTGTGAAATTATTATTTCATGTTATAACGTGCACACCGAAAAAGACAAAAGAAAAGTAGGTGCTATATGAGTATGCTTAAGGGTGCCTTGGTGAAACTTTTAAAAACATTTTGGGGCATATTCTCAAGGCGATATCGCCGAGTTAGCGGCATTTTTCTGGCGCTAAAGCGGTGATATTTTTATCGCCTTATTCTCAAGCTGTCGCTAACAGCCGTTAGCGACAGATTTCCTGCGATAGCGGCCGCTCACAACATCGCCAACGATGTCAGCGACCACTACCGCTAATCATATGCACTGTAGGTGTTCCCGTGCTAAAACGCACGCTAACCACACTACGCGATATTCTCAACGATCGGCCGGACCGGCGATGCTATACAAAAACACACGCTAAGGCCTGTTAGCTGCAGGATCTTAAGACCAGACAAAAGGAGGTCTTAAAAATTGTGAAAAGGGGCAGCATATAACGGAGACTACCCCAGAGCCCCATCTGATGACCCACTGATGCCATGGAGGTACTAATCATGCAGCTTGGAGCACCAAGAAGGCCACAACAACCACCGCCAATGCCACCAGTACCACCACCGAGGCTGGGCCAAATAAGACAGCGGGTCTATCGCCGAAGCACCATCCTCACAGACCTAACGCCAGAGGATGTCATTGCCCACTACAGGCTCAAAAGGACATCCATCCTCCGCATCCTGACACAGATATTCCACAGGCTGACGGCACCAACACAGCGGATAACCAACATCCCTCCACAAACAAAGCTGCTGGCTGTGCTACACATGTTGGCCTCAGGTACATTCCAACCAACAACTGCCAGAGTCGGAGGAGTCTCACAGCCAGCCCTATCAAAGTTCCTCACAACAGTTTTGGATGGCATAATCAGCCTGATACCCCAGCACCTTCACTTCCCCAACACTGTGCAGGAACAGCTGGAGACCAAGCAAGGCTTCTGCGCCATAGCTGGCTTCCCGCATGTGCTGGGGGCAATTGACTGCACACATGTCCTACTTGTTCCACCTGCGGACACTGCCCACATATACCGCAACAGAAAGCACACACATTCCATCAATGTACAGGCAATAGTGGACCACCGGGGCCTGTTCACCAATGTCGTAGCCAAGTTCCCAGGCAGTGTGCATGATTCCTACATTTTCCGCCAGTCCATCATCAATCAGCGCTTTGAGGATGGCACATATGGAAACGCATTGCTTGTTGGTAAGTACTAACTGAACACAACACACACCTCATCTCCACAATCATGGAACACACAACTGTGAGAATGCACACGTTACAAACTCACATTCAACATGCCAATCTACATGCCCACCTACCAGACACGACAACACAAGTAACTGTGGTAACTGGGGTCAGCCATGTAGATAAACCATCACCAAAGGCATAGCCCCTCTGCCACACATTAGCAAATGTTGTGAGAGGTGGCAACCAAGTATGTGAAATGTAGGCACTCGACCTATGAAGAAAGAATGTGCACAAGGCCGAGTGTGGCAGTGGTGTGCTGGACAGTCTTGATTGTGTAGAGCACAGACATGTCCAAGTGGGCATATAGTGCGTTTCCGTGGTCCAGCCTGATGGCAATGACAGCGTTGTTGACTGTCCTACCTGACGGGGGTGGGAACCATGTGAAGGCAGCATGTAGGATGCAGAGCCTGTCAAAGCAGCTGCTGGCCACTGCGTAGACCTGTATGTACATGGAGAGGGAGGAGTCGAGTACGATGCCTAGGTATCTAGAGTTGGTGTGTGTTGGGCTGCCAAAGGCGATGGCCCACCAGGTGTTGCCACATGCTGATGGTGTGGTCAGGAGGATGAGGACCAATGTCCCCCCTATGTAGAGCACCCCCCAGCTGTTGAACATCCATGTTGCAACTTGCTGCAATCCTCCCTGGAACCCCAATCTGGTGTGTGTGGGTGCCATGTTGAGGGAGAGTATGAGCTACGTGTCCGTGTAGGTGGTGATGTCCAATGTTTCCCTTCATGTAGCTCAAGTCCTACTCCAGGCGTCTGCAGATGCATCTGTCATCTTTGATGTTGTATGTGAACGATGTGGCATTCATAGCACGCTTTATGTTGGAGTTGCATATTGGGGCAAGCGTGTAAGTACAGTTGGAGATACATGGCTGAAAAATCTGGCCTGCGCTGTTGGCGTTGTCTGCAGCGGTGTGGGTGTTGATGTTGAAGGTGGAATGTACCAGACCCTCGTAGACTCAGCTCCTGTAAGTCTGTATGGCGCCTGCTGTGGGTTTGGGTGTCATGGGGTTTCATGACGAGGAACTGTACGCTGTGCTGGTCACACCATGGGCGTTGAGTGGTGTTGTTGAAGTGGACGTAGTTTCCACATGTGAAGATGAGGTTAAAGGTGGGCCCTGACTTGTGGATCAGTGTCGAGAAGATTTGGCTCAGTTCGATGTTAGCAAGCATCTGCCAGAGGGTAATGGATTAGGAGTACTTGTGGTATGTGAGGTGGAGTCCCTGATCATGGCTGAGTACGTAGCCCATGGAGTAGATGACGTTGAGTGTGATGGCGTTGATGGTGAATGCTAAGTGTCCCTGCCCTCTGTGGGCCCTGCAGCTGAGGGTGCCGTTGACTGTTGCCTTGTGGCAGCTCTGTACCGGAAACTGCAGGTGTTGGGCGGTGGGGAATGTCTAGCGGCAGCGGCAGCAGCTGAACAGAACGTGAGCCGTGTTCCGTGTGTGCCATTGGTACCCAAACCTTATCCTGGCCTTGACTGTGAGTAGTGTGGATGGGTGGCAGCGTTAGACGGCATGAGAGCCAGGGACCCTGCTTGTGTAGGTGTCAGACATGTGCAGACAGGCCTGACATTGGTGCACTGTTGGAGTGCTAGTAATGCAACCGCGCATCGCACACAAGTGAATATGCTGTGGGGGAGGTACGAGCATCTGTGAGCCAATGTAATTTGCATTGATGCTGGACAATTGGCCAGAAGCTACACATGCCAAATATCAGTCACCAAGTAGCACCAATCACACACCAAAAAACTATTAACAGTGCCCACACAGCATGCATAACTACTAATGGACACATCTCTCCATTACATGTTACAGGTGACCAAGGATATGCACTCACCCCATGGATGATGACCCCCCTGCGAGTCACCAACACCCAGGCCAAGAGGCAGTATAATTCTGCCCATGTACGCACCAGGGGCATTGTGGAGCGCACACTTAGCGTGCTAAAGTCACGTTTCCGGTGCCTTGACATCACTGGTGGAAGACTGTTGTATAGCCCAGAAATAGTGTACAAGATGATCATAGCATGTTGCGTATTGTACAATATATGTGTACGCACCAATGCCCAATGGATCCAAGTGCCAGATGCACCGGGCGATGCGCCGGATGATGATGAAGATGAGGCAGGTGGAGCACACCCCACAGCTTCTGCAGCAGGCACAGCACGAAGGAGCAGAATCATAGACAATTTCTTCACATGAGCACGTCACATTGTGACTGTCCCTACCAATCATATATCTGTTCCAAATTATCCCAGGCACAGTATACATTAAAAAACAAAACTCTACACACATGCCATGTGTGCATGTTAACATCTGCATGAGTACATCACTCTGACACGTGTAGGTGTAACATTAAGTGGTCACAATATCGCAATTAGAAAATGATGGTGGATCTGTCACATCTGAACAGAGATGCTGTTTAGTGTGACATCAGTCCCAAACTAGACATGTTAGGGTGTCAAATGTGTTTTGAAAATCAACTGTTCAGCATGTCATATGTGTATTCCAATCACATATACGATGTCAATAGTGGTCAACTATGAATATCAGGGTGTCATTTGAGTAAAAATATTAAAAATAGGGCGTCAATTGTGGTAAATTATGAAATATAGGGCGTCAATTGGCGTAAAATATGAACTATATGGTGTCAATTGGGGTAAATTATGAAATATAGGGCGTCAATTGGGGTAAAATATGAAATATAGGGCGTCAATTGGGGTAAATGATGAAATATAGGGTGTCAATTGGGGTAAAATATGAAATATAGGGTGACAATTGGGGTAAAATATGAAATATGGGGCGTCAATTGGGGTAAAATATGAAATATAGGGCGTCAATTGGGGTAAAATTTGAAATATAGGAGTCAATTGGGGTAAAATATGAAATATAGGGTGTCAATTGGGGTCCAATCAAAATTAACATGGTGTAATTTCTGTAAAATGATGCATCTCCATTAAATAATGTTAATCTGTGTAAGAAGTTGCACTTAGCGGGCAAAACTGCACGCTTTGCCGAAAATGCGATGTATTTTTCATGCTAGCGATGGGAAATACATCGCTAAACACATTGATATATACGAAATGTCAGGCCAAAGCCTTTTGCGTGCAGATTTTCATCGATAAGTCAAAACGGGCCACATTCACACAGGAAGTGATGTCAGCATGCTTCCTGTGTCTTGGAGGAGTGCTGTGCACTTTCAGTTTCTCTTTTGAGCACATTGCTGGTGATTGTGGAGAGTGTTGGAGGTGTTTGGTGGTGTGTGCTGCAGATTGGAGAGTTTGAGAGTGTTGCTGTGTCCTGTGTCCTGTCGATTGTGTTACTTTGAAGTGTGGTGTCCTTGCATTTATGTGTTTCATTGTCTCCTGTCCTCAGTCTTGTCGGGTGTTTGTCTTTGGGTAGTTACATTTATTTGTAGTTGTTGGGGATATTAACTAGGGTTTCTTATTATTTTGGCAGTGGCGTTAGGTGTGTGCAGGGAGAAGGTGGGTGTGGGCAGGGAGGGCAGGATGTCCGAGGGGGCTTTGGGGGGCTTCCTATGGCTGGTAAAGTTTTTCCTGCCCTTGATGGTGGAGAGGGGAGGCCGTATCCTCACAGGATACCCTGCCAGTGTGCGCAAGTAGAGGTGGGAGCGTGTGCATGCGCAGATGCTCGGGCGTGGGTGTGGCTGGACCATGATGGCCGCTCGGAGCTGAAGCTCCGTTGCGAACCCACACACCAGTTTCCAGAGCGGTGCATTTCCGCACTCAATTCCCATTGGAAAACCAATTTTCTGCAATCGGAATGCAGACAGCTCACATAAAACTAAGCATTGCCTCTCTTCGACCCTGCCTGACCGAGAACGGAATGGTGACGTCCCCGTAGGCGAGTGCACTAAGATGGCGCCCGAGGAGCTGTGGGATGGTGCCCGGAGGCCGAGAGAATCGACCCGTGATGTTGCCGAACCACACTCTTTCAGCAGATGAGGCTCTCATCACTGCATGCCCTCTTCCCGACTAACAGACTTGCTGGCTGCCCCTCCGGGGGGGGAAACTCCCAGTTCTGACTACGCCTGCCTACACCCATTGAGAGGTACGAGCGCGGCTGGTGGGGGAGGGGCCTGGGAACCTGACCTGCGTTTGTCTTCACGGCTGGATCCGTTCTGGGGACCGCACAATCGGGAGGCAAACGGACACTGGGAAGTGAACCAACATGGGGGAGCTGTGTTACACCTCGCAATCCAATAATCATTTAATAACAACAATAAATATTAACGCGGAGTCAACCGCACAGTGCCCGAGACATCCACTTGTACCCTCTCTGCAGCTTCCCCCTTGCACGTACGCTCTAAATGTGAAGGCCCCAGCCCATCGTGCCCGGATGATGGAGAGGAAGTAACCGAGCAACAGCTTTAGCGATCCGCTGGCTCCCTCCGCGCAGACAAACGCTTGGGCCTACGAGCGAGCCGGCCTCAAACCCAGGCCTCTGTTTTCCTCGCCCCACTTCTCCAGGATCTATCCCCTATTGAGAATGTGAGCTAAGCTGTGATGAGATTTAGAAAAGAAACCCCGCTCCCTCACACTGCATAGCAAGATCGCGGCCTGCAGGGACCTGATACACAAGACCCCTTCCAGTGCCTGACCTTAAGATGGCCGCCGTGACTAACAATTAAAGCACTGTGCTTCTGACCTGGCTTCTACTCATCATACTCCACCATGACAGCTGAAGTCCGTGGGAGCATAGGTGGGTTCAAATTTGTGCCTGTAGCTTTGGAGCTGTGGAGTGGCAGCCCTTCAGTCCAGGAGTAAAGTGCACTGGACAGTGATTTATAGAGCAGCTCTCCACCAATCACTTTCACTAATTTGACAATGACTGAGCGCAATCTTCTCATTCATGATGTCTTCAAGATGTCTGACAGATTATCAGCTCTGGCCGGGAATGCCCCTGCTAGGGATTGCCTTTTTGGCTTTTATCCCCTAGAAGCTACCCCATTCTTGGACCCTTTATACTCCTGGGGTTAGATCGGACTGCGGTTCTCATCTCTCCAAACTCCCGTGTTTAAACTCGAAATCTTCAGAGGAACTGTGATTATTATCCCGACCGCGGAGACCGAGCAATATGGCTGATGCCCGGTGGAGCTGCCTTGACAGCTATAGAGGAGATCGGCTTTGGTTCACCCCCTCGGCCGTCACCTACCCAGCCGGACATTGGGCACTGTTCTCCGCGTCTCTCCGCTGTGTCTCCTTTCCTCCCACTCCTTCCGACCGTGTAACATTATCTTTTATATGTCGTTGTACTGTGTAACCCTGTAACTGATGTAACTTGTAACTCACCTGTCCTCATGTAAAGCGCTCTGATACCTCCGGGTCTAGCCAGGACAGTGCCTAACCTCAAGATGGCGTCTGGATTTTGTTGGAATGCGGTATCTCATCTCTCCAACTCCCCCGCTTTATTATGACATTCTCTGATTGCACCTGATCATTATCCTGACAGCGGAGTCTGAGCACCTTGTTCCGATGCCCGTGGAGCTGCTCGGTTCAGCTATAGAGGAGATCGGCCCTCGTTCATCCCCTCGGCCGTCACCTACCCAGCCGGACATTGGGCATAGTTTCTCCCTGTCTCCCTGTTTTTCTCCCTTCCCTCCCCCTGACGAATTTCCATAACTGTGCTTTCTTTTATTCCTATGTTTGATTTTGCTCTTGGAACAAATGTAACTTGTAACCTGTAACTCTGATCCTCATGTAAAGCGCTCTGATACCTCCGGGTCTAGCCAGCGCTATATAAAACTCAAATAAATAAATAAATAAAATAAATAAGATGCTGCGCGTCTTTGGAGTGGACCGCACCGTGCGCCAGTGGATACACAACTGGCAGGATAGCCTGGCCCGTGAGGGTGACCTCCTGGACTACGTGGGACTCATCGGTGGCCTAGAGTGTGGTAAGTTCAAAATTCAAAATCATCCATGAATACTGTTAGGGAAAAAAAGAATTATGCCGGGTAGGACACACTGGTGTCCAAGTGCAAAAATGTTGCACCGTGAGGCGGAAGACGTAATGCGTCCACGCACAATGTTGGCACATCAGTGGCACAAGGCGATATCACATTGACAATCATAGGCTGCAAGTTTGTGTAACCCACTGCGCTGGAGCAACACTTAGCACTGTTGTGCCAATGCTGGCACACCTGTGCAAAAATGGGTGCAGGATAAACATTGTATGTGTACAGGAAGGGTGAATGTACATGAACAATCCAAAGCATTGTTTCTGTGACCTGTGTGCTGGCCAAAATGAAGTGTAAAGATGCTGTCCTCATAAATTGTGGTACGTTAGCTACGCTGCCCTTGTACAGAGTCTCCCTGTGACAATATATGAGATCTGAACAGATGCTCATATGAAATAGGAGATCTCCAGAGTGACTTACACCACCAACATCTGTGAAACTGCCGTGTGCGACCTGCAGTGATACATTTGTACACAGACCATGTATTACATCATTTTGCGTGTAGAAATGGGGCCTTGTGAATGTGTCACAAAACTAGTATGTGCATGTTGTTATAGGGATTCTGCACACACACAGAGCTATGCACAGGATAATAGGACCTCGGAATATAGTGGTGAGCCAAACATAAACCTTAGCTCCTAAAACCCCAACCCAACTAGCCTTAGCGTCCCATTAGCAACAATGTACCAATGATTAGACAACCCAGAACACAGTATCTCTCTCTCTCAGGACTCGCAGTAGCAAGAACACCCTTTCGTCACTCACTCATACCTGTCCACAACGGGCGTAAGAAGAGACACAGTATAGGTTAAAATGTTTATTTCAACATACGTGCTCTAAGATACAGTACACGTGACAGTACTATCAGCATAATGCATAAGAATAATATAATCAGCATAGTTACAACTCCATAGAATACTAACGGGGAAAGCATTTCATAAAGCAGTGGCTATAGGGCTAAATGACCTTACCACCCTCCCCGTGCTAGTAGCTAGTGTATTATAAAAATAGAAGACCTCTGGGCTTTGACTAGCGAACCCCCATACCTCAGTCTCTAGATGCAAAGACTACATCAGCAGATTATCACAGCTCTTCTCCCTGGAAAGGTTTTTCTCCAAGTCCCTCTTAAGCGGGAAAACCTCAATATTAAAAGCACACCAATTTCTCCATGGCAGCTGTACATAGTGTTATGTCTAGGTGCGAGGGACTGGCCATATCAGCAAGAACTGGGGACGTTGTTTTTCGACCTTGTAACTGTTGTTCAGACTGAGCCCAAAGGGAACAGGAGAAAAGGTGAGAGACAGAAAATGCAGACAGTTGTAAAATAACTTGGCAGAAGCAGAGGGCGACAGAATAACGGCTAAGAGTAACGTGCGCAAAAGTCATCATGGCAGTCAGGCCGATGCCAACTTATCCAGGCAGGCCAGGAGGCCACAAACCACAAGACACCCTCCCCTGGACAGTCCATCGGCCAAGACTAAGGACGAAGACAGAGTTCAAAACACCTGAGCAGAACAGAGGCGTCCACAGTGGAAGGAGTCCCAATGAAGGACAACGAGTGGGAAAAGGAAGCAAAAAAGACAGTCAGCGAGGCAGTTCACGGACAGTGAACGCCATATCAATCCAAAAACGTGGAAGTGCAGAAAAACGCTATACCGTCCAAGAGGACATCATTGGAATCGTCAGAAAACGTAGACGCCATCCAGTCCAACAGGTCAAAGCTGCAGGAATGCTCCTCAGAGGACGGAGCATCCAAAAGCAATGCGGGACAGCTTGCGTGATACTCAATATAGCTTCGTTGTAGGAGATTCTGAGCAGCCGCCCAGATATCCCATTGCGCCAAAATCCCCAGTGCAGCCGCACGCGTCATGCAGCCTGCAACGGAACAGTCCCGTTCATGGGCCTCTAAGGGACCCATCAACCGAACAAAATCCGGAACAGACAACGACGTATTGGAGAGGCAATAATCCATGGTCCAGGTGAAAGGACAGCGGATGCAAGACATCACAGGTTGCACGCAAGTGAAACACGCAAAGCGAAAAGAAAGGGTATAGGACACACTCAGTGTCGCCAACGGCAGAACTCCGAAACCAGACAGAAGGCGCTCACGGAGCAGCTGGAGGCGTCCGGGGTCGAGAAGGGCCCATTGGGGAGCAGCCATTGCGAAGGAAGCAGACCAACAGCAGTACACCAGCCGCCAAAGCAAGGATTAACGGAAAGCCACCAAAGACGCTGGAAAAAATCGAATGAATAAATGCCGGTATCACACCAAAAATAGTTTGGAAAGAGGACACTAGGCCGGACCCCACCACCTTAAAAAAATGCACCAGACCTACAGTGTTAGATGCGTTAAAAATACGGTGAATTAATTCACCGAAATGTTGTGGGAGGTTAGTGTTCAAAAGGGCCTGTATTTCACTGTGGGTACTTGCCACCTGGAGAACGAATGTCTCCCGGGCGGAAGTGAGCATAACCTCCTCGTTCAATAATAGCGCCTTTATTCTGCTCAGTTTATTGAAATCCGCCTCCATAGTAGGAATGGAAGGCCAAAGAGAATTATCTATGATGTCGTGAGGGGGAGGAAAAAGCACATTCTTGCAGCAGACAACCCTGTGCGAAACAGTAACAATATAGGGTATGCCGGCCTGCATGCCACAGCAGTTGTCGTTATTCAAAAGCAAATAGCTACCATTTGTAAGCAAAGTAAAGGTAGGAGAAATAGCAGGAGCAGGAATGCCCTTTAACACACAAGCAAGATTCGGAGCAGAAACATTACAAGCTCCGTGCAATTTAATATGTTTACAAACAAGGGAATGACCCACAGTTGAATCGCATGACTCCCCCGTGAGAAAAACTTCCTTGCCGTCTCTAAGGCATTTATACATGAAAGGGAGGGACCAAAGTTCATGCAGGAAGGCACTACCCAAAGGCTGGAAACGGCCCACAGGATAATGTTTCATGCATGAACTAAATTCAAACAAGGAAAAAGGCAAAGCGATAACCCCATGAACTAGCCACACAGCAGAATCCAATTCCGCCACCGAGAATGGTAAGGGCTCCACTTTCTCGATATGTAACAGAGTGTAAGCTGCATCTTTCATGGACATGAACTGCTGTTTGTCAGTTAAATTAAAAGGCAGAAATAAGGCAGTGGTGTTCAAAAAATGCCAAGGAACCTTACCCAACTTAAGTGTTTGCAAAGTCCATGCAAACTGCATAACTGAACGTAACTGATTTTGACCATGGTATAACACAGATACATCATCTTGCACAATATCAACAACAGAGGACACAATATTCTCTAACGTGTAAATGCGGGAAGACAGGGTATTAATACTATTGTCAACAACAGCAAGCACCTTTTCCATATTTGCTTGGTCTATCTCCCGTAGACGGGAGGCAGCTTCCATTTGCGACAGCTTCCAGAGTTCATTATAAGCTTCATAAATGAATCTCTTCGGTCGTGGACCACGAGGTCCCAATATAAAGTCGGACAGATCAATGTTGCCTGATAGGAGGGATAAATGTTGTTTAACAGAATCTAGGGAAGAATGCTGCAACCACTGTTTACATAATTTACCAACAGAATATGTCGTGACAGTACGGGAGTCTGAAAACCTAGGATCGGGCCTATCCTGTTTGTAGCCAGGGACTGAGTCGTGAAAACGCAGTTGGCACGCATTAGATGATATGGGCCAAGCCAACCAGGGTGACTGAACAAGCGTAGAAACATTAAACGAATTGTTCTGCAACAAAGCTTGCAAAGTGGCTAGGGACATATTAAGGTGCACGCTAGTGTTTGTAGTGGAAGACAGGGATGGAATGGAAGGTGCATTTAATTGTTTGGTAGTAGCC
Organism: Calotriton arnoldi; assembly: GCA_963921515.1. Taxonomy (NCBI): domain Eukaryota; kingdom Metazoa; phylum Chordata; class Amphibia; order Caudata; family Salamandridae; genus Calotriton; species Calotriton arnoldi. The sequence continues at coordinate 2,187,521 of CAWUFW010002215.1, forward strand.
AAGCCCCAACATGTAGTCTGATAGATGGAAGCATTCAGAAACACAATTTGGGTCGGGATTAGGCAAGCACGATGCAAAGCCTCGGTGCCTTGCACTTGCCATGGTTTTGAACCCCAGATCGATTTCAAATCTACAGTGTTCTTCCAGTACTCATAACCACCCACAGCTAAGGCATTCAAAAAGGAACCCGAATATAGCAATTTGGTGTGGGTCAACATGATTTTCTGAGTGGATGGGGCGTTTAATTTAAAAAAATAAGAACCAGGGTTTGATCTATTAAAATCAGTGAAATATGTAAATTTATTTCTAAGAGTCTGGGAACTACCCGGTAAAGGGTTTGGACAATGTTCCCATTGGGTGTACGCGAAAGAACCACGTAGTGCACTTGGTTTATGGACAAAATGGTTGCCCCAATGCTGGTAGCAATACAAATCGGCATAATTCGCAGAATTCATATACAAATCCTCAGAATTAAAGGAAGCATAATATTTTAAATCAGCAAACAATGCTTCAACGGCATGCACATCCCAATCGTCAGAATGAATATTACTTTTTACTATATCACCCATCGAAACCCGAAGGACATTGGGTACATTAATAATTTCTGTCGGTCCATGAATTTGAAAGTTTACTGCATCCCATACGATGCCATCAGCAACTGGAAAAGCTGAAATGTTCACAAATGTGTGGTCACGCTTCATGATGTGAGATGAGGAATGTGGGGCCAAAGTTCCAGCAACACTGTTCACAGCAGAGCGCTCCGGTAGATAGTGACCATTGATCAGAAGAAAAAACACTGTGACAAAGCCAATGGACATGAACAAAAAGATCAAGAAAAGCACCAACCAGATGTATGTCCAGGGGGGAATCAAAAATTGTCTCTAAACCAGGATACAAAAATACTGAACTTGGACGGGACAATTGACGAGGTGGAATCCGAGTCAAAGGAATAACGTGTCGGGCTCAGTGGCGTTGTTGGTAAGTGTGCCACCGATTCTGTTTCGGGATAGGTATACTCGCTCTCGTCGATGCAGGGGGAGACAGGAGGTTCGAGTATACTTTCAGGCAAATCAACCATCTCAATTGTAACATCAGTGACCGTTCGGGCAGGAGGGCCTCGAACACAAGTCCGGTAAATTGCAGGACAAGAGACCGCTGGTGTAACACTATTCAGGATCGGCCAGTTGTTGTAGCTTGACATTTTCCACTGAGATGTATCTGTTCTCCTTGCGACCAGGAAGCGGTGGTAAGATGACTGTACGTGTTCCCTTCAAACCCAGGACTGGAACCGGTGCACGATAAGAGGGGCCGAATTCTTTTTTGTTCTCCACCTTCTCTCGAACCAGGTCGCCAATCTTCGGAAGCCAGCCGGCAACCGGAATCTGCAGGGCAGTATCTGTGGCTGAAGGTAAATGTGCGGTTTGCAAGTTTGTCTCGGGCTTCTTGTAAGTCCTGTAACATAGTAGAAGGGTTATCTACATCAAACTTGGCGGATTGCGCCGCCATGTCTAGACCATCAAGGTCAGGCACAAACATTCTTATGCCAAAGAGCATTTCGTATGGGGTCCGCCCACCCAGAGATCTTCTAGGGAGATTGTTAAGTGCACGTTGTACAGTATACAAGTGGGCCAGCCAGTTCCTGCCAGTACCTAAGACTCTAGCTGTCAAGGATTGCTTTAAATCACGGTTCATTCGCTCCACAATTGAATTACCCTCAGGTCTATATGGAGACGAATACTTCACCCGCACCCCCAGTGAACCCATAGCGTCCTTGTACGCCTTAGAGGCAAACGCTGGACCTTGGTCAGAATGGAAGGTGCCGCATGCGAAGATTCCCACAAAGACACGCAAATCCCTGATGACATTTCGAGCGTCAGCACTCCGTTGTGGCCAGACCCAGATGAAACGTGTGCACGAGTCCACTGCAACTAAGATATATTTATAGGCAGTGTCTGAAGAAAATGGACCGCAGTGATCCAAGTAAACACACCCAAAGGGTCTGTTAGAAATGTAGAGCGAGGTCTGTGGTGGTCGTGTAACCGTAGAAGGCTTAATCTGTTGACACACGTCACAAGAAAGCACATAAGTACGGGTGTCTTTATATAAACCACGCCACCAGTACCGCTGCTGCAAGATGGAAACGGTCGCAGACACTCCAGCATGAGCCGAAGCCATGCCTTCGTGTGCTGCCGTTATCAAGGAAAGTCTGCGATCCGCGTTGGGTATCAGCCGATCACCAACGTTTGGTATTGTTACATAAGGAGCCTGTTCGGGACCTAACTGATAAGAATATTTGGAAGGAAAACCCCTAGGGTAATTAGCACCTTCCTTTGTCGCAGCAATAGCTGCCAAAATATCGGTGTCAATTTTTGACATGGATCTGGTAACTGCTGCTACTGAACACGTGACTACTGCTGATCTGGCTGCTTCGTCTGCCAGACCGTTACCAACAGCGTGTGCGCCCACCCGCTGATGGCCTAGGGTGTGAACCACCTGTGTGAGTGGCAAACGTTGTCTCAATTCTGCCACCCGAACCCAAAGCATCTTATGCTTGATTGTGCTACCTTTAGCGTCTCTATAGTCGTTTTGCGACCAAAAGAATAGATTGTCATTGTATGATTGAACACAGTAATAAGAATCGCATACAATAAGTGTGGTCACATCCGGATTTACGAATTCAAGCGCAAGCACCAATGCGCGCAGCTCGGCCAATTGCGCAGTACTGTCCCCGAGTGTCTGAGTATGCACTACAGTGGACTTGAACTCTCCGTTCACAAAGGTACCTGCAACAATAGCACATGCGGCTGAATAAGCATGCTTGGACCCCGTGGCCGGTTGTGCCGAACCATCGGTGTAGATCACACAGTCGTAATCCTCAAGCGGCAGTAAAGACAGAGGAGGAGGATGAACGAATTCATACTGTAAAAACTCCTGAGTCTGTAGAGAAGAATCGAAAATGAATGTGACATCCGGAGACGTCAAAGAGGTTGCCCATTGTATCCAACGGGGATGCAAAGCTTTAGAGTTCGGTACACTTGCCTTTGTCACTGCTTCTAGAGCAGGATAGGGTGTTACCACTAGAATGCGCTTTCCCTGTGCCAGTGCGCGCTCCTTCAGAATCGCCATTTGCACTGCAGTCAGAACTTTCTCCACAGATGAAAAGCGCATTTCTGCGGACGTGTACAGATGTGACTTGTATGCGATGGGTACTGTGTCACCTTCGTTAAAGGTTAAATACGTGAAACCCACTGCCCCCGGAATTATTCTAATCACCAGGTTTGTGTGGTTATCACGCGTCAACAGGTACTTAGACTCAAGAAGGTCTGTCTGCAAAGACTGCAGAATGGAGGAATGCTCCGGAAGCCAACTAGACTTCGAAAAGTTTGGTTGTATCAAGGCATATAATGGCTTGATACGCTGGGCGTATTCGGGAATATAAGTACGCCCGAAGTTCAGAAAACCCAGCAAAGACTGAAGTTTTTTCAGAGTAGTAGGAGGGCACAAAAGTGCACATTTTTCTAAGAAGTGGGGGCTAAGCCCTTACCTTCATTGTTGAGCTCGTAGCCCAAAAACAAAACTGTTAATTCAGCAATGTGTGATTTGGCAAAATTAAACTTGTAACCTAAAACCGCAAACTCGAGAATAATGCGGTCTACTCTGGAAAGATGCGGATATAACTCGTCGTCTGTCAGGTAAATATCATCGACGTACGAACATGCATCTGGGTCTATGCCGTCTAACAAAGAGACAACACGGGCAGCGAACACACCTGGACTGTTTTTGTAGCCCATAGGGAGTCGCCTTAATTTGAATTGTTTACCACCGGAGGTAAAAGCGCTCCATTGGCTACACTCCGTGGCTAAGTTGTGCGTGTAAAATCCATTGGATAGGTCAAGTGTCGTTTTATATTTTTTACGAACAAGACTGTCTACAAGCGCAGAACTGTGGGTATTTTGCACCGCAAAGGTCCGACAATGAGAGTTCAAATGCCGGTAATCCAATACTAGGCGGTACGATCCATCGGGTTTAGAAACCGCGAAAAGGGGATTATTCATGGGTGATACGCATGTTTCTATTACTCCCTGATATTCTAACTGAGTCAGAATTTCAGAAACGGGGCCTTTGGCGTCACGTTTAATGGGATATTGGGGTTGTGGCTGCGGTAGGGACCGTAAAGGTATCTCATGGGGGGAGAGTCTTCATCCCAACCCACGTGGTTACGGTATAACGCAGGAGCCAGGGACACAGCCCACTCAGCTGCTAGAGCCTCCGCTTTGTCCTTTGGGACATGTCGAGAAAAGCTCGGAAGGATTACCTCCTCCCCTTTACGCGCAGCAAGTACGAATGGAGGTGGCCAATCCGCCTCCGCTAACAAAATGTCGTACGAAGAGGTCAGATTTTCCCAAAAGATCCCTTTAATTACACGCTGTATATCACCTTCGATTTGAATGACGATATTAAATAGTCTGTCAGGGGGTGCCACTCTGGTGTCTGCTGTCTCAACAGTAATGAATGTTTCAGTTGCTGTCGCCTCCATATGAGGACGTAGCGCCTCCCGCACTATGGTAACTTCCGCGGCGCTGTCTAGGAGGGTCACTGCCCACGTCCAATTCAGGAGTCTCGTTCTCACCGTCTGTGGCATATTTCGCTGTTACAGCGGCAACTTTCTTCTTCTGAAATTGTGGGCGAGAACGTTGAAAGTCTTCTGCTTTCCCTCTGACTTGTTGTCGAGGTTGGTCTCGTCCCTGGGGAGCCTCTCGACCCCTTCCTCTATCCTGGCGATCTCCTCCACTGGCTTGTGAAGTTGTCTGTGCCTGTGAAGAACGAGGAGAACGCGTATCAGGGATCTGAAACCTATCCGGAGATTTAATTCTCGCCCTATCGCGCAAATCATATGTGCGTTCAGAAGAGACAGAAACCGGGGATGCGCCTCGCGACCCCGGCTTCTTCTGTTGCTTACCCTGTTTTTTCAACCTCCAGCTCTTTTTAGTAAAAACTGGTTTCTCATCTTTTTCAGATTGAGTTTTAGGTTGTTGTTGTTGTTGTGATTGTGTTTGCTGTTTTGCAAAAGGCTTATTGCCCAGGCTATTTCGGCCAATAGTTTTATAAGCCTGGGTTATAATTTTCGGTAATTCGCGCGGCTTGTCCAATTCTGGGACCAAAGCCAAAGCATTAGCTACTTGGAAGTTCACTGCATCGCCCTTGACATTCGCAAGGATCAGCTCAGCTACTACTTCGAACACTCCCACCAGTCTCATCCCTAATTCCACAGCCGCTTCAGGGCCATGTTCATCCTGCACTCGTTTAATTACAGAGGGGAGAACCGTCATGGAAGGAGTGCCGAAACACTTCGAATAAACTGCTGCGAATACCCTACCCCAGTTGTTGCATGCTGTCAACTCGGGATTAAGTCTTTTGGCAAACTAATTGTAAGAATTCTATGTTTATCCACCGGTGTTGTGTTTGGAAAAACTGCCTCCAGCTGGTCAAATTTCTCGGCAAGCCAATAAGGAAAATCATCCTTATTTTGTGGGCGCTTGCCCATCACCGAATTCACCATGACAGGACTTATGGTCACTGCGCCTGCACCAGCTGGAGGGCCTGCAACTCCAGGTGGGGCTCCCTGGATGTTGCCTGTAACATATTGCACTAAGGCTCGATGCACTCGCACTAAAGCCGAATACATGTTGCGCAGATCCGCGACTGGTATCGTCATATATTGCGGATGTGGGGTGTACCCGGCCAAAACAGGCCAAGTGGCCCCATCAATAGACAAGGGGCCTAAACGAACCGTGGTAACCGGTTGGGGGAGGGCGCCATCAAACCAAACACGGTGCTGCCAAGCCGTGAGCGGTACTTCAAGATTCCTATACGGTCTATAGTGATTAGGAACTGCGGTGGCTGTATATTCATGGAACAAATTGTCTGTCCCATCCACCGCCGGAAATGTGACCCAAGAGTAGAACACCTCAAAGTGGAAAGCCGGATCGGCTTGTACCACAAAGATCAGCTCGACACCCGCGTCAGGCACTCCATACACTGTTAAGTGTGTCCGGAGCGCTGCACGGCTATGTGCCACAATTTGAACAGCCATTGTAGGCTAGAAGTAGTCGACAATCTAAAATGAGGCAGCACAAATAGGGTTTTAGCTAAGAAACCTTTTAACAACCTCAACCTTGAAAGAACCGATAAAAACGTCAATATAGGCGGTATCACCGTCACACACGCTTCCGGAAGCATCTGTGAGGGGTGTTGTGGACAAGCACAAGCACTACTCAAGCGTCTCGCAGATAAGCAGCCCACTCGTTGGTCGCGCCATGTTATAGGGATTCTGCACACACACAGAGCTATGCACAGGATAATAGGACCTCGGAATATAGTGGTGAGCCAAACATAAACCTTAGCTCCTAAAACCCCAACCCAACTAGCCTTAGCGTCCCATTAGCAACAATGTACCAATGATTAGACAACCCAGAACACGGTATCTCTCTCTCTCAGGACTCGCAGTAGCAAGAACACCCTTTCGTCACTCACTCATACCTGTCCACAACGGGCGTAAGAAGAGACACAGTATAGGTTAAAATGTTTATTTCAACATACGTGCTCTAAGATACAGTACACGTGACAGTACTATCAGCATAATGCATAAGAATAATATAATCAGCATAGTTACAACTCCATAGAATACTAACGGGGAAAGCATTTCATAAAGCAGTGGCTATAGGGCTAAATGACCTTACCACCCTCCCCGTGCTAGTAGCTAGTGTATTATAAAAATAGAAGACCTCTGGGCTTTGACTAGCGAACCCCCATACCTCAGTCTCTAGATGCAAAGACTACATCAGCAGATTATCACAGCTCTTCTCCCTGGAAAGGTTTTTCTCCAAGTCCCTCTTAAGCGGGAAAACCTCAATATTAAAAGCACACCAATTTCTCCATGGCAGCTGTACATAGTGTTATGTCTAGGTGCGAGGGACTGGCCATATCAGCAAGAACTGGGGACGTTGTTTTTCGACCTTGTAACTGTTGTTCAGACTGAGCCCAAAGGGAACAGGAGAAAAGGTGAGAGACAGAAAATGCAGACAGTTGTAAAATAACTTGGCAGAAGCAGAGGGCGACAGAGTAACGGCTAAGAGTAACGTGCGCAAAAGTCATCATGGCAGTCAGGCCGATGCCAACTTATCCAGGCAGGCTAGGAGGCCACAAACCACAAGACAATGTCTGCTAGCATTATTGTCTTGTTTGGCCAGACTCAGCATCCACAGGTCTTGTGTGAATGGCAGGCAAAGTACACTCAATCATGTAGCCAACATGAAACGCAACACTACAGTTACATAGCATTTGCAGTCATGGTGATGATTTGTATGATGAATATGACACGTGTGATTTAACGTCTGATACTAACGCAAACTACTTTTGTTGTCTCACAGCTGGACGACCTATCATCACACGGGGGGACATTGACAGATTCCAGGACCCACACGCCACAGGTGAGTTTGGACATCATATATTGGCACAGTGCGGTGTGATGAATGTCTGCCTCAAATGATCTACGTTGTAGTATGCAGTATGGGTGTGTATCACATGGACCATGACTACAGTGTGATGATGTATTGTGGAAATCTGAAGTGTGTACAAATCTGTAAATGAAGGTGGAGCAATGCATTTGTCTCCCAGTTGTAAGTTTGCACGTCCCCAGTCAGTGATACACATGGGAATAAGGTCTATGGATTCTGTCACCACAGCACATGCATGTGGATTACAGAGCACACTGATAGGAGAGGAGACATGTAAGTGGTGTTGCCGATGAGTACCATCAGACATGGAATGCATGTATATCCTTGACTTAGAAGACTGTGCAAGTGTGCCCTATCATGCACAAGGAGGCAGTGGTTTTCAGGCCGTGCGTGCTCAGACACAGGTCTGCACTGTGCTTTCGTAGGTATGCTGCATACCAGCTTCACAGGAGTGGCAGTGCATAGCAGTGAGCCAAGCATATCAATGGCATGTTCCACACACACCAAGCAAAGATGGCCCTATGAATCTCATTGGCATGTTTGTCCACTGCAATGGGGTTGTCAAGCTGTCTCCTTGGGGTCATTCCCAGTCCGACTCAGGATCAGGTGTACAAGCTCCTCTGTCACAATTGTTGACATTACTCTGCATCCATTTACCCTGCATGCTTTAGCTCAGCATTTATTGCTGTGCCAAATCTTCTAAATGCAGGCCTCTAGAACGCTATCTGTGAGAAAGGATTACCCATAACAACACTACAACCATCATGACTCCAGTGTGCCGTTACAATGGTGAATGGGTTGTAACAGTCTGCGTTGTAAAGGCCAGCTTCTTTGGCTTCACTACGGAGTGATATTAGTGGATCCAAGACATGCATGAGTGACAATCTAGAGGAAAGGATGTTTCCCCCTTTATAGCTGCAACGCGTCACCAATTGTGAAGTAGTGGTGGAGAGAGGGACAGCGCCTCATGTACAAGTCAGTGTTCAGCCACCCAACCTGTTTACATGTGTCCTGCGTTATGCTGCACAGCTGAAAGTGTGAGTAGGGCTGTCCCAGGATTGCTCCTGTGCAGGTAGGGCAACCTTCCTACTCATCAACAAGCCCCCCTAAACACAGACACACTTGCACTCTTGTGCAAGAGTGCCTGTGTTACCGCTGACTCGATGAACTGCACACCGTTGCTGTGGGACACACAGGGCTGCGCATGAGCATTGCACATATGATGCAGCACTGTCACAGGAGAGGATGAGGGTGGTGCTACACACCATGGGCTAATGCCTCCCCCTCCAATTCCTTGTACATGTCACCCTCAGTCAGGGAATGTCAGGGCAACAGCATTGGACACTGTCAGTACAATTTGGTTGTGACAGAACATGTCCCATTCCATGCACTGTCATGTCAGTCTCCACAGCATGTAGTCAGTGATCCAGGATCCAACATCTAGTTGTCCACGTCACTCTGTGACTTAACATAGCTACGCTAGAGTGTGGGCTCCCATGTTGAAGTGATCATGTATTATGCATTTGAATGGAGAACATTGACATAGTCTAAAGGACTCACAATTTCCCATTGTTCACATTTTACAGACAACATGACACCAGCTGAGTCACACGCCTTCCAGGTGAGGAAGGAGCGGTACCAGCACATCAAGAAGGTTGCCAAAGGGTACCGCAACATGGCGCGGAGGTACCAGGAGGACCGTGCGGCTGGCAAGTGGAAATCTGTGGTCGATGTGGCAACACATGGAAAAGGCAGTGGCACACAGGCCACCCCAGGCCCCTCTGGCGTCAGTGGTGGGTCCCAACGTGGTCAGTCAGTGTCCCATCCCCCTACAACAGCCCCCACCCAAGCGACAATACCACCTGGCCCGGCGGATCAGGTCATTCCATTTACTGTCCGTCACAGCAGGCTCATAATGGACAACAACGTGCTGCTGGCAGAGATGAGGCGGGAAATGGCCGAGCAGACAAAGCTCCTTGGGGACATTGCAAAACACCTGGGACTGCCATGATGTCCGGACCTGTTGTGCCCCATCCCCCTCTTCTCCCTCCCACCAATGTTTGTACTAGTATTTTAGGTAGTGTTAGGTAAGTTTATTTAGTGTTAGGTAGTGTAGTTTTAGTGCAGGTATAGTTAGTGTTAGATTTTAAGGTAGTTTTAGTGTTTTTATATTGTATAGTATTTGGGGATAAGTTTCCTTTTCCTTTGGGTGGGGGATTGATGTCTTTTTTGAATAAAAAAACCAAAAAATAACAAAACAATATATCTTTGTGTAGGTTAAATGTGTAGGTAGTTCATGTATAGCTTAGATGTCTTTGTCCTGTCTCGTGATGTGCCTTAAGGGTGGGAGGGGGGTTGATGTCTTAGATATGTCTTGCATGTTTAGGAGTAGTTAGGGTAGATAGTTTAGGTACTTTTTCTCTTAATTCTAGTTAGTTTATTTTAGAGTAGTAGTAGTAATGATCATAGTTAGTGTAGGATAGGTAAATTTTAAATTTTATAATAAATGGTTAACAGTTTGGATTTCGGCTTGCACTTATGTCAGGGGTGATGTGTTGGAGTGTGTATTTTCACCTTGTATGCATCTAATATCATCAATGGACTCTCCGTTGAATGTGTAAATGTGGTCATGACATGTCACTTAGCAGAATGGATTGTGTCAGGATACCTTAGATGTGAGCACCGAAAAGTCGCATGGTTGACAGGCTGGCAAGTAGGATTTATGGCCTAGTCTAGGGGCAATCATTTGTGAAGTTGTACATCTTAAGTGTGACTCACAGAGTTGGCCAGCACATTGTTGTGCATTTACAACACAAGGTAGGGACATGGCATTGAGAGGATATTGTAGTACCTACTGTTATCCATCATGGAGATGGATGTATGCGCCGGGTACCACAGATTGCATCATAGCCCTGCATCTCACATGCTCCTTGCGCAGAGTCCAACAACATTGCACAGACCTTGGCACACTTGCTGTGTCGTGCAAGTGTGTCAGATTCTTTAGACTTAGATGTTCCTGTGCATGGAGGCAGAAACTCCGTTCCATGCAAGTTGTAGTCTTTCTGTGTGACCATTGGGAATTGTAAATGGCAGAACAGTGGTCCTGATTCACAAATAAGTCATCTGAGAATAAGTCATGAGTTTAAGTTTTCCGGGATTCACAACAGGCATTTAGGAGTAGTACAGTTAGATGTACTGACTTCACTTCTCCTATATGCCTCTTGGGAATCAATGGAGTTGTGAAGTCATGATTTTGTCACCTTTAACGTTTTGGGCCATGCACACAGTTCTGCTGCCCCCAAAAGGTATTATGTTGCATTGCTCCCTCTTGTGCCAGTGTCATGGCATATTCTCACATCTGTTACCTTTTATCTCAGTGATGCCACCCTTGAAATGGTGGCACTGCTTCTGACTTCATGGTCAGTGCAGTGCACCACGCTGTTTTCTTATAACGCCTCCAAACTCTGGAACGCTCTGCCTTTACACCTTCGCACAGTCTCCAACCATCTGGCTTTTCGTAAGCAATTAAAGACTGCGCTGTTTCCTTAGCTCTCTGTCTCCTCCGTGTCAGTTCATAGCGCTGGGACGCTTAAGGGTAGCCATGCGCTCTATAAATGTCTTTCCATTCCATTCCATCCCTTGTCACATTGCCCTACCCGCTCACAGTGGTCACACCATGTGAATGTTCCATAGTCAGTAAGCATTGGTTGTCCACAGGAAGGGACTGACTGACGCCTTACACTTTGGGGTGAGTCCCTATTGCCAACTCTACTTCACTGAGGCCGACATTGTGGTTCAAATAGTGGCTGGTAGACATGTGCCCTTACGTATCTTCATCAATGTGTATATGGTGTGCACCATCTTGGGATGTGAAATGCAATGTGCACCTTCACAACAGGCTCCATCCAGCCTGTAGGGTGTGAGTAGATATTCCCGGAGATATTCTTCCTGCACTTGTAAAGGGTGACACTACTTGTGGCCTGCAACAGACTTTGCCTTTTGTCAAACATGCCTATTTCCTCCATGGAGTTTGGGCTAATTTGGGATACTGCCAGATAGGTGTATTGGAGCAATGGGGGCCACAGCTGGTCCACACATACCCGGTCCTCTCACTGCCTATCAGGATCACAGTGAAACATTGACATTTGTATTATTTACCTGGATGTGCCTTTTGGTGGATTCACTGCTCCTACATTTAGCGAAACAGCTATACTGGATTGTTGATGGACAACAGACATCTGTGTGATTGAAAGATATTTATTCACATGTCTGTTGGCATATTTGGAGACTGGACCAGTACTTGGCCATGCAATCCCCACATTACATTTATGCCCAGTGGAGGGCCAGCCAGAGTCCTTGAGGGTTGAAAAGTCCAGAGGATGAGGAGGAGTTCAGTCAGCAGTCTGATTGCTGTGTCATTGGTAACCAAACGAAATATGGCAGTCAATGTTGGGGTCCAAGGTGAGTGTCACAAAGTGTATTGGGGGACAGTGGAAGGTGGTATTCTGTGGCATGATGCTCAGCACAGAACCAAGGTGAAACTGGCCATTTGGCCTAGATGAATGCTACCGCTTCCTTCTTTGCAACAAGGAAGATTCATCCTCATCTTCGTCCTCTGATGTGTCATGTGCCTCACATGTGGGTGGTGGTAGATTGGCTGCAGCACTGTGAGGCACTGACACATCAGGCGGCGGAGATGTGGATGTAGAAGCAGCAGCAGCAGCATTCATCTGGGCCAGGCTTTGCTGCAGCAATGCAGTGATGATGATCTGCAGGGCATGGAAGATCCCAGCTACATCTCGCTGGTGTGCAGCTGTGGCAGCCATTTGTTCCGCCTGCATCCGCTCCATGTTCTCCATTATCCTCCGCATGCGGCCCAACTCCTGGCTGCCATCGCTGGAGCCACCCTGACTGGACAGTTGTTCATGTCTCTGAGTCATGACTCCAGCAATGGCAGCCAAGGAGTGTTGGAGAGCATTGAGCGGACTGTGGGTGTCCGTGATGTTTAGTACGTGGTCCCGGATGGAACTCAGACACCCACAAACGGAATCAAGTTTGGCCACCAGGCTGTCAAACCCCACCCGCACCTGATGAGCCATCTCCTGCTGGACCTCTAACACACAGCATTGGAATTCAAGATTTGGGTCCGGGAGGTCCTGGGAGACAGCCATGGTGGTAGGTGCTTGCTGCTGTGTGGGTGGTGCAGGGGGTGGGGTTAGCACAATGCAGCTGGGTTGCCCAGCTCCTGGAGGTGGGGTGCTGATGGAGTCTAGCAGCTGTTGGAGGGTGTCCGTGTTGATGGTTGAGAATTCCTCCTCTTCATCAGTGAAGATTGGGACAGGCTGCTGTTCAGGAGGTGATGTTTGTCCCTCTGCAATTTAAAGGGGAGAAGCATTTTAACTGTGTGTTTCATGGATGATCATGCATTGGATGAGTTTACAAGCAGATTGCATGACAATGTACATTGTGACTGTTTGTGAGGGGCTGCCTATTTCTTGCTGGATGGTGCCTTTTTCGACTACATCACGGGTATGAGGTTGTACTTGTACATTGTCATCTCACAATTTACAACTATGACAAATCTGATTGGGCAGTTCATACACACATGCAACACCAGTTGTGTCCTCTGTTCAGTTGTGAACGTGATGCAGTTTGTGCAACATTGAAGTCAATGTGGTTGTACTCCAATTTTTATGTATGTGCACTGCATTGTGGAATACTCGCCCATGCAGCTTTAGTTTTTCTGCCCATTATCCCTTTCAGGCAGTAGGCCTCCACATCTGTGCATTTCCAATGCAGAGAGTTTGCAAGCTGGGTTAAATATGTGTCATGGTCAGAGTTGGGACACTTGTGCATTGTTTACGAGCAGAGGTCTTTGTTACGTCAGGGGTTGTATGTACATGTGGATGTGTCAGAGTGTGACCTGCTCCTTTAGGATGTGGCCCACACTCAGCCACCTCTGTGACGTGGCCTGCAACGTGTGGAGATGTTTGGGGTGCAGGCATGGTATTCATCATGCACTGACACTTGCATTGTCAGTGTGGCTCACAGACCCGCACCTTTTCTGTGTACTGCACATGTGCATCGGTTTATTGCAAGATTAGTTGTGTGTGAGGAGGGCCCCCTTTAGGCACATTGGCTACTAAGGCCTACTTGCTGTTTCAATGTGTACTGCACTATGCTGTAGACATGTGCATCCAGGTAGCTCTGTCTATTGTGGTTTGTATTGTGTGCATTGCTTTCTACCCTCCTGTTGGCTTACCCGTTGTGAGTATGGTGCTGCGTGAGTTTATGTTGTTGTTGCTGGCTGGACAGACAGTGTCAACGGCAATGGCCCTTTACGTTGACCCCACGTGTGATGTGTAAGTGGCCCGAGATTAGATGGTTGTGTAATTCCAATGCATATTTGTGGTGCTCAGGCCTTGTCACCACCACCCTGCCAACAGAATCAAGTGGCAGGGTGATGTGTGTTTGTGTATGTGACACGCAGCTGGTCACATGGATGATACATGCTGTCCTGGTTACGGATATTCAATGCATGGATTTACGTGTGGGTGATAACGACCATGACTGCATATTTGGTCACTGACACAGTTGACTTGACAAACAGCTATGTTTACATGCACATAATGGTGTCAGGGGCAACTGACACCAGGACTGATGTGGAATGGTGTTTTGTTTATGGCAGATGTGTACACTTGGGAGTGGAGGTGTGCAATTCGACCTAAGGGGTGTGTGTGCCATTTTGCTACTTGTCATTCTTCGTTGCTACTTTGCTATCCTTGCTTGTTGTCATGCTTTGGTTGTCTTACTTCTTTGCAGGGACATTGTAGTTCTGTGAGTCTGGCACACAGACAAGTCATGCAGTACAGATTTGGTTGCCACATTCCTGATATGCATTGTCCCCGCCCTGTGGTGTTGTGGGCATAGCCCCCCTGCTCATTGTATTACATCACCTTTTGAGTGGAGTCTGCTGTTTGGGTGCATTGTGGGATATGCACGTTTGTGCCATTTGGCAGCATGGTCAGTTTGTTGTGACATTGCGGGTCATATTCACAGGCCCCTATCGCCACCACAAAGTCATTTTCTTTGACGGTGTGGTGGCAATAGGGGCCTCGCCTTATTCACAAGGCAGCGTTAAGCCACTTGACGTGGCTTGACACTGCCTTGTGATTAGTCCCACTGTCACGCTGTGTTTAACCTGAAAGGGGCATGCAGTGGGGGTTGTGGTGGGCTGTCCCCCGCCACACACATTGATATTTACACTGCCCCATGGTCACAAGGGCAGCCTAAATGTGAGCCAACACAAAACTTGATAACAGGTAAACCCTTGTCTCGATTTGGCGATACGAGGAGGACTGCTTTATTTCTTGTCGTTTTTGCATTGTCCATGTGTGCTGCTTTGTGCAGCACACATGGGAAAAGCAAAATGCCATGGTTTGTTTATGTACAGGAAGGGACAGCTTCCTGTACATAAAGGTAACCTCCCTGCTTGCAGACAGCCTTGCACTCTGGTGCAAGGGTGCCTGCATTGGCAATAAGTTGTAAGACTTGGCACCATCACAGGGGGAGAGGCAAGGCTGCACCATGTCCTTGTGGATATGGTGCAGTTTTGCTTTTACAAGGTGGCGGAGGGAGGCGTTAAGCCAAGAAGGCTAACGCCTCTCTCTGCAACTTCCTTGTATCACCCTGCATGTGTTTCTGGTATGCAGACTCACTAGATGGTTTCTCACTTGGTGTACGCACAGTGACGGCTCGCAGTGGGAGTTCTGTGGGGCGGTGGTGCAGGGGGCTGTTGCAGGGCAGGTGAGGGGCAGGATGGGGGGTAGTGGAGTTGGGGACACAACGTGCTTGAGTTAGGTAAGTAATTGATGAATCCTACTATCTGACTTGCACTTGCTGCACCGCCGAGTTGGCTATGCAGTAAGGGCGAGATAATTGTTTGGATTTATTTATTTCCTTGACTGACTCCAGCACGTCATTTCTCCAACGTCCTGCCCCTCCCCCACCCAGCAAAACCACCATGCACCATCGCCCCACAGGGCTCACGCTGCGAGTCGTCAATGTGTACACAGGACTGCATCTCATGGACATGCAGGGGGACTCATTTACTGGAGATTAGGGGTGGGCGGAATTTGCGTAATCGCGTTACGCAAAGTTCCGCGAAACGGTAAAAAATCTCCGCGAGCTCCGCAGAATTCCGCAAGCACGCGGAATTGCTTGTTCCGCCCGTTCGCGATGTGTTTTTCCTGTTCGGGGACGCTGTTTGCATGCTCGGGGGGAAATATCTCGCGAACTTGCCCATGCGGTCGCCAATTGGCGCGGCCATCTTGTTTCACTTGTCCCGCCCGCTCGCGATGCGTGTTTCCTGTTCGCGAACGCGGATGTCCGATGGCGCGTCCGAATGACGTGTTCGCGATCGCACACTCTCGCGGGATCGCGCGGCCGGATAGGAAAACTCGTCGGCGAACGCAGGGATCCCGGTAAGTTGCTCCCGCGCGAACACGCATTTTGAAAGCGCGAACAAGGAAAAAATTCCGCTACGCCGCGGATCGTGGAATTTTCGACAATTCCGCGTTCTCCGCGGAACGCAGAATTGCCAAAATTCCGCAAATTCTGCGAGCGGAGCGGAATTTTCCGCCCAGGCCTACTGGAGATGTGGCAGGATGTCTACATGGCCCCCTTGCCTCAACATCACACATTTCCTGATCATCTGCACAGGGCTGCATCTCTCTGATACTTGACATGTGGATGCACTGTGTGTGTGACTGAGCATGTGCATGAGTGTGCATGCCACCACCAATGTCATCAGACATGTGGCATTGTGCCCATGTGTCTGCATTGTGTGCAAGATTGTGTATGTGCAGTTGTGTCAGCCTTGCTGCACATGCACATTCTTGCACACAACTCCGACATACGGGCGCATGCATATGAGTGGGGTTGAGGCAAGGGGGCCATTTTGACAGCCTGCCGCATCTCCAATCAATGTGGGCCTTTGCTATTTCATGTAGCCCTTCTCTTGTGGTCTGATGTGTTACTTGGACTATATTTGTTTGACTTTTCTGTGCACATTTCCATGTCTGTGTGCCCACCAATATGTGTCTTACAATGTGTTGGTTGAGTAGGGTGATATGTGTCTATGCCACCAGGGCCAAGGGGATCCGGGACATGATCCACAGTCATTGTCGGTGTGCACTGCAATATATTTGATTGTGCATGAGTGCCATTGGGCCCATCTCCCCCCGTCCCCCCAGTCCCTGGTTGGTACTCACCCTGTTGCTGTTGTGCCTGGTCGTGTTGAGCAGTATCCTGTCCCGGGACTCTGACCACTATCTTCTCACTGATGACTTGGGACACCTGTTCCTCCAATGGATCCAGCTCCTCCTGTGGCGCTGGACTCCCACCTCCAGTCTGCATTGCTGCTTTCAGGTTGGCTGCGAGTTTCAGCTTGGTCTTGCGCTTCACATCATCCCAGCGCTTCTTGCAGTCGTCCACTGTCCTCCTCACCTCTCCGACAGCATTCACCTTGGCCACGATGGACTGCCATATTGCATTTTTGGTTGCCAATGAGACAGTGGAGGTGACAAAAAGTTGTTGTTGGTGTTCTGTCACCTCCGCAATCAGGACCTGGTTTTCCTGCTGACTTCCCCTGGGTCTCTGGCTGGTCCTCCTGGGTGTTTGTGGCGTTGGTGTTGGCCTCTGTGCTGGGTCCAGCCTCCTCCATGGTTCTTCTCATAGGTTTCCTTCTTCTTTTTTTTTGTTTGGGCTGCTTGGCGGGCGTTTTATAGTGGTTTTTCCCACCGAACGTGCAAAAAGATGCGCTGACGCTGATTAGCGTGCCGTTCCTGGTCGCTAATTGGCCCATCGGCACTTTTTTCACGTTAGCGTTACGGATTTTATCGCCGTGACGCTAACCTTATCGCCTGCCATTTGACCCGGTAGGGGAAATTATCGCCTGTTAGCGGCGTGTTGTGAATACGCCGCTAACACGGCGATAATTTCCCATGGTACGCGGCGATAACTAAACGCACGCTAACTGAGGTTAGCGTTAGTTATCGCCAATTCTTGTGAATATCCCCCTTTGTTTCATATATGTAATTATTGACTAGCACTCAAACGACAAAGATTAATATGCATTTTCTCATATGTGTAAAGTTGACACTTACAATAAATTTTATGAGTACCCTATACTTACATGAATAAATTATGATCAGATTGAAATGTTTACTAAAGTGTTTTGAAGTTAATATGTTAGTTTCCCTGTTAGTGTGCGATTCACATTTTTAACATAATATTTTTGTATATTAGTCATATTTCATGTAGGCCTCATTTTTACTCTCCTTTTTCAAAGAAGTCAAATACCGAGTATTCCGAAGCATATGGGAATATTCAGTAAACTAGCAGGTTGAATTGAAATGATAACTATTTCCTTTGACACTTTTTGGACTGAATAGTGTGTTTGCAACAATTTTTGCTACATTCTGGAACAGCTGCTTGGGAAAGTGGCACTAGTGAACTCTAAAGTTTTCTTTCTAAAACGTCCTATTGTTCGATGCATTCTATGCTTACATGACCTAAGGAAGCTGCGTAATCGATTTACTTAATTTTTTCGGATTTTCTGCTACATCACCTCCATCTTACTTTGGACTGGCCAATGGAACAGTGTGGTCTGACAATGTTGGTGATGCTGGGGGTGACACCCCAGAGACTTATGGAGTATAATTGCTCAAATTTTGGGAGAACCGGGAGCAGAGCAGAAGCGACTTTGTGACACAGTAATGCTACTTCTTTGACGCAACGGTGCAATTTGCTGCAGACCGGTGCGCTAACGCAGATTGAACCTTTTGGCTGGAGGGTTCACGTCATGCTGCTGTGACTTTTGTTGTTACAGTGACAGTCTGAGACAGATTGTTGTCTTGACGAACTGGAACTGGCTACTTAGAACTTTGCTGAACTTTCCTGAGAGTATTTACAAGGATCACCTTGTTTCCTATTTCCTATCGACACATACGCTGTATGAGTCCAAATCTGCCTCGGCTGAGGAAGATTTCCCTGATCATCCATAGAATTCTCCCTGAATCTCAGAGGCTTGGTATATTTCATTAAATCCTTTACTAATTGAATATTCGGGCTGTATGCTATCTTATTTTAATGCAAATGTTCTTTACCTATAAATGAATAACTAAACTTTGAATGTTAAACTGGTTCTGCTGATTCTGTCTCATCATTCCTTGTGGGTAAATCATTTGATTTTGAGTCACTTATAGTCACTTATAGTCAGTATTCCTGACTGTAATGTAATTGAGTTGAAGATACAATTATCCTATTCCTGGTCCTCACTAGATAATTGTCCATCCTCCGAATATCTAGTCCCTTTCAGCACAGAACAAGATCCATTGGAGGACCAACTGTGTGTAATAGGTAGCAAGAGGTTACGGATATATATATATATATATATATATATATATATATATATATATATATATATATATATATATATATATATATATATCAAGTTCATTGCATTGGGCCCAGTAAATGCTACAACAGTAGCAAGTTACCTTAACCACTGGCACCAAACTCAATAGCAGCATAAAATAAATTGGGGCATATTCTCAAGGACTTATCGCCGATTTATCGGCACCTTAGCCCCGCAAAAGTGGCCATAGATTTTTCTCCCTATTCTCAAGCTGGTGCAAACTGCTGAAATCGCCAGTTTTCCAGCGATAGCTGCCGCAAAAAACATCGCCATGGATGAGAGCGACAACTAACGCTAATGATATGCAGAGTAGGCGTTCCCGTGCAAAAACACACGAAAACACCACTTCGCGATATTCTCAACGACCAGCCAGATCGGCGAAGCGATCCAAAAATAGGCGATAAGGCGCGTTAGCAGCAGGGATTTAACACCTGCCTATTACTGGTGCTAAGCAGGATGACAACCTGCAGTAGAAAGGGAGTCCAGCCCAGAGCCACATCTGAAGACCAACAGATGCCATGGAGCCAATGATCATGCAGCTTGGAGACCCAAGAGGGCCACAACACCCACCGCCACCACCACCAGGACCCCCCCGGACCACCCCCCCCTGGACTACCACCTAGGCAGTGCAGAAGAAGACAGCGGACGTTCCTAAAATGCACCAGCCTCAGACACTCAACGCCAGAGGACGCCATTGCCCACTACAGGCTCAAAAGGACAACCATCCTCCGCATCCTGACCCACATTGCCCACAGGCTGACAGTACCAACACAGTGGAGAACCAACATCCCTACGCAGACAAAGCTTCTGGCTGTGCTGCACCTGTTGGCCCCTGGTACCTTCCAACCAACAACTGCCAGAGTCGGAGTAGTCTCACAGCCAGCCCTATCAAAGTTCCTCACACCTGTCTTGGATGCATGTCCACAAAAGCAACGGCGGGCCCCTGTATCCGCACCACACGCAAGTTCCAATTCGTAGTGTTCCTGCGCAACCAACCCCAACGCCAGCCGTTGCTTGACGCCTCTGTGCCCCAGATCCAAGATTGTAGTCACTGAAATGGGGGTGCGCCAGGTCATGAAGTCCAGTAGTCAACAGTAGTGGAAAAACAGTTCTTTATTACAAATACATAAATCAACAATACGAAAAGCTCAGCCAACGCGTTCCATTCCCAACGGGGAACTTCATCAGGGCAACGTGTGGATTCAATTAACTGCATATGCTGCGGGAACTCCCCAATACAATTCCATATTGCGAAAGTCAGTATTCAGAAACCTGTTGGATAAATGGTGACAATGGTCAAGCGTCCGCATAGTCACAAACGTAATCTGGCACAGTGCATTGCACTTGGACAAACCGGAATGCTGACAGGCACGATAAATCCTGCACAAAAAGACCGTAACAGAAGTTTGTGTGGTCGTAACCTTCATAGGCAAGAAAAGGAAGGTTACGACCATACGAACTTCTGTTACGGTCTTATTATGCAGGATTAATCGTACCTGTAAGCATCACGGTTTGTATCAGCTTGATACCCCTGCACCTTCACTTCCCCCACACTGCGCAGGAACAGCTGGAGACCAAGCAAGGGAACTACATCATAGCTGGCTTCCCGCACGTGTTGGGGACAATTTACTGCACACATGTACTACTTGTGCCCCCTGCCGACACTGCACACAATAACCGCAACAGAAACCACATGCATTCCATCAATGTGCAGGCAAAAGTGGACCACCGGGGCCTGTTCACGAATGTCATCGCAAACTTCCCAGGCAGTGTGGAAGACCTTGGACATGTAGCTTTGTCATCCCCCCTGTGAGCGGAGTGGCCTTGGCCGGCGTATGTCGTGAATAAATAGCCCGGGGCTCTGGGCGTGGTACAGTTCCGGGATGGCCACCAAAGTAACTACTGCGTGTGTCTCTGTGTCCGCCATATCCTGTCCATAGGCCTACACACACGTGGCCGACCACCCTCAATGGCCAGATTTACACTGGAGACGAGGTGGCTACGTCCCAAGCCAACCCGCGCACATCTCGTCATCGCATGCAGGGTCGTGTCTGCCAGGGCGGCGCCCCCCACCCAGCCACGAGGCCACCGCCGTGACCGGTGGTGCCTGCGTGATCCTGTGCGCCTGCTGCACCCCAGCCCTGGTCCCCAGACCGGTCCGCCGCCCAGCGATGACTGGCCGCCCCTGCGCACCCAGGACTCAATGCTCACCTGCAGCCACCGGCCTGTCTCCAAGAGGGCCCACCACGTGCCGGTGCAACCTCCTCAGCCGATCGCTGGATTCCGCGCCACAGGCCCCCAGCGCACCCTGGGGCACCGCACCGCGGAGTCATGTGTGTGCTGACTGCTGCCTTCGGCGTACACTGCGGTCCAGCAGGGCTCTCAATTCAAATCGAATCTTGATTGGCAGGACGGCGTATTGAGGTCTTTGCATCATCGCAGGCTGCACACCCGCTCTGCTCTTCAGGTGCCCCTACCTCAGTCCACCGCAAGTCATCGTCCCATGGTGGTAGGCTCCTGCCGGCCACAGTGCATCGGGTGCCACCAACTCTGTGCACCTCAAGTCATCGTCCCGTGGGGGTAGGCCCGTGCCAGCCGCAGTGCATCGGGTGCCACCAACTCTGTGCACCGCAAGTCATCGTCCCGTGGTGGTAGGCCCATGCCTGCCGCAGTGCATCGGGTGCCACTAACCCAGTGCGCCACAAGTCATGGCCCCTTCATGATTGAGTCTCGTGGTGCGGACGCCATCATGTCACCTCCGGCAGTGGGGAATGTGATGTGGTAGGCCCCTTTTATTGGCAGGGTCACATGTCCTGTGACCCCTGTGCTGGATGGGTGTGGTGTGGGTGTAAACCAGCCCTCAGGGAGTGGCTGTGGCATGCTGACAACTAGACCAGTGATCAGCAGATCACTACAGGGAAGACCTGGGACATGTAGCTTTGTCGTCCCCCCCTGGAAGCGTAAGTGGAGTGGGCTGGGCTGGCGTATGCCGGTCCAGCGTAGGGGTGTGAACAATGAGCCCGGGGCTCTGGGCGTGGTTCAGTTTTGGGCTGGACAAGAAAGTAACTAATGCGTGTGTCTCTGTCGTAGTGTCGGCGCCACCCGGACCGCAATCGGCAATGTTGCACCCTGTGACTCGAGTCCCACAACATGAGCAACATGGACGTAAGGGGGAATCACTGACCCTACATTCATCCTTACTTTCATACTTGAATGATCATAGACATGACACATCTGTGTGAATTTGAATGTTTTATTCACATTCAGTGGAGTGTTGAAGCTGGAACAGTACAGGGCCAGGCAAACCCCACTTTACATTGTTGCCCCGTGGAGGGCCAGCCAGAGTCTTTCAGGGAATGACAAGTTCATCGGAAGAGGAAGAGTTCAGTCCGCAGTCTGATTGCTGTGTCATTGGTAACCAAACAGAATATGGCAGTCCATGTCGAGGTCCAAGGTGAGTGTCGCAGAGTGTATCGGGGGACAGTGGAAGGTGATGATGCAGACGGCAGAACCAAGCAGAAACAGGCCATATGGCAGAGATGAATGCTACCGCTTCCTCCTTACCACTAAGGCAGAATCATCCGCATCTTCGTCCTCTGATGTTTCATGTGCCTCACATGTGGGTGGTGGTATTTTGCCTGCATCACTGTGTGGCACTGACATATCAGGGGCCGGAGGTGGAATCTCTGCCGCACTGTGTGGCAGTGACACATAAGGGGCCAGAGGTGTATTGTCTGCCGCACTGTGAGGCACTGACACATCAGGGGGCGGAGATGTGGATGTAGAAGCAGCAGCAGTATTCATCGGCGCCAGGCCTTGTGGCAGCAATGCCATGATGAGGGTCTGCAGGGCATGGAAGATCCCAGCTACATCTCGCTGGTGTGCAGCCGTGGCAGCCATTCTTTCCGCCTGCATCCGCTCCCTGTTCTCCATGATCCTCCGCATGTGTCCTAACTCCCGGCTGACATCGCTGGAGCCACTCTGACTAGACAGTTGTCCTTGTCTCAGAGTCAGGACTCCAGCGATGTCAGCCATGGATCGTTGAAGAGCATGGAGCGGACTGTGGGTGTCCGTTAGGGACTGTAAGTGGTCCCTGATGGGACTTAGACACCCACGTATGGCATCTAGTTTGGCTGCCATGAGGTCGAACCCCACCCGCACCTGATCAGCCATCTTCTCCTGGCCCCCTAACACATGGCGTTGGAAGGCCATGTGTTGTTCGTGGGGGTCCTGGGAGACAGCCAGGGTGTTGGGTGCTTCCTGCTGTGTGGTCTGTGCAGGGGACCACTTACACGTGTGTGTTTGGACGGGTTTCTCGCTCTTGAAGGGGTCACTTACCAAGGTTGTACCCCATGGTATTCAGGATCTATGGAGATACTTTGGACTCCAGCTATACTCTATTAGCGTTTGCCACGTTTTTGCAGTGAGCACCAATACCATATGGTCTTCGACGTTTCTACTTGACTTATTGGAGCTCACCCCACGGATATATCAGTGCTTTCACAGCTTCGTTTTCTTGGGATCCCTTATATAAACGGATTTCAAGTGTGGTAGAGATACGTATTTTTGTGTCTCCCTCAGTATTTGTTGTGACATCTCCACTTGGATACCTACTTCTTACAGGGGATGTGTTGGAGGGACGCATCCGTTCTCTGACTCCAGATTTTCAAGATTCCCAAATTTGCCTTGAAAAAGTCTTAGTTAAGACGAAAAACGTGTCGGCTATCGTGTGCTGGGAAATTTTTAACCATTGGACAATAATAAAGAATATGAAATCTCGACTGACGATCTCACTGGATTGATTTGCTTATATTGGATATTCTCGTATCGTCCACATTATACAGGAGCAATTCCATTATCAGCTGACTCGATTTTGGACCAGTACTATTTCTGGATAATACATATGTTTCAATGGTGTGCTGTTAGTAGCTTCTTTTTTTTGTGTTTAGTTATATGCATGTTAAAGTCTTAATGTGCAGTTGACACCTCTAGGTAGTAGGTGTGTGAAGCTGATTTAGCACCTGGTTGCCAATTTAGCAACATTTAATGAATATCTCACGCCAATTATTGATGCTTTGAAATACGTGTACTTAGTGGATGTGCAGTCCTTTCCCTCAAAGGGAACACTACTACCTGTTTTTTTGCGTTGAATGTCATGATATATTGACTGCAGCCATTCTATTCGTCATGCGGTGTCACTTGCATTGTCAGTGTGGCTCACAGACACGCCGCTTTGCTGGGTTTGGCACATGTGCATGGGTTGGTTGTGAGATTGGTGATGTGTGGGAGGGCCCCCTCTGGGCACATAGTCGACGGGGGCCTACTTGCTGTTTCTAGGTGTGCTGCAGTGTGCCAAGGGGATCAGGGACATGATCCAGAGTCATTGTGGGTGTGCACTGTGCTATGCTTAATTGTGCATGTGTGCCATTGTGCCCATCTCCCCCCGTCCCCCCAGTCCCTGGTCGTTACTCACCCTGTTGCTGTTGTGTCAGGTCATGTTGAGCAGTGTCCGGGCCCCCAACTCCTGCCACCGTCTCCACACTGATGACTGTGGACACCATTTCCTCCATCTCATCCAGCTCCTCCTGTGGCGCTGGACTCCCACCTCCAGTCTGCATTGCTGCCTTCTGGTTGTTGCCGAGTTTCTGCTTGGTTTTGCGCTTCACATCATTCCAGAGCCTCTTGAGCTCTTCCATTGTCCTCCTCAGCACTCCGACTGCATTCACCTTGTCCACGATGGACTGCCATATTGCTTTTTTTGTTGCCAATGACACAGTGGAGGTGACGAACAGTTGTTGATGGTGTTCTATCACCTCCGTTATCAGGATCCTGTTTTCCTGCGGACTGAGCCGCGTCTTCCTCTTCTTCTTCTCCTTGCCCTTCCCTGACCCCGAGGTCCCAGGCTGGTCCTCTGTGGGGCTTGTGGGGTTCTGGTTGTCCTCTGTACTTGCTCCGGCTACCTCCATTGTGCTTCGCCGTAGTTTTGGTTTTGTTTGTGTTTTTTTTTTCTGCTTTTATGGTGATTTTTCCCGCCTGACGTGTGTGAATTGCAGGCCTGGCGCAGCTTATCGCTGATTTTTTTATCACGGTTGGGCCCATCGCCACTTTTTTCACGTTCAGCTTTGGATTTTTATCGCCGTCCCGGTAATTTTAGCGCGGACATTTGACGCGTTATCGGGAAACTATCGCATGTTACCGCCGTGTTGAGAATGTGACGTTAACACGGTGTTATTTTCCCGTGATAGACGGCGATATGAAAAATTGCGTTAACCTATTTTGGTGATGATTATCGCATGTTCTTGAGAATATCCCCCATTGTTAGAAGTTGGGTTGTTGGTTGACTGGAGTATTAGCCCTAAGCAAGCGACAACCACAATCCTAGTCGAAGTTGTGTGGTGCAGCCAAAGCAATGCGTCGGTGTTGATTCACCAAGTGTTGGCGATGTGCCTGTCCTGCTCTGCGCAGCCACAGCGATACGTAGGCTCAGATGAGTGAATAGCGGCACTGTTGGGATTGTCATCATCATCAAGGATGCCTTCGACAGGGATACGAAGAACTTGTGCCAGGAAGAACATTGCACAGTGGTGATTACAGAGGCGATGCGTCAGACTGATCCATGTGGCATAGGCGATGCGCCAGTTCTAATCCACGCAACACGGGCGATGCACCAGTTCTGATTCATGCAACAGGAGTGATGTGCTGGTTCCGATCCACTCAACGGTGGTGATGTGCTGATTTGACAGTGGATGGGTGGGTTTTGCTGGAGTAAGCACTTTAGGCCCACTTTCAAGGGTCCAAGACTGGGGTAGCACCACTTGGCAGGGCAGACTCACAGATGGCAGAGTCCAGGTGCAGAATCAGGGTGGTTGGAAGTCTTTTATGTCCCTAAAACTTCAGATCAGGAGGCCAGCTAGCAAGCAATTGGAGTCACTCTGGGTCCAAGTGATGCAGGTCCAGTCCTTCTCACCCAGGCAGGGGACGAGCCAGCAGCAAGGCAGCACAGCAAGGCAGGAGTCTAACAAAGTAGAAGTCCAGCAGAGTGGCAGTCCTTCAGCAGCACAGCATTCATTCTTCCTGGCAGAGGCTTCACAAGTCCATAAGTGTATTGAAGTGGTGGTGTCTGAGGTCCAGCACTTATACACAGGCATACCTTTAACCCCTTCGCTGCTAGGCTTTTTCCCCCCCTGTGCTAAGCCTTTTTTTGGCTATTTGGGGTAGTGCGCGCTTAGGCCCCTGTAACTTTTTGACCACATAAGGTATCCACGCCAAATTTGCGTCCTTTTCTTCCAATATCATAGGGATTCTAAAGGTACCCAGGGTTTGTGGAGTCCCCTGGAGGGGTCCCAGAAATTAGCCAAAATACAGCTAAATTTTGTTTTTTTGGGGAAAAATGGGAAAAAAGGGCTTCAAATGAAAGCGTCTGGGTTTTTCCCTGCAAATTGTATCCAAAAAGCGTTTGTGGGGCTGAAATCACCATTTTCCCAGCTTTTAGGGAATGACAGACTTTTGTCAGAAAACCAACATTTTTTACACAGTTTTGGCATTTTTCTGGGACATAGCCTATTTTTGCTATTTTTTGTGCTTTCAACCTCCTTCCACTTAATGGTAGAAATGGGTATAAAAGCAATAATTAATCCTGGAAAGCTATACATTTTTGAAAAGTAGACAAAATTCTGAATTCAGCAAGGGGTCATTTGTGTAGATCCATCAAGGTTTCTTTATAGAAACGTACAATTAAATATAGGAAAAATTGAAAATTAGTTGAAAAAAACAGCCTTTTGTGTCAATGTTTTCACCTGTAACTTCTTCTAATTATGACAGCTCTTTAAAATCAATATACCTTTACATCCGCTGGACCTTACTGGTTGTGGGGATATATAGGACTTGTAGGTTCACCAAGAACCCGACGAACCCAGAGTAAAAAACTGAGCAGCAATTTGCAATGGCTTTTTATTATGTACCGGGTATATAGCAATTATTGTGGAAAAATGTATACATGGAAAAATTGGTATGAACGACACCTATGTATTTCTGAAATGGGAACAAGTTATAGAGTTTAGAAACAGTAGATATTTGCACATTTTTGAAATTGGGAATACTCATACTAGCATGAGAATTATCGGTCATTTTTCAAAATGACTTTTTTTTACACAATGTCTTTCATTTGGAAGGCAGAAATGCATCAAAAGTCAATAGGTAATAACAGTTGCTTTACAAATCTGAATTACCCTAAGTCTCCCGATAAAAATGGTACCTCACTTGTGTGGGTAGGCATAGTGCCCACGACAGGAAATGGCTCAAAACCCAACGTGAACACACCACATTTTCTCAATGAAAAATTACCCTTTTTTTGCAAAGTGCCTAGCTGTAGTTTTTGAACCCTAGCTCTCCCGGCACCTAGGGAAACCTAGCAAACCTATACATTTTTGAAAACTAGACACACAGGGGAATCCAGGATGGGGAGACTTGACTGCCTCCCACCAGGTTCTGTTACCCAGAATCCCTTGCAAACCTAAAAAATTGTCCAAAAAAACACATTTCCCCCACATTTCTGTGCTGGAAAGTTCTGGAATCTGTGTGGATCCACAAATTTCCACCCACCCCGCGTTCCCCAAAGTGTTCCGAGAAAAATGGTACCTCACTTGTGTGGGTCGGCGTAGTGCCCGCGGCAGGAAACGGCACAAAACGCAATGTGGACATACCTCAATTTCGCAGTGAAAAATTACCCTTTTTTGGCAAAGTGCCTAGCTGTAGTTTTTGAACCCTAGCTCTGCCGGCACCTAGGGAAACCTAGCAAACCTAAACATTTTTGAAAACTAGACACCCAGGGGAATTCAGGATGGGGTGACTTGACTGCCTCCCACCAGGTTCTGTTACCCAGAATCCCTTGCAAACCTAAAACATTGTAAAAAAAAACACATTTTCCCCACATTTCTGTGCTGGAAAGTTCTGGAATGTGCGTGGATCCACAAATTTCCACCCACCCCGCGTTCCCCCAGGTCTCCCGATAAAAATGGTACTTCACTTGCGTGGGTTGGCCTAGTGCCCGCGACAGGAAACGGAGCAAAACGCAATGTGGACATACCTCAATTTCGCAGTGAAAAATGACCCTTTTTGGCAAAGTGCCTAGCTGTAGTTTTTGAACCCTAGCTCTGCCGGCACCTAGGGAAACCTAGCAAACCTATACATTTTTGAAAACTAGACACCCAGGGGAATCCAGGATGGGGTGACTTGACTGCCTCCCACCAGGTTCTGTTACCCAGAATCCCTTGCAAACCTAAAAATTGTCAAAAAAACCACATTTTCCCCACATTTCTGTGCTGGAAAGTTCTGGAATCTGTGTGGATCCACAAATTTCCACCCACCCCGCGTTCCCCCAGGTCTCCCGATAAAAATGGTACCTCACTTGCGTGGGTTGGCCTAGTGCCCGCGACAGGAAACGGCGCAAAACGCAATGTGGACAAACCTCAATTTCGCAGTGAAAAATGACCCTTTTTTGGCAAAGTGCCTAGCTGTAGTTTTTGAACCCTAGCTCTGCCGGCACCTAGGGAAACCTAGCAAACCTATACATTTTTGAAAACTAGACACCCAGGTGAATCCAGGATGGGGTGACTTGACTGCCTCCCACCAGGTTCTGTTACCCAGAATCCCTTGCAAACCTAAAGAATTGTCAAACAAAACACATTTTCCCCACATTTCTGTGCTGGAAAGTTCTGGAATCTGTGTGGAACCACAAATTTCCACCCACCCCGCGTTCCCCCAGGTCTCCCAATAAAAATGGTACCTCACTTGCGTGGGTTGGCCTAGTGCCTGCGACAGTAAACGACACAAAACGCAATGTGGACATACCTCAATTTCGCAGTGAAAAATGACCCTTTTTTGGCAAAGTGCCTAGCTGTAGTTTTTGAACCCTAGCTCTGCCGGCACCTAGGGAAACCTAGCAAACCTATACATTTTTGAAAACTAGACACTCAGGGGAATCCAGGATGGGATGACTTGACTGCCTCCCACCAGGTTCTGTTACCCAAAATCCCTTGCAAACCTAAATATTGTCAAAAAAAACACATTTTCCCCACATTTCTGTGCTGGAAAGTTCTGGAATCTGCGTGGATCCACAAATTTCTACCCACCCCGCGTTCCCCCAGGTCTTTCGATAAAAATGGTACCTCACTTGCGTGGGTTGGCCTAGTGCCTGTGACAGGAAACGGCGCAAAACGCAATGTGGACATACCTCAATTTTGCAGTGAAAAATGACCCTTTTTTGGCAAAGTGCCTAGCTGTAGTTTTTGAACCCTAGCTCTGCCGGCACCTAGGGAAACCTAGCAAACCTATACATTTTTGAAAACTAGACACCCAGAGGAATCCAGGATGGGGTGACTTGACTGCCTCCCACCAGGTTCTGTTACCCAGAATCCCTTGCAAACCTAAAAAATTGTCAAAAAAAACACATTTTCCTCACATTTCTGTGCTGGAAAGTTCTGGAATCTGCGTTGAGCCACAAATTTCCACCCACCCCGCGTTCCCCCAGGTCTCCCGATAAAAATGGTACCTCACTTGCGTGGGTTAGCCTAGTGCCCGCGACAGGAAACGGCGCAAAACGCAATGTGGACATACCTCAATTTTGCAGTGAAAAATTACCCTTTTTTGGCAAAGTGCCTAGCTGTAGTTTTTGAACCCTAGCTCTGCTGGCACCTAGGGAAACCTAGCAAACCTATACATTTTTGAAAACTAGACACCCAGGGGAATCCAGGATGGGGTGACTTGACTGCCTCCCACCAGGTTCTGTTACCCAGAATCCCTTGCAAACCTAACAAATTGTCCAAAAAAACACATTTTCCCCACATTTCTGTGCTGGAAAGTTCTGGAATCTGCGTGGAGCCACACATTTCCACCCACCCTGCGTTCCCCCAGGTCTCCCGATAAAAATGGTACCTAACTTGCGTGGGTTGGCCTAGTGCCTACGTCAGGAAACGGCGCAAAACGCAATGTGGACATACCTCAATTTCGCAGTGAAAAATGACCCTTTTTTGGCAAAGTGCCTAGCTGTAGTTTTTGAACCCTAGCTCTGCCAGCACCTAGGGAAACCTAGCAAACATTTACATTTTTGAAAACTAGACACCCAGGGGAATCCAGGATGGGGTGACTTGACTGCCTCCCACCAGGTTCTGTTACCCAGAATCCCTTGCAAACCTAAACAATTGTAAAAAAAACCACATTTTCCCCACATTTTTGTGCTGGAAAGTTCTGGAATCTGCGTTGATCCACAAATTTCCACCCACCCCGCGTTCCCCCAGGTCTCCCGATAAAAATGGTACCTCACTTGCGTGGGTTGGCCTAGTGCCCGCAACAGGAAACGGCGCAAAACGCAATGTGGACATACCTCAATTTCGCAGTGAAAAATGACCCTTTTTTGGCAAAGTGCCTAGCTGTAGTTTTTGAACCCTAGCTCTGCTGGCACCTAGGGAAACCTAGCAAACCTATACATTTTTGAAAACTAGACACCCAGGGGAATCCAGGATGGGGTGACTTGACTGCCTCCCACCAGGTTCTGTTACCCAGAATCCCTTGCAAACCTAACAAATTGTCCAAAAAAACACATTTTCCCCACATTTCTGTGCTGGAAAGTTCTGGAATCTGCGTGGAGCCACACATTTCCACCCACCCCGCGTTCCCCCAGGTCTCCCGATAAAAATGGTACCTAACTTGCATGGGTTGGCCTAGTGCCTACGACAGGAAACGGCGCAAAACGCAATGTGGACATACCTCAATTTCGCAGTGAAAAATGACCCTTTTTTGGCAAAGTGCCTAGCTGTAGTTTTTGAACCCTAGCTCTGCCGGCACCTAGGGAAACCTAGCAAACATTTACATTTTTGAAAACTAGACACCCAGGGGAATCCAGGATGGGGTGACTTGACTGCCTCCCACCAGGTTCTGTTACCCAGAATCCCTTGCAAACCTAAACAATTGTAAAAAAAACACATTTTCCCCACATTTTTGTGCTGGAAAGTTCTGGAATCTGCGTTGATCCACAAATTTCCACCCACCCCGCGTTCCCCCAGGTCTCCCGATAAAAATGGTACCTCACTTGCGTGGGCTGGCCTAGTGCCCGCGACAGGAAACGGCGCAAAACGCAATGTGGACATACCTCTATTTCGCAGTGAAAAATGACCCTTTTTTGGCAAAGTGCCTAGCTGTAGTTTTTGAACCCTAGCTCTGCTGGCATCTAGGGAAACCTAGCAAACCTATACATTTTTGACAACTAGACACCCAGGGGAATCCAGGATGGGGTGACTTGACTGCCTCCCACCAGGTTCTGTTACCCAGAATCCCTTGCAAACCTAAAACATTGTAAAAAAAAACACATTTTCCCCACATTTCTGTGCTGGAAAGTTGTGGAATCTGCGTGGAGCCACACATTTCCACCCACCCCGCGTTCCCCCAGGTCTCCCGATAAAAATGGTACCTAACTTGCGTGGGTTGGCCTAGTGCCTACGACAGGAAACGGCGCAAAACGCAATGTGGACATACCTCAATTTCGCAGTGAAAAATGACCCTTTTTTGGCAAAGTGCCTAGCTGTAGTTTTTGAACCCTAGCTCTGCCGGCACCTAGGGAAACCTAGCAAACATTTACATTTTTGAAAACTAGACACCCAGGGGAATCCAGGATGGGGTGACTTGACTGCCTCCCACCAGGTTCTGTTACCCAGAATCCCTTGCAAACCTAAACAATTGTAAAAGAAAACACATTTTCCCCACATTTCCGTGGTGGAAAGTACTGGAATCTGCGTGGATCCACAAATTTCCACCCACCCCGCGTTCCCCCAGGTCTCCCGATAAAAATGGTACCTCACTTGCGTGGATGGGTCAAAGACCGGCAACAGGCAAGGGCCCAAAAGCTATTGAGGTGACATCAAAATTACATATCACAAACCAGCCTGGTTTTGCATGGGGGTCCCATGAGTTTTTGGTCCGGGGCTCGGCGGCCATCTGGGGAAACCTACCTAACCCACACATTTCTGGAAACTAGACACCTGGGGGAGTCCAGCGAGGTATGGCTTGCGTGGGTCCCCCATCATTCTCCTACCCATAGTCCCCTGCAAACCTCAAATTTCGCGGAAAAATCCACTTTTTTCTCATATTTCTGTGTGGGAAATTTCTGGAATCTGCGTGGATCCACAAATTTCCTCCCACCCAGCGTTCCCCCAGGTCTCCCGATAAAAATGGTACCTCACTTGCGTGGGTGGGTGAAGGACCCACGACAGGCAAGGCCCCAAAAGCTATTGAGGCGACATCAAAATTACATATCACAAACCAACCTGGTTTTGCATGGGGGGTCCCATGAGTTTTTGGCCCGGGGCTCGGCATCCATGTAGGGAAACCTACCTAACCCATACATTTCTGGAAACTAGACACCCGGGGGAGTCCAGCGAGGTATGGCTTGCGTGGGTCCCCCATCATTCTCCTACCCACAGTCCCCTGCAAACCTCAAATTTCGTGGAACAATCCACTTTTTTCTCACATTTCTGTGTGGGAAATTTCTAGAATCTGCGTGGATCCACAAATTTCCTCCCACCCAGCATTCCCCCAGGTCTCCCGATAAAAATGGTACCTCACTTGCGTGGGTGGGTGAAGGACCCGTGACAGGCAAGTCCCCAAAAGTTATTGAGGCGACATCAAAATTACATATCACAAACCAACCTGGTTTTGCATGGGGGGTCCCATGAGTTTTTGGCCCGGGGCTCGGCATCCATGTAGGGCAACCTACCTAACCCATATATTTCTGGAAACTAGACACCCGGGGAGTCCAGCGAGGTATGGCTTGCGTGGGTCCCCCATCATTCTCCTACCCAGAATCCCCTGCAAACCTCAAATTTCGCCGGAAAATTCACTTTTTTGTCAAATTTCTGTGTGGGAAAGTTCTGGAATATGCGTGGATCTACAAATTTCCTCCCACCCAGCGTTCCCCCAGGTCTCCCGATAAAAATGGTACCTCACTTGTGTGGGTAGGCATAGTGGCTGCAACAGGAAATGGCACAGATCGTACTGTGGAGACTTCAAAATTACCTATAGCAAAACTACCTGGTTTTGGGGGGGGGCACCTGAGATTTTGGCCCCGGGCTCGGCGGCCATCTTGGGAAAGTACCAAACCCAAACATTTCTAAAAACTAGACACCCGGGGAGTCCAATGAGGTATGGCTTGCGTGGATCCCCCAACGTTTTCCTACCCAGAACCTCAAATTTAGTTGAAAATAACACATTTCCCACATATTTGTGTGTGGAATCACCGTGCCGGCACAAATGTCCTACCACCCAGCGTTCTCCTTGTTCTCCTGAGTAAAATGATACCTCACTTGTGTGGATGGGCCAAAGGCCTGTGGCTAGGAAGAGCCAACCGGACGATAATAACAGGACTGTGTCCCCAGAGATACAACCATCAGGCACTTATCATGGTAGCCTTTAAAATTTAAATACTTGTGCGTCGACAGCAGGAATTTGAAATATCTCAGATCAAGGGCTCTTCATTGCCTCTGTGTTCCTGCGTCTTCTTCACATCACCATTTGCCCTGAAGAAGTTCATTTTATGTATGAACGAAACGCGTTGGCTGGAATTTGCACATTTTGATATTGAAAATAAAGGATTGATAAACCACTATACAAAATGAACATTTGGATTTATTGAAGAAAACTCTTTGGTAGTGCACCGCTCCACTATTTTCACAACAACCAACACTGTGCAAAGCAAGTAAGTAAAAAAATGTGTGCCTTTATCACAAAGATCTATATACTCAAAAACTATACAATTCACTTACAAGAGACAGCTACACTCACCAGCACCTACTCTGCAGAGACACAGCAAAAACGATGTCCCACTAGAAAGAAAAAACCAAAACCAATTACTCACAAGACAACAAAATACACATCGAGCACAAATGCAAAATGTTTTTGACACTCAAAAACAGAAGCCAAACATACTGCTATTATTACACCATTTGCAAAAACAAATTCATGCAGAGAAATGAAACTCATTTACATTGTACAAAAAAACTCTCTTACCAAACACGTGCAACTACACAAACAGCAGAGCCACCAGTAACGAAACCGCAACCTGGAACAGTCTAAAGAGCAAAAGCCTTCAACTAGAACAAAAAAGGAGAAATAAAGCATTACAATTGCAATTCACAAAAAATAAAACAATTAACATTATAACACGCTATGTTACTACCCAAATGGTCAATCGGCCAGATGGGCCTTCAAATAGGGCTGAGAAAAATAGGGGGTGATCTTGCCCAAGGGATCGGGTGAGGTTGTCTGCCAGGCCAATCTGCCCCCCCAGGCGGGGCAGAAAACAGCAGACAGAAATTTGCCCCCTTGCAAAAGTAATAAATCCCTGGTGCCTAGTGGGGTTTTCTGCCCTTCCCGGGGGCAGAAAGGGCAAAAATGTAGGCTGATCTGCCCTCAGGGGGGCAGAATACACATATAGAAAAATCTGCCCTCTGGAAGCGACCCTTGCCCAAGGGGTCGCTTCCATTTTTATTTAAACTACTTCCCTGGTGTCTAGTGGGGGTTTCTGCCCCTGGGGGCAGAAAGGCAAAAAACAGGCCGATCTGCCCCCAGGGGGGCAGAATTCCCATTACAAAATAAAATGGCCCCCTGGAAGTGACCCTTGCCCAAGGGGTCACTCCCATCACAATTTAAAGAAACTCCCTGGTGTCTAGTGGGGGTTTCTGCCCCCTGGTGGCAGAAAGGCCAAAAAGGGGCGATCTGCCCCAGGGGGCAGAATGTCCAAACAAAGAAAAATGCCCCCTGGAAGTGACCCTTGCCCAAGGGGTCGCTTCCATTTCATTTAAAAAATGAATCCCTGGATCTAGTGGGCTTTTCTGCCCCCTGGATCCAAAAACGGCCGAAAAATGGTTGATCTGTCCCCAGGGGGGCAGAAAAGTCTTGATTAAATTTTGGCCTCCTAGGAAGCGACCCTTGCCCAAGGGGTCGCTTCCATTTCATTTAAAAATGAATCCCTGGATCTAGTGGGCTTTTCTGCCCCCCTGGATCCAAAACGGCCAAAAACGGTCGATCTGTCCCCAGGGGGGCAGAAAAGTCTTGATAAAATGTTGGCTCTCTAGGAAGCGACTCCTTGCCCAAGGGGTCGCTTCCTTTGTTTTAAAAACATCCCTAGTGTCTAGTGGGGCATTCCTGCTCCACGATCGCGACGCTGTGCGCGATCGTGAAGCAGGAATGCCCTGCATTGAGACATCAGGGGAGAGGAAATACTCTTTCCTCTCCCCCGATGCCTCAAGGCATCCTGTTACGGCCCCCCGCCCCACCGCACCAACAAGCACTCACCCTCCCTCTGGACGCGCTGGAAAGAAATGATTTCCAGCGCGTCCAGCGCTTCCTGACGATGTCGGCGCGTGCTGTGCGCGCTGACGTCATGGGGAAGCGTGGGGGGGGCCGGGGGTGGCAGCGGAAACTCTTCCGCTGCCATCCCCCTCTGTGGGGGCAATATCGATGCCCCAGGGGGGAGCGCCAGCACTTCCCCCAGGGGCTGTGCTCATGACGGAGCGGTTCCGTCATAAGCACAGCCCAACCGATGCTCATGACGGAACCGCTCCGTCATGAGCATCGAAGGGGTTAAAGTGGGGGAGACCTTCCTTCTCTGGCTCCAGACTCACTACAGGGAGGTATGCAGCCCTTTGTGTGGGGACAGGACACAGCCTATTCAGGTGTAAGTGAGACTGCCAAGATGGCCCATCAAACCACAGGTAAGCTCCCATTGGGTATGCAGACAGAATATCGAGTTGGAAATGTCGACCTACACAAATATCGAGTTGGAAATATCGTGACACAGAAATATCGACAGCAAGAATATCGTGGTCAAGAATATCGAATTTAAGGTAAGAAATATCGTTTTCAAAAATATAGTAGTCATTACTATCGTTTGCAAAAATATAGTTTAAAATATCGATTTTTTAATTAGTGTTATGTTTTTTAGTTTATATTTTAGATGTATTTATTTATTTAGAAAGTTTTATATAGCGCGAACATGACCACCGAGGGTATCAGAGTGCTTTACAGATTGTGCAGTAGGACGTGTACATGCAAACACAAATATTCAACATAGCGAAAAGTACATAGACTTAAAATGTCCAACATTCTCGTGAGCTTAGCCTCTAGGACACAACACAGCGTCGATAGCCCGGGAGTCAAGTGGAGAAGGCAGACTGAGGCAGATATTTCTTCATCAAGAGCCCTTTAACTTCTATTTTGAAGAGGACAGTGGAAGGGATCACCCTGACTTCGGGGGGAAGAGAGTTCAAGATCCTTGGCGCCATACCTGAGAATGATCGATTATAGGTCTTTTTTTTCTTGCATTTTTGTGGTTTGAGTAAGAGGGTACTGGCACTTCTGGAGGCTCTTGAACCACATGAGAGCTCCAGTTTCTGAGCGAGGTACATCGGGGTCTTGAGGTGGATGGCTTTGTCTGTCATGCATGCAATTTTCAGCTGTATCCGAGCTTCATATGGGAGCCATTTCAGGGCTAGCAGATCCGGAGAGATGTGGTTGAATTTTTTAGTGCCCGTTACGAGCCTAGCTGCAGCATTGAAGGCCACCCTAAGGGGAGCCGTTTTCACTCTGGGCAAGCCACACAGCGTTGCACTGCCATAGTCCAGCTTTGCGATCACCAATGCTTGCACTGCAACCTTTAGGTCATGAGCAGGGAGATAGGGTTTGAGCTTCCTTAGGATGCTGAGTTGGAAGTTCGCTCCTTTGGTGAGGGAACTGATGTGCTTTTGCATGTTCAGACTACTGTCTAGTATAATACCAAGCGAGGATGCCGAGTCCATGAGGTGAGGTCTGCAGTTAAGAGCAGTAAGCTGATTCAACCATTGTTCAATGACCGGTGATTGCTTGTGGGGTGAGATTAGGAGGAATTCTGTTTTTAGAGCATTTAGTTTCAGGTGATTACGTGTCAGCCAGCTTTGTGTTTCCAGCAGGACTGATTTGAGGGACTGAATGTCCTCAGGGGAGGCGATCTTCAGGTATAGTTGAGTATCGTCCGCATACATGTGATAGTGAATGCTGAATGATTTCAGCATTTCTGTTAGAGGCTCCATGAACAAGTTAAAGAGCGTGGGAGAGAGTGCTGAACCTTGGGGAACCCCCAGCGTAACCGGTGCAGGATGGGACAGGGATTGGTTCACCTTGGGATCTATTCAGGAGGAACGAAGAGAAACAATTAAGCACAGGCCCAGACAACCCCATCCTGTGTTCCAGGAGGTCAATTAGGTTATCCTGTTTGACAGTGTCAAATGCTGACGAAAGGTCAAGAAGGATCAGTAGGCACGACTCATTGTGGTCAAGCATTCTTAACGCATCATCGACAATGTGCGTTAGAGTCGACTCTGTGCTATGGCCCGAGCGGAAACCAGATTGGCATTGGTCCAGGAGTTGGTAATGGTCGATATGGTTGCAGAGTTGGGCAAGCACACATTTCTCCAGGAGCTTTGCTAAAGTGGGGATATTGGAGATTGGGCGGAAGTTATGAAGGTCCGTGGAATCAGCAGTAGGTTTCTTTAAAATCGGGGTGACTTGACCCGATTTTAGGCAATCTGGAATAGCACCTTGCCGAAGTGATGCATTGACGATCGTAGTCCACAATGTTAGTAAGGAGGATCTAACTTCCGGGAAAAGGTTCAATGGCAGCGGGTCGTTGTAGTGGTTGGAAGGTTTCAGAGTCAACAGCGTTTTGCGTATAGCGCATTCATCCAAGGTTTGGAAGAGACTCCAGGATGCATTGTTTTTGGGGAGGTGTGGTTGCGCCGGGACCGTGAAATCCCTACCAGGTGGACATAGGGAGGTCCGTGGACTGATCGACAGGTGGTCACGGGCAGATCCTAATTGAGTTTCAATCTTACTGGTCTTATCTGTGAAGAAATCTGTGAATTCTTCGCAATTAGGCAATGTCCCTTGACCCAGTGATGCGGAGTTCGGATGACTATTGGCTTGGGACTTGATGAGTTCGAACAATTTTTTGGGTCGGTTTTTTGCTTGGTCTAGCTGAGTTCTGAAAAAGGTGGCCTTCGAGCATCTGATGCGTTTATTATATATGCTTCTCAGGGATCTTAGGTGATAAAGATGCTCAAGGGAGGGATAGGACCGCCACAACCTTTCAGCAAGTCTTAGGTTTCTTCTTTCTGAATTAAGACTATCAGTAAACCATGGTTTGGAGAGTTTAGAGGAGATTCTTTTAAGCTGTAGTGGAGCGACTGAGTCTAGTACGTTCAGCATTGCGTGATTATAGTGGGCCGTAAGGTCGTGGACATCAGACATGTTCGGTGGGGGGCAGGATGTTATCACAGAGAGCAGTCAGATCATGCGGGTTGATGTTCCATAGGCATCTTTTCAACTGCTTTGGGTTCTTGGGCTGGGCTTTACTTGTTCTTACCAATTCCAGGATACGAAGGTGATGCAATAATGATCTGTCCAATCACATGGGAGGATCGAATCCAGGAGGATGGAGTTGGGCTTACCAATGACGAGATCTAAGGTAGCTCCTTTGATATGCATGGGGCTGTCACAGATTTGGATTAGGTTGAGGTCAAGAAGGAAGGATTTAAGGCTATTGACCACCACGTCGTTTACATCATTCCAATGGAGGTTGAAATCTCCCAGGAAGATCTGAGAGCCATGGAAGTCTGCATTGGCCGAGATAATGTCCATGATATGTTCTGTGAAGGGAAGGTTCTCGCGAGGGGGGTGGTAAAACGTGTGCAGTTTGCAGGAGTGATTGGTGCCACCAGTCACTTCAATGCATAGGTATTCACAGGACGGCAGTAGGTCAGTCTGTAGTACCTTCACTGTAATATTGCTCCTATGTAAACATGCGATGCCTCCACCTTGCCCGCAGGATCTGTCCAACCTAATGATATCATAGTTGGGAGGTATTAAGAGGTCCAGGAAGTGGGCAGCTGAGTCATTTAGCCAGGTTTCCGTCAACATTACAAGGTCAAGATCCTGCGCCAGGGTGAGGTCGGCAAAGTCTGCAGCGTGTTTAGCTGCCGATCTACAATTTAGGAGCACGCATTTGAGACTAATGATGGCGTCTGTTGGAGCGGGTAGCATGGTGGTGACTCGCGTGAGGTTGTTCTCATTTAAGGATCTGGTGTTAGGCCTAGGTTCCCTGAAGGGATCCGTGGGGATGGATTCAATTTGTTCCAAGTTTGCTATGGTGGGGGGATGTGCTGGAACATAAGAATGTAGGAGAGAATGAATATCCGTATCAGACAGGGAGGCTCTGCATCTGGAGGGGCGAGCAGGGTTGTTAGGGAGCGGAGCGGAGGTCCACCTATGAGGTATGTGGGAGACATGAGACGGTGACCTCCGCGCGCCAGGGGGGGAGGGAGCCCGGTACACCGGCAATCAGCGAGCGAGCGGAGATGGTGATTTTTCGTGGTGGCGCAGCTTGGTCTGGAGTTAGCAGACAAAACCTCAGTGATATGTAGTAGACTGCGGACCTCTGTCTTAAGTTGTTGTAGGCAGAGTGCTATCTCACTCAGGCGGCCTTCCAGTGAGGTGTGTGTATGGGATTGGGAGGCTAGGTCCCGGGGACCCTAGAGCGGGAGAGAGCTAGTGAAGTCGGGGGAAAGTAGGGCGGGTGGTGACTGAATGTGCCCAGTGGGAAGAGAATCTGGACAATGGAGCTGCACGCTCGGAATGGGTATGCTAGGGGAGGAGCTAGTGAGGTCGGGGGAAAGTAGGGCGGTAGGGCGGTAGGCGACTGAATGTGCCGCAAGGGAAGGGATTCTGGGAAATGGCGCTGCAAGCTCTGGAGGATGGGTAGGATAGGGGAGGAGGGGACTGATGGATAGAGACCCCTGGAGGCCAGTGGGAGCCTGATGGGATTGTGTGTTGGGCTGGAGGAAGGCGTCTTGGGGAGAATCAGGGCGCTGCTGTACGCAATGGGGCTAGGGGGGTTAGGGCTAGCTATCCGTATGGGGGAGCAGGAGGATTAGCGTGATGACTGTGCTGGCGCAGCTCGTTCATTGCGTGCATTGCGAGGGAGTTGTTATTAGGAGTTAGGGTAGGAAGAAGGGGGCCCATCGAAGCAGATGTGGGATCAGCGGGTGGTGGTGTCGAGGTAGGGGATAGAGTTTGCGAGGGCTGGGGGGCCGCTGGGTGTCCCGCCCATCCGCTGTGAGCTGAATTGACATTAGCCACTGTATTCAAGATGGTGGGGAAAAATGTGTTAAATAACACTAGATTGCGGTCTGAGGCTTGTATAAGAATGGTTCCATTTTTGTAGAGGGAGATGGT
The DNA here is from genome assembly GCA_963921515.1 of Calotriton arnoldi. NCBI lineage: Eukaryota > Metazoa > Chordata > Amphibia > Caudata > Salamandridae > Calotriton > Calotriton arnoldi. The sequence goes on from CAWUFW010002215.1 coordinate 2,227,829, forward strand.
GGCTTCAGCTCTGTAATCCAAGGAGGGCACAACTATCAATCTAAAACCATGTGGCGTTTTCAGGGAATTGGAGATCTTGAGCAGAGAGTGAATGGCCTTCCGCCATTGAGCATGACGTTTAGTGTAGAAGATGAGGTTATTTATGGTAGCACCCTTTCTGATAGAGAAGTAGGGGTCTGAGATGAGGGTTTCCGGATGTGATTTAAGTAGTCTATGTTTGAAGTTTTTTGCAGCATTTTTAGATGGGTTCGGGGGATATCTGATTCGGAAAGCGTTGTGGCTAGTCGGTTCCAGGTTGGGAGAGAAGAGGATCGAAGGTTTAGGCTCCATATTAGCAAACGTCCTGTCAGCGCACTTAGGAGGTGTGGGTAAGCAGGCGTCTGGGCAGAGTTCTGCCCCAACCATCGGAGGCGTAGGTAGACCAAGCGTCACGGGCATGGGTCGTTCGGGGACGTGACGAAGGCGTTCAACGTGATAGCAGACGTGGAAAGGAATCTCTATTGCTAGCAACGCCCCTCGGGTTCCTTAGGGTCGACTAGTCTCGTGAGGGCCAGATTATCTAGGGCTAAGAGACCAGGGGTTGGACCATGATGACTAGAAGGCAATCCCTAGAATGGAATTACCTCTTTATCTGGGAGGCAAGCCAGGCAAGCAATTCATGAACAACCATAGGAGATAACCACCGCACAATGTGTGGTATTGGGGCAAATACAGCAGGGCCAGGTGAGGGAATATAGGACGACTGAGTGACCCACCCCAAGATGGCCACCATAGGTGAGTGTGGGAATATAGGTAGAATGTGTGCCCCTTCCAAGATGGCCGCCATAAGTTGGGAGTGGGGCAGGCCCCTTTTTATATCCATGCCCTGCAGAGCATCAAGCCCAGGGAAGGGGGCGCCATCTTCAGATCCGAAGGTAGGGGGACGAAATGGCAACCAAACAACAGCAACATCAGGCCAAAAACAAAAACAAAATGGGCGCCCAAGAATGTACAACAACAGCCCAAAAAGAGTCCCCAAACAGGCCAGGCTCGCTTGGTAGCCACAAATCAGCCATAAGCAGAATCCAGAAAAGCCGGCAGCACCTGCGGGCAGGCCAGAGCCGTCGCGACTCGCTCTGCAGTGCCTCGCTGAGTCGGTAGCCCCCACGCCCAAGACTCCTCATACAACCAGGAATTAGGGCACAAAGAGAGGCGGCGGGGGGGGCAACCCCAGAATATCAGTTCGAAGAGCAGGAGCGCACATCACCAACAGTCATCAGTCATCGTCGGCCCTATGAGAGCCTCCGTACCTCGCCGTGTTAGGCATCAAAATTGAAAGAGAACCGGCGGGACGCTCTGAGCTCAACACACTCGTTCACTCACCGGAGCGGTGGCCGGCCGTCACGCCGCATGCTGCCATCACTTTGCGCTTTTCATTCAGATCTCCAGCCTGGGCATTCATTGCAGGACGGCCCAAAGCGCAGCGGGTCAGCCCACGAGCCAGCTCAGCATCCGGGATCTCAGCAGCAGGGGGGGGAGGGCGGTGAGGAGTTCTCCTCGCTGAGACCCGAGCTCACCCGTCGCAACCTAGGGAGCTCGGGGCGATGTCTGGCAAGCTGGAGACTCACCCTGCAGCTGCAGCATCGGAGCTCAGGGAGTACGACCTAGTGAACAGCAGAACGAACCCACGAGCCCACTCTGCAGCCCCCTCTACAGCAGGGATCATGGCGGCAGGGGGGTAGGGAGGTGCGTGTTCACCAAGCTAAGTCCCGAGCCTAATGTCGCAGCCTGGGAGCTCGGGGGCGAAGTCTGGCAGGCGGGAGACTCACCCTGTGGCTGCTGCGACGTAGTTCTGCCTCCACTCTGGGCTGGCCAAGGCTCCGATCACCACACGAGGCAGCGGCGGACCACAGGGAATGTCGATATAACATATAGGCTTCCGATAGGTTTTTGCCAGATGCTCTTTTTACGATGGTCTAATCGTCTAATCTTTACTAATCTAGGGGGTCATTAGGATGGTGGGCGAAAGCACATCTGCGGTGCTGGCGGGGGTGGAAAATGCCCTTTTCCGTACTCCTACAGCGGTCCTCCCGCCCGCCATATTACGATGGGCAAACATAGCCCATTTCCCGTCCGCTGCGTAGCCAGGAGAACCGCCAGATTTCTGCGCCCGCCACCGTGGCGGAGTGAGCCAATAGGGACTCACCGCTGTGCGGAATGACGATCCATCCGCTGTACAAATCATGATGCCGCAAACAGCCCATCACACCGCTGCGGAGAATCCACCAATCCAGAGATGGCGGAAACACGACAGCGGAGCGCGAAAGCATACTCACGGTCCCCTCTACCCGGTCCGGACCGCAATGGATCCAGCCCTTCAAGCCATTCCGGTGCTGTACCTCCTCCACTACCAGCAAATAATGGACCGTCGCGGACCACGCCGCAGGTACGCAATGACACAACTCCGCACACAACCACAACACACAACTCCTGTGCTGATAAACGGTCCCTGTCCACATCAGACACTCTGGTGGGGACAGGAACACCTCCCCAAGTGTACCCACCTGTCAGGAAATCACCCCTCCGCATCTGGGTCACCAATCAACCGCGAAATCACTGCAATGTCTCGGTCACCGCAGCGGTGAAGACGCGGGAAAACACGCGCAAAATGTAGTAGGCAGGGCTGGCGCCAGGCATGTGCAGTCCACAAAGATTCACAGGGCTCCACCTCCACCCTTCCCACATTACGCTTCCCACACCCATTTGGGGCACATGCTGTGTGCACCCCCTGTGCTCCCCCTGCACAATTCATCTCCCAGGTGTAGCCAGACCTTGCACCTCACATACCAAAGGACCAGGGCGCCTGTCTTGGAAGGTGGGGGTGAAGAGGAACAACCTGCACAGAAGCTCAGGGGCTGGACAACCCTCCTCCTCACACCTATCTCCCACTCATGTGAAGCAAACTGAGCCAAACTATAAAATAAAGACTCACACTGCATAAGAACATCCACTGAACTGTCCACACTGCCTGTCAAGTCACTCACAAACAGCCCACACTGACACACAGCCATATACACACACCATAGGCCAGCAGCAATGTAGGACAATCAATGGGCCAGCCAAAAGTGAAGTGGACAGTGCTGGAAAACCATGGAGCAAGACACATAGCATCTGTACATCACATGCAAGAGAAGGAACATATCACAACACCATTAGGTCATCAAATCAGACATGGGTGGCACAGTGAGTGAAATTAAACCAAACTGACCTCTGTGCAACAACTCAGGGACACATCAAGGCAAGCCATGCATAATCACAGGAATGAAAGGAAGTGTCTGAAGTCATACAGTGAGCACCCACACATCTGTCTCAACTGACTTGACATGTGCACATCATCAGTACAAAACACATGGCCCATTGTCACACTCCTTGACTGTCAAACACAACTAGGACCTTCACACATACCCATTCTCTACCCACCTCATACCTCCAGCACTCAACACCTGTGAGAAGCACACATAAAGGCCAAAATGGTGTCCTGTGAGTGCAGTGACAACCAAACACACTCCCTGTGGTGCACCCACAAACATCACACTAACACACAGGGATGCCTGAACCAATGCAAACACCAAAACAATAGCCAAACAGAAAGCTCACAAACAACATACACAGAGGTACAACAAGCCCACACATGTGCAGGAAAACAGTGGAAAGGCAATGTGACCCTAGACAGAACAGGAATACACAACATTGTGACTCAGGACCAATGCACAGACACCATACCTCAACACAAACAAGAGGTGTATCATCAAAAATCTACCATGAACACCAACTGGGATCAATGGGACAATCAGCTAACACAGACACCTCAACACCCATGAAGTGTACAAGGTGCCATATTGTACCAGAAGCATGCACATGCACAACCCTGAAAAAGTGACAGGTCAAAAATAGGAGGACTAACCACCAATGTGCACTGAAAACAAGCCCAGCAACAAGAATTCCCTTGCTGCATGTGACAGACACACACGTGATGCACACCACACCTGCAACACACATCTGAATGTATCACACAGCTAAAACAACCACACACACACAATGTCATGCAAATAGAACATCACACACACATAGCATCAGTCAGTACAAAGAGCCAACACAGGCCAAACACTGCATACATCCACAACCAAAACACAATAGATGCACAGACCAATCCATCACAATGCAAACTCAGCTGCACATCAGGGGGATGCACAACAAGCAAGTACAAGGCAACATACACCGACAACACTGCATGCACACCAAGCAGTGTGTGCACAACAACCAAAACAGTAGCACACACATCTGAGTGCCACACCATGAACTTCCACAGCACAAACATAACATCACACTCAGGAAGTGTAGCACTACCTCAGCAAACACACATACAGCTTAGCCATCACCCACAGATGCACAACTCAGGGACATCCAGGTGCAAACAACATGACCAGAGGACTGTGCTGCCCAAACATCTGCACTGCACATGAGCAACCATTACAGCAAACAAGTACAAGGAAATAACACATAACTAATTTGAAATCTGTCCTGAGTAGCACATTGGTCCTGGACACAGATCAGCCTCACACAGCATAGTGTCACACTATGAAGTGGTGGGGAGGCTCACAAACTGGCAAGCCATGGGGTGGAAGACTTGAGACTGAAGTGTTGTGTACTGCAGTAGTGGACACGTGAGCAGTGTACAGTACACAAACACATAGAGGAGTCACTCACAATGTGTAGGCATCAGAAGCACATATGGGGGGTGGCATGACTCCACATACCACATACCATACTGGAGCCAAAAATGGGTCAAGTGATAGCAATGCATGAGAAAACTCACAAATATTGTCAGTGTGGCTGAGCAGTTCTGTACAGTGTGCACAAACAGTAACAAGACACATGGCTGATCAACAAAACACAACACAGACTTGCCTGTCATACACTCTGCATACTCACAACTGGCAGCAACAACAAGTAGGTGTCCCCCAGGAGTGCAAGGACACAACAACACACTGCACACTGCCCAACCTACAACTCCCACATGTGCCCACAATTTGAAACACATGGCAGAGTATTGAAACAGACAGGCACTCAGTTTCTGTGTCATACATGTGTGCAGTTGGCTTTGCAGGGGCACACACACATCAACACTGACAACCAAACCACCCCTACACACTTCATGACCACACAAGTGCACACATCCAAATGTACCCATGTGACTAGGAAGACAGGCCATCACAAGATGACCATACATCAACACTGCTGCTCACACATCAAGAAAGATCACACAGATATGAAGGACCCTGGCCAGCACGCAAGTAATCTTGTGGATAGAATACACCTCTGTTCTGGAATTGCATCATAACATGACATGTGGAAAATTTAGCAAACCTGACCATATGATGAGTATGATAATCGTAGATCATCACAAACACCCATCATTGCACCCACAAACCTCAGAAGAAAGAAGAACTAAAGTGCCCCTCACCACTGCCAAACCCAGAAAAAGTAAAAGAAGCAATTGGCAATGTGAAGGTGGCATACAGAGCATTTGTCACATGCAACCATGCACATACCGAAAACACTTACATTTAGCAAGGACACTGACAAAGCAGACAACAGGAGTAACTGTCTTTATTACATATCACCAAGATAGGCATTAAAAGTAGACAACAGCAAGGCCAGTGGCCAGTCCATAGTTCAAAGTAGGTACATGTGTGCATGTGAACCTGCACAGGGAATGGGCATCCAAAGTTACAAACAGCAAGGCCAGTGGCCAGTCCATAGTTCAAAGGAGGGACATGTGAACATGAGAACCTGCACAGGGAATGGGCATCCAAAGTTACAAACAGCAAGGCCAGTGGCCAGTCCATAGTTCAAAGGAGGGACATGTGAACATGAGAACCTGCACAGGGAATGGGCATCCAAAGTTACAAACAGCAAGGCCAGTGGCCAGTCCATAGTTCAAAGGAGGGGCATGTGAACATGAGAACCTGCACAGGGAATGGGCATCCAAAGTTACAAACAGCAAGGCCAGTGGCCAGTCCATAGTTCAAAGGAGGGACATGTGAACATGAGAACCTGCACAGGGATTGTGTGACACCATACACTGGCATGGGAATCACCACAGCTCTGTGGATACAGATGGGCAGTCCAGGCACTGCTGTGGGAGAGACGGCTTTGGGAGGGGGACTTTGCCTCAGACTTGGCTGTCAGTAGGACTGGGAGGTGGCTGATCGTCGGTGACCGTTGGCGGACCAGACCTGGGAGAGGGAGGAGCAGCTGAGGTAGACGCATCAGTGGATTTGTGAGCCGGAGGGCTGCTTGGACAGGGTGGCAGCGTGGCACGGGGAGGTGGAGAAATGCTGCTGTGAGACACAGTGTGTGAGGGAGAATGTGGAGGGCTGCCTTTCCACTTCTTGGGGATTCGATACTGATAAATTGTCTTGGTAGGAGTGTGAAGTGGGGCGGGCACAACAGCCTCACTCCCAACCAAAGGTGCTTCAGCTGCAGGTGTTAGCCCTCCCTCTGGAGAACTGCTGGGTATGGTGGTACGCTTGGCCTGGCCTTGCCTTTTCCCCTCCATCCCCTGTTGACCAGTTGAACCCCCCGCAGTGCCCTCCTGTCCCAGCTTCACAGGGGTGTGGGTGGGAGTTGAGGTTGTGGGTGAACCTGCCTCAGAGATCCGTTTCTGCGGACTCTTTGCAGGCACCAGCTTCACAGCAGGCACGGCAACTTTTTGCCTGTCTGTGGGAGCAAGTTTTGGGACGGAAGTGTCCTTGGATTGGACTGATTTGGAGGCATGTGAGCCTGAGGCCTGCTTTTTGGCTTGATGCCCCTGAGTGTCACCCGAAGGGCTTTTGGCTTTGCGTTCCTGTGTGACTTCTTTTTTTGGGGGGGATGGTGTCTGCGCCCTGGCCCGCTTGGAGTGCTGCTGTGTTGTGCTTCATGTGGAATACTTTGAGCCTGAGGGCTGTGGTGTGTGGTCACTCTCGTCAGATGTGGCCACTGGCAGGGTGGTTGCCGAAGGGACAGGAGCTGGACCCTGAGCCATTGCCAGCTGAATGGCTGAAGTCACTGTGGAGGACAAAGACTAGACAGTCCTGTGTAGCCCACCCAAGTCAGAATGAATGCCCTCCATGAAGGCAACTACCTGTGCCAACTTCTTGTCATGATCAAGGAAGGCATTCAGTAAAGTAGTCTGACCCACACACAGCTGGCGCAAAAGCTCCACTGCCTCAACACTGAGGGCAGCAGGGGAGACAGGGGCAGGGGCAGCGGTGCCTGGGGGGAAGGACACTCTACCCTTCTGACTGCTGCGGGCACGGGCAGCACTAGTGGAACTAGCCGGGAGGGTGGGCACTGGACAATGTGTGGTGGAAGAAGACGTTGAGGTTGGTGTTTCCGGGCGTGATTCATCAAGGGCACTCCCGTCCCCCTCAGAGGCGCTGGCCACATCAGTGTCAGTGAGCCCATGTGTTGCCATCGAGCAAGATGCCTCATCCCCGGTGTCCGTACCCTGTCCTTCTGTGCCCTCTGTAGATGCTGACAGAGACAGATGTAGGTTCAGTTTAGTGCCATACTCACAAACATCATATGCAACCAAAGCAAACAACTCAAACATGATACCCCCATGTAGCACACCACCCTGTGTGGTCTGCATGTGCAAGCCTCATGCAAAAGTCAGAAGATGCATGGAAACAAGCATAGTTGGCATCAATGACCCATGTGACGTTCACACTGCCAAATAGCTGGCCAGTGCCTCCCAGTTGCCTGACATCCTGATTCCTGTAAGCATACCTACGTGCCTGTAGGTGAGATAGATGTACATCTCAACATGTTGTCACAGTCACATATGGAGTCACTTTAAGGGGACAACACAGATACTGACTCCAGGATGTCCTCATACCATGGCCATGAGCTACTGATGTCCACCATGTTGTGCTTTGAAGCGCAACGACCCTTGCTGTCGGCAGATGTGTAGTTCTCACAATTCCAAAGTCAGACACTGCACACATCGACGTAAGCACACTCAGATGAGGAACACAGCTGTTCACTCCCCGGTGATGTCTATGACACCCATAATGCATGCAGATGGCATGAGGCCACATCTTATCTTGCAATGTCACGGGCCATCATTTTGAACACATGAGAAAGTACATGTAGCAAAAATGCATGTCAGCTGCACTCAACACAGAGGCCACTTACAAGTCATTGCATCACTCTGGAAACATCACAGAGCTCAACACTGGCGCAGAGTTGGGATACATGCAGTCACTCACACCCAAAGTCACCCTTTGCAGAATACTCACCCCCAACTTGCTGCTGATGGGCCCTCAAACGTCCATCCAGCTCTGGCTGTGTCACAGCCAAGATGCGGGCCATTAGTGGTGTCATGCTCCTGCACGACAACTTTCCAGTCCGTGGGAGTAGCCCCAGCGTCATCTCTGCCACGTTTTTGCTCATTCGGCAGATGTCATCCCACCTCTTGTGACAGTGTGTGTGTCGTCGGTTGCAGACACCCAGAGCCCGCACCTTGCCTGCAATGGCCCTCCATAAGGCCTTATGCTGGCGGACTTTGAGCTGCAGGCATGGGAGACAAGAAGAGGCAGTTTCAGGGACACTGGGCCATGTTCCACTCTGTCTCAGGACGGGTGCATGCAAACACTTAGCACAGCTGTACAGAAAGCTTGATCAGAAGCCATACAACATGACACGTAGTACATTTGCATAAGATAATCGGACTGAAATGCATTTAGGTATGAGGGTGGACACAGGACCTGGCCATCTCACACACATGCAGAATGGCAGCAAACAAAGCAATGTGAAGAAGGCCCTCATCTGTGATGCAGCATGTGAGGGAGCAAGACATACATCATGTTGCAAATGATGTTTTGGGGAAGACTCACTGTGTCCAACACTACACACCCCTCAATGTCCTTGGCCTGTGAGTGGCTCACTGTGTCGTGGATGTCACATCTAGGGACATGATCTTACATTCTCACACCCTTCTCACAAGGTCTGTCTTGTGCAATCATCAGGCCTAAGATAGCTCACTGAGAAACAGGGTGGCAGACAACACATATATCTCATACTGTCCATTTACTGATGGATCCGTGTCAAATTGGGCAGTATCTGTGCAGGCCAGGGGGACTCACACTGAGGTTAAACCTGGCCCATCTGAACAATCACATGCATGTACAATATGAGAGGTCAAACAGTGCCTACAAATGCAAGTCAGTACACATTATTAAATCAATGGAAGGATGATGTTTCAGAAGTACATCACTCTGATGTGTCATATGCGATTTTCCACCAAGAGTGTCACCCTCAGGCATTTCAATCTTGTGCATAATGCTCACATATCCATGGTGACGACATGAAAAGTGTACACACATCCTTCAGTACCCTCTGGACGAAACACATTTGTGATGTCCCAAATGAGCATGTGAAGAGCGAATGGACTCTGACATCCATTAGCACAGGCAATGTTTGTTCTGACTTCCACTTTCCAAACCAGCAGTGTCACTGTATGGCTGCAAAGACACTGCACATCCCTCTCATCTTTCAATGCAGCCATGGATCTGTGGTAATAAGGCTACACACCCCATTGCCATGAAGTCAGCATGCCAGGCAGTGTATCACACAAACTTGCACTCACAGGCACATACTACTGCAGAGCAACATCATGTGAGCACTCTTTGCACTCTCCAAATTTCACTCTGAGACACTTACCATTACATCAGGAGCACCATATAGCCTCCCGTAGTGTGTAAGCACCTCGTCCACCAGGACCTCCAGCTCCTCTGTGGTGAAGGGACGGGCCCTGATGTTCTCAGTTCTCGCCATCATTGGGTCCAGGAGACAGGAACAGCAGCAGTTGGGGATGAAGAATGGCAGGCAGCAGTGTCTGGATGCAGTGGAAATGTGTGGCTCTCTCACACACATATATAGCCCTCTGGGGTTGTTTCAATGGTACTCAGCTGCTGCAATTGGTGGTCCAGGTCAGCTATTTTTCAAATGCAACCAATAACCGGCCCCGCGGTAGCGAAGCACGCCTACCGCGATTTTCAAAAGTGCATTCCACTAGCACGATTGCGGTTCCCATTGGCTGAATGGGCATGGGCAATGGCGGTGTCACACCGCAGGGCCCAGGCGGTCGCTACCGCAATCGTGCATCTTACAATTGTATCCAATGACCGGCCCCGCGGTAGCGGAGCACACCTACCGTGAGTTTCAAAAGTGCATTCCACTAGCGCGATTGCGGTTCCCATTGGCTGAATGGGCATGGGCAATGGCGGTGTCACACCGCGGGGCCCAGGCGGTCGCTACCGCGATTTGGCATCTTTACATTGGTGCCAATGACCGTGATTGCTGTGGCGGTGCACGCTTAGGGCACCTATGGACACATCATGCTGTAGCAATGGCAATGGACAGTTCTCATTATTGAACACTCCACACTTACAATGAGTCATGGCACCAGATTGTTAAATTGAATGCTAGTGTGACATTCTACTCACTGATGTCTACACATGCCATGTCAGTGCACTGGAGTACATGCAATGGCATGTAGTCCCTCACATGTCACTGATGATGTTGTTGTGCATGTACACAGATCTTTTGTGTGATGGACTCCCAAATATGGGGACATGTCAATGTGTGAGATGGCTAAGCAACACACAGTGATGATGGACTGACTACTCAATGTGCCTACTTCACTGTGTAGATTGCTGAACTCATGTTGATACTTGATCTTCATGCACACACTGTACTCATTGTGTCGTTAATGTGTGCCCTGTCCGACTCACGCAAGAAGGTGTGGCAGGTACAGCAGCTACGTAGGAGACAGCGGTGTTAGTGTTTCAGACATGTGCTGTGTCAAGTACTCTCAGGGCTGGTGACACAAGATGTCGGAATGTCCCATTTCACATTCACATAGTCTGAATCTGTCTCGGGTGCACTCAGTTCGTACATACTGATCACGTATACAACTACTTGGGGTCAAGTTGTCTCTGCATGTGACTTGTTTTGTAAGCTGGTGTGTCAGGCCAGTCATCATTGGCGCTGTGTCAGTCAAAATGTCAGATGTTGGACACATCTCATGGGTGAATTGAATTGACAAGTGTCCCCTTTTATCTCATGTAGGAGGCGACCAAATGTGCACCGGCCATTCACCTTGCTGGCGGACATGGAGGATGTGGACATCATCCGTAAGTTCCGGTTGGATCTGCAAAACCTCCAAGACCTATGTGCTCAGTTGGAGCCCCATCTGAGGCCTCGCAGGACATATCCAACTGCTGTGTCACCAACATGTAAGGTGATGGCGGCCCTGCATTTCTTCGCAACTGGTTCGTTCCAGTACACGGTGGCCAGCGCAGGTGGGATGTTGCAGGCAATGTTCAGCATGGTGCTACGGGATGTCCTGTCCGCTATGATGGTATACAAGGACACTTACATCCATTTTCCACGGAGACGGAATTGCCAGCTGTGAAGGCTGATTTCTATGACGTTGCCCACATCCCTAATGTAGTTGGTGCCATTGACTGCACCCATGTTGGACTGGTTCCGCCACAAGCACGGGAGCACATCTACAGGAATAGGAAGCATACCCATTCCATTAATGTGCAGGTTGTATGCCAGGCAGATATGATCATCTCACATGTCTGTGCCAGATTCCCTGGCTCAGCCCACGACGCCTACATCCTGCGTAATAGCATCGTACCACAGATGATGGCAAATCTGCATCCTGACCGTGCGTGGCTTGTAGGTGAGTTAGCTGAGTCAAGTATTGTGCTGTATGTGTGACATGCTGTCCGCAACTACAGTCATTTTACTAAATTGTTCTGTGTGTCTGGCACCTAGGTGTCTCTGCATATCCCAACCGGCCCTTGTTGCTGAGCCCACTGCGGAATCCCAGGACCCCGGGTGAAGTCCGCTACAATGAGGCCCATGGGAAGACACGTCGGGTGGTGGAGTGGACTTTTGGGCTTCTCAAGTCTTGATTTCGGTACCTGGACAGGACCGGAGGTGCACTGATGTACTCTCACCAAAAGGTGTGTCAGATCGTGGTAGCATGCTGCATGCTCCACAACCTTGCCCTGCGCCAAGAGATCCCCCTGATCCTGGATGATGATGAGCAGCAGATGCCCCCGCCTGCAAACTCACACATGTCCAGTGACGAGGATAGTGGAGAGGAGGAAGGTGCCGACCTGCAGCACCAGCTCATCGACCGCTACTTCCCTTGAAGGTGAGTGACATTGTACAACAGTGCCATTGTATGGTGTTTTTGTAGTTGATGGAAATGCCTAGGGGAGCTATGTGACAGCTGCCTGTTGTTGGCTCTGTGCTGAGGGCTGATGTTTCTGGGACAGGGTAGTTATGCACAGCTGCCTGATGTCTATGTCGATATCGTTGTTCATTGTAATGTGTGCAGGTTGGAGTACCTTGATGACAAGTGTTGTGTAATGGGTGTGATGCCATCAACTGACAGGTGAATGTTGTTCTCTTGTGTTTTCCTAGGTCCCTTCAGCCTCTCAATGCCTCGCAACAATCAGTGCACCTGGTACATTGTAATCTGAGTCAAGATTGTACATCCTGTGATAAACATGGAGCTGACACGAAAACATAGGTGTGCAAAGAGTGTTTATTTACAATAAGTACATGTGACAGGGAAGTTATTATTTGCAAATAGGTGGTAAGTGAATCAATGAGTTGTCAGTGATGGTAGACGAGACAATAGAGTAGTCACCACATTGATGTGGTGACACAGTTCAACAGACGCCTGCCATCAACATGGCAGTGTGGGTAAAGATAGTCAACAAAGTCAATGGTAAGGTGAAGAGAGGTGCCATCATGGCTGGCTCTTTGACTCGCGTTTGGCTGGTGCTTTGCCACGTGATCCTCCCTTGTTTTTCCTCGGACGGCCCCTTGAGCATTTGGCAGGGGGGCCTATGCTGCGGGATCAGAGGTGTCTGAGGACACATCCTGTTCCAGCTCACACGTCTCTGTGGCTGCAGGTGAGGAGGTGGGACTGTCATCCTGCGGACCACTGGAGGGAGGTTGAGCTGTCCTTTGGGCCGCAGGCGGGTCCCTCAGGACACCCACAAGCTGACCCAAGAGGTCCACGATTTGGCCCATGCACGTGTCTATGGACCTCAGCAGCAGGCGGAGCTCACGCGATTCTTCCAGAACCTGGCCCGTGTGTCCCTGGGCTTGTTCGTATGTCCCAAGGACTCTGGCGATGTTGGCCAGGGCTTCGGTCCCAGTATCCTGTTGATTTTGTCACCCAGTTGCCCTCCCACCTGCCCTGCTGTCCCGGACCTGTGGCATCGCCACTCGACGTACCCGCTGACTCTCCCTGCCCTCCTCAGATTGTGGGGTGGGTATCCTCTGAGGCAGGGACAGTGTTGCAGGCAGAACTGGTGGTGGTGGTGGTGGTGGCAGCCGCACAAGTCGTTACAGCAGTGGTCAGCGCAGTTGTTGTTGCTGAGGTGGTGGTGGTGAGGACAGTGGGGGCCTGGGACCTGCTGCGCCCTGGCACGCCAGATGGGCCAGCTTCTGTGTCCGCATCCGAGGAATTTAGGGAGTCTGCATCTGGGCCTCCATGTTCCGGGGGGGGAGACTGGCTCTGCAGGTTGGTGTTGTCATCTGCAGCAGTCAATTCTTGGTCACCTATAGAACAGAGAAGAAATGGTCATTGAAGTGTAGCCCACAAGCTTGGTGTTAGATTTTTGGATGTTACGTTATGCACCACACAGTTTACATTGAGATCACTTTGTATGGCTGCACGGTACTGAGCATCATGACATGATGTGTAGGTACCTACATTACTTGTCCATGGTGTGACATGTCAATAGATACCATGCTCCACGTACAGATTGTGTGATTACAAGGACATGTCGTCATCTAACGACTAGCAGCACAACAACTTTTTGTGAGGCATCTTTGGGGCATATTCTCAAGGACTTATCGATGATTTATCGGTACTTTAGCACCGCAAAAGTGGCGATAGACTCATCGCCCCATTCTCAAGCTGATGCAAACTGCCGATATCGCCAGTTTACCAGCGATAGCTGCCGCAAAAAACATCGCCACGGATGAGTGCGACAACTAACGCTAATGATATGCAGAGTAGGCGTTCCAGTGCAAAAACTCACGAAAACACAACTTCGCGAGATTTTCAACGACCAACCAGATCTGCGATGCGAATCAAGAACAGGCGATAAGGCACGTTAGCAGCAGGGATTTAACACCTGCCTTTTGCTGGTGTTAAGCAGGACGACTACCTGCAGTATGAAAGGGAGCCCAGCCCAGAGCCACATCTGAAGACCAACACATGTCATGGAGCCAATGATCATGCAGCTCTGAGAACCCAGAGGGCCACAACACCCACCGCCACCACTCCCAGGCCCCCCCCCCGGACCACTCCCCCCGGATTTCCACCTAGGCAGTGCAGGACAGCGGACGACCCAAAAACGCACCAGCCCCAGAGACTCAATGCCAGAGGAAGCCATTGGCCAACACAGGCTCAAAAGGACAACCATCCACTGCATCCTGACCCACATTGCCCACAGGCTGACGGTACCAACACAGCGGACAACCCACATCCCCCCGCAGACAAAGCTGCTGGCTGTGCTGCACCTGTTGGCCCCTGGTCTTCCAACCAACAACTGCCGGAGTCGGAGGAATCTCACAGCCAGCCCCATCAAACTCCCTCACACATGTCATGGATGCATGTCCACAAAAGCAACGGCAGGCCCCTGTATCCGCACCACACAATAGTTCCAATTCGTGGTGTACCTGCGCAACCAACCCCAACGCCAGCCGTGCTAGACACCTCCGTGCCCCAGAACCAAGATCATAGTAACCGAAATGTGGGTGCGCCAGGTCATGAAGTCCAGTAGTCAACAGTAGTGTAAAAACAGAACTTTATTACAAATACACAAACAAACAAAACGAAAAGCTCAGCCAACGTGTTCCATTCCCAACGGGGAACTTCAACAGGGCAACATGTCTTCAGAAACCTGTGGGAGAAATGGTGACAATGGTCAAAGTTCCGTATAGTCACATGCCTAATCTGGAACAGTGTACTGCACTTGGACAAACCGGAATGCTCACAGGCATGATAAACCATGCATGAGAAGACCGTAACAGAACTACGTGTGGCCGTAACCGTCGTAGGAATGAAGAGGAAGGTAACGACCACATGAACTGCTGTTACGGTCACATCATGCAGGACTCATCATACCTGAAAGCATCAAGGTGTGTGTCAGCTCGATACCCCTGCCCCTCACTCCCCCCACACTGCGCAGGAACATCTTGAGACCACGCAAGGGAACTACGCCAAAGCTGGCGTCACGCACGTGTTGGGGGCAATTCACAGCACAGGTGTATGACTAGTGCCCCCTGCTGACACTGCTCACAATCACTGCAACAGCAACCACACGCATGCCATCACTGTGCATACAGAAGTGGACCACCGTGGCCTGTCCACCAATGTCGTCGCAAACTCCCCAGGCAGTGTGCATGATTCCCACATGTCGGCAAGTCTGCCACCAACCAGCGCTTTGAGGATGGCCCCCATGGAAATGCACTGACCATCGGCAAGTACCAACTGAACACACCACACATCTCGGGCCCGATTCACAGAACGAACTTACGTCAAAAACGTAAAGTTAGTACCTTTTGGTATTCACAGAATACACTTACTCATTTTGGTATTCACAGAATACACTTACTCATTTGGTATTCACAGAATACACTTACTCATACTAACTTTATGTCCGCACTCGGGCCTGAGATTCCGGCCCGGTGGTGGAGATTCCGGCCGCTTGTGGAGATTCCGGCCCGGAGGTGGAGATTCCGGCCCGGAGGTGGAGATTCCGGCCGCTTGTGGAGATTCCGGCCGCTTGTGGAGATTCCGGCCGGTGGCGGAATCTCCACAACTGGCCGGAATCTCCACAAACGGCCGGAATCTCCACCTCCGGGCCGGAATCTCCACAAACGGCCGGAATCTCCACCACCGGGCCGGAATCTCCGGCCCGAGTGCGGACATAAAGTTAGTATGAGTAAGTGTATTCTGTGAATACCAAAATGAGTAAGTGTATTCTGTGAATACCAAAAGGTACTAACTTTACGTTTTTGACGTAAGTTAGTTCTGTGAATCAGGCCCCTCAACTCCACAATCCCCCAAATCACAACTGTGGGAATGCACACGTCACCAATCCATCACCAAAGTGACTACTGGATGTGTCACAGTCTGCGCCACAACCTGCCCATAGGCCTACACACACGTGGCCGACCACCTTCAATGTGCACATTCACACTGGAGACGAGGTGGCTACGTCCCAAACCAACCCACGCACATCACGTCATCGCATGCAGGGTCGTGTCAGCAAGGGCGGCACCCCCCCACCCAGCCATGAGTCCGCTGCTGTGACCGGTGGTGCCTGCGCGATCCTGTGTGCCTGCTGCACCCCAGCCCTGGTCCCCAGACCGGTCCTCCGCCCAGCGATGACTGGCCGCCCCTGCGCACCCAGGCCTCAATGCTCACCTGCTGCCACCGGCATGTCTCCAAGAGGGTCCACCACGTGCTGGTGCATCCTCCTCAGCCGATCCCTGGATTCCGCACCACAGGCCCCCAGCGCACCCTGCGGCACCGCACCGCGGAGTCATGTGTGTGCTGACTGCTGCCTGCGCGTACACTGCGGTCCAGCAGGGCACACTGTTCAATTTGAGTCTTGATTCGCTGGACGCCGTATCGAGGCCAACGCATCATCGCAGGCTGCACACCCGCTCAGCTCTTCAGGTGCCACTAACCCTGTGCAACGCAAGTCACCATCACGTGGCGGTAGGCCCCTGCCAGCCGCAGTGCAGCGGGTGCCACTGACCCTGTGCAACGCAAGTCATCGTCACGTGGCAGTAGGCCCGTGCGGGCCGCAGTGCAGCGGGTGCCACTGACCCTGTGCAACGCAAGTCATCGTCCCGTGGTGGTAGGCCCGTGCGGGCCGCAGTGCAGCGGGTGCCACCAACTCAGTGCGCCACAAGTCATGGACCCTTCATGATTGGGTCTCGTGGTGCGGACGCCATCATGTCGTCTCCGGCAGTGGGGAATGTGACGTGCTAGGCCCCTTTTATTGGCAGGGTCACATGTCCTGTGACGCCTGTGCTGGGGGTGTGGTGTGGGTGTGAAGCAGCCCTCAGGGAGTGGCTGTGGCATGCTGACAACTAGACCAGTGATCATCAGATCACTACAGGGAAGACCTGGGACATATAGCTTTGTCCCCCCCCCTCTGAGCGTAAGCAGAGTGGACTGGCCTGGCGTATGGCAGGCCAGTGTAGGGGTGGGAACAATGAGCCTGGGGCTCTGGGCGTGCTTCAGTTCTGGGCTGGACATGGAGGTAACTGATGCTTGTTTCTCTGTTGTAGTGTCTACGCCACCCGGAACGCAATCGGCAATGTTGCACTCTGTGACTCAAGTCCCACGACATGAGCAACATGGACGTAAGGTGGAATCACTGACCCTACATTCATCCATACTCTCATACTTGAATGATCAAAGGCATGACACATCTGTGCGATTCTGAATGTTTAATTCACATCCAGTGGAGTGTTGCAGCTGGAGCAGTACAGGGCCATGCAAACCCCACTTCACATTATTGGCCCGTGGAGGGCCAGCCAGAGTCCTTCAGGGAATGACAAGTACATCGGAAGAGGAAGAGTTCAGTCCGCAGTATGATCGCTGTGTCATTGGTAACCAAACAGAAAATGGCAGTCCATGTCGAGGTCCAAGGTGAGTGTCGTAGAGTGTATAGGGGGACAGTGGAAGGTGATGATGCAAAGGGCAGAACCAAGCAGAAACAGGCCATATGGCGGAGATGAATGCTACTGCCTCCTCCTTAACAGTAAGGTTGATTCACCCGCATCTTCGTCCTCTGATGTCACATGTGCCTCACACGTGGGTGGTGGTGGATTGCCTGCCGCACTGTGAGGCACTGACACATCAGGGGGCGGAGATGTGGATGTAGAAGCAGCAGCAGCATTCATCTGCGCAAGGCCTTTTAGGCAGCAATGCCATGATGATGTGCTGCAGGGCATGGAAGGTCCCAGCCACATCTCGCTGGTGTGCAGCCGTGGCAGCCATTCTTTCCGCTGTCATCCGCTCCATGTTCTCCATGAGCCCCCGCATCTGTCCCAACTCCCGGCTGACATCGCTGGAGCCACTCTGACTGGACAGTTGTTCTTGTCTCAGTATCATGACTCCAGCGATGTCAGCCATGGATCGTTGGAGAGCATGGAGCGGACTGTGGGTGTCCGTTAGGGACTGTAAGTGGTCCCTGATGGTACTCAGACACCCATGTATGGCATCAAGTTTGGCTGCCATGAGGTCGAACCCCACCCGCACCTGATCAGCCATCTTCTCCTGGACCTCTAACACACGGCGTTGGAGGGCCAATGTGTTGTCCGTGGGGGTCCTGGGAGACAGCCGGGGTGGTAGGTGCTTCCTGCTGTGTGGTCTGTGCAGGGGGTGGGGTCTCCTCGATGCAGCTGGGCTGCCCTGCTCCTGGAGGTGAGGTGCCGTAGCTGTCCATGAACTCTTGGAGGGCATCGGTGTCGAAGGTGTGGAGGTCCTCTTCGTCATCAGTGAAGAGCTGTTGGGTCTGCTCTGCAGGAGGTGTTGGTTCTCCCTCTGCAATGTGAAGGGGAGGTGCAGTTTGACATTGTGTTCACATGTATGTGGACGCATTGTACAAGTTTACATACAAACTGCATGACAATGTACATTGTGACTGTTTGGGAGGAGCTGCCTATTTGATGCGGGACAGTGGACATTTCGACAACATCATGGATGTGTGTTTGTACTTGTACATTATCATCTCACATTTCCCTGCTATGCCAAATGTGATTGACCAGTTTCTACACACAAGCGGCACCAGTTGTGTCCTCTGTTCTGTTCTGAACGTGTTGCAGTTTGTACCACATTGTTGTCAATGTTGATGTGCTCTGAATGTCATATGTGTGTGCTGCATTTGGGAGAGTCGCCCCTGCAGCTCTGATTTGGCTGGCCCTTATCCCTTTCAGGCAGTGTGCCTTTGACTTCTATGCTTATACAGTGCTGAGATGTTGCATTCTTAGGTAAATTGGGCTCTTGGTGGGAGTTGGGACTCTGGGGCATGGTTTGTCCGCAGATGTGTTGTTGATGTCAGGGGTTGTTGGTGGATGTGTCAGAGTGTGACCTGCTCCTTTACGGATGTGGTCCACACTCAGCCACCTCGGTGTGGTGGCGTGCACCATGTCATGATGATCGGACTGCAGCCAATGCTAATCGTCATGCAGTGTCCCTTGCATTGTCAGTGTGGCTCACGGACCCGCAGCTTTGCTGGGTTCAGCACATTTGCATAGGTTGGTTGTGAGATAAGTGATGTGTGGGCGGGCCTCCTCTGGGCACATAGTCGACGGGGGCCTACGTGCTGTTTCTATGTGTGCTGCAGTGTGCCAAGGGGATCAGGGACATGATCCAGAGTCATTGTAGGTGTGCACTGTGCTCCGCTTGATTGTGCATGTGTGCCATTGTGCCCATCTCCCCCCATCCCCCCAGTCCCTGGTCATTACTCACCCTGTTGCTGTTGTGTCAGGTCATGTTGAGCAGTGTCCGGTCCCCCAACTCCTGCCACCGTCTCCCCACTGATGACTGTGGCCACCATTTCCTCCATCTCATCCAGCTCCTCCTGTGGCGCTGGACTCCCACCTCCAGTCTGCATTGCTGCCTTCTGGTTGTTGGCGAGTTTCTGCTTCGTCTTGCGCTTCACATCTTTCCAGCGCCTCTTGAGCTCTTCCATTGTCCTCCTGCATTCACCTTGTCCACGATGGACTGCCATGTTGCATTTTTTGTTGCCAATGACACAGTGGAGATGACGAACAGTTGTTGATGGTGTTCTATCACCTCCGTGATCAGGATCCTGTTTTCCTGCGGACTGAACCGCGTCTTCCTCTTCTTCTTGTCCTTGCCCTTCCCTGTCCCCGAGGCCCCAGGCTGCTCCTCCTGGGGGCCTGTGGGGTTCTGGCCGTCCTCTGTACCTGCTCCGGCTGCCTCCATTGTGCTTCACTGTAGTTTGGTTTTTGTTTGTGTTTTTTTTTTTCTGCTTTTGTAGTGATTTTTCCCGCCTGACGTGTGTGATTTGCAGGCCTGGCGCTGCTTTTTGCTGATTGTCTTATCGCGGTTGGGCCCATCGCAACTTTTTTCGCGTTCGGGTTTGGATTTTCATCGCCGTCCCGGTAATGTTGTCGTGGACATTTGAGGCGTTATCGGGAGACTATCGCATGTTACCGCCGTGTTGAGAATACGACGTTAAACCGGAGTTATTTTCCTGCGATAGGCAGCGATCTGAAAACTTGCGTCAACCTATTTTGGCAATGTTTATTGCACGTTCTTGAGAATATGCCCCTTTGTTGTTTGCTCTGCATGGAAGACCTTCATTCTGGGCATGTACTAGCCATTGTTGTCTCATGCATCCCTCTGTCATATCATGTTCTTTGCTTTATTTTTGAAAATGAGCATGCTTGTTTTGTTTTCATATGGGCCTTGATGCTCTGCCACCATGGAACTTAAACATAGTATTCACTGCTGTGCATGATTGTGCCCTGAGTTACTTCAACATGTGATTGGGTGAGTCAAACTTTAATTTCTGTGACAGTTACATACGCTAAGCTGTCTGCACACTGGAAGTGGCTATTGGATCTCTGCCAAGTTGGGTGGGATGTGAGGGCTGGTGTGGTCATATGGCTCCATGCTTTTTGAGGGGAATGGCAGGATGCATGCACTGTCTACCTACCTGTTCTGTGACACAGTTGAGGGGTATTGCTGACACATGTTTCTGGGTGTGGGGGAGTGTTCCATCTTGATGAGCTGTGGGACAAGGGGGCCTGGTGGGAGTTGTAGTGCTGGCTTTCCACCCACAAACACCCCTCCCTGTTAAGATGGCTACCTACCTGTTAGGTGGAGGTGATCAATGCAATGGCTGCCACATGCTTCAGGGTGTGGGGGAGTGCTCCATCTTGCTGAGCTGTGGGACAAGGGGGCCTGGTGGGAGTTGTAGTGCTGGCTTTCCACCTACAAACACCCCTCCCTGTTAAGATGGCTACCTACCTGTTAGGTGGAGGTGATCAATGCAATGGCTGCCATTTGCTTCTGGGTGGGGTGGGGTGGGTGCTCCATCCTGGTGTGCTTTGGGACAAGGGGGCCTGGTGGGAGTTGTAGTGCAGGCTTCCCAAACACAACCACCCCCTCCCTGTTAAGATGACTACCTACCTGTTAGTTTGATGAGGGGAATGCAATGTCTGCCACTTGCTTCTGGGTGGGGTGGGGGGAGTGCTCCATCCTGGTGTGCTTTGGGACAAGGGGGCCTGGTGGGAGTTGTAGTGCAGGCTTCCCAAACACAACCACCCCCTCCCTGTTAAGATGGCTACCTACCTGTTAGCTTGATGAGGGGAATGCAATGTCTGCCACTTGCTTCTGGGTGGGGTGGGGAGTGCTCCATCCTGGTGTGCTTTGGGACAAGGGGGCCTGGTGGGAGTTGTAGTGCAGGCTTCACATACACAACCACCCCCTCCCTGTTAAGATGGCTACCTACCTGTTAGTTTGATGAGGGGAATGCAATGTCTGCCACTTGCTTCTGGGTGGGGTGGGGGAGTGCTCCATCCTGGTGTGCTTTGGGACAGGGGGCCTGGTGGGAGTTGTAGTACAGGCTTCACAAACACAACCACCCCCTCCCTGTTAACATGGCTACCTACCTGTTGGTTTGATGAGGGGAATGCAATGTTTGCCACTTGCCTCTGGGTGGGGTGGGGGGAGTGCTCCATCCTGGTGTGCTTTGGGACAAGGGGGCCTGGTGGGAGTTGTAGTGCTGGCTGCCTGTACACATGCAACCCTGGGAATGTTGCTAGCTACCTTTCGGGTGATTCAGAGGGAGTGAATGTTAGATCTGTGAGACATGTGTTGGGGAGTGTGTGGTGCACATGGATGCATTTGGGCCTAGGAGGTGTAGCTTTGTGGTTGTGCAAGACAGTACATAGCAGTGTGATGGTGGACATTTGTTGTTACTTACCAGCCTCCACTCCCCCGGGTATTCCTGTGAGACTCTCTGGATGCAGTATGGCAAGCACCTTCTCCTCCCATGCGGTGAATGTTCTTGGTGGAATGGGAGGGCCACCGCCAGTCCTCTGAGCCAGCTCATGGTTCTTGTTGTTCCTCTCTTTCACCTTTTTCTTGAGGTCATGCCACCGCTTCACGATCTCATTCTTGTTGCTTGGGACAGTCCCTACTGCATTGACCTTGCGGACTATCCTTTCCCACATTAGTGTTTTGGTGGCTAATGGTGTCTGTTGGACCATGCTTCCAAACAATTGTGGTTCTACTCTGATTACCTCGTCTACCATGACTGACAACTCATTGTCAGTGAATTTGGGCATTTTCTTCTGTGCCATGGTGTGTGGTGTGCAAAGGGGTTGAAAGTGCAGGTGTGAGAGTGGTTGGGGTGATGTAAGTGGTGTGTGTGTGTTGTTGTGCTGGTGAGTTGTGTGGTGGTTTGCTGTAGGCTTGGTTCCTTCAGTATTGGAGTATTGCAAAGGATTGTGGTCAGGGAAGGGGCTGGTTTTATACTCAGGTATGTGGGTGTGTCAAAATGGTGTATTGATGTCAGGTGTGTTGTGTGGGTTGACCTGGGATTTGTGGTTTTTTAACTTGCCATGGGGATGTGTCATTGGGGTGTATTTTTTTTTTTTTGGGGCTGCGGCAAGTTGCTGGGTACACTTGGTGGGCATGTTGTGTGTATTTTTTGTTCGGACGCTATGAATTTTCCGGAGCGGACGCGGCGGTGGCTATACGGCCGCCCTTCCGCCGGCTCTCCCATTCATCACTGGTTGCGATCGCGGCGGTCGGAAACAGCGGATCGTTCCGCTGTCACCTCAATGGTATCCTAATTCCACGTGCGGTCAATCCGCTGGCCGTGCGGCGGTTTGGGCTTTTTCCGCCACGAATCCGACTGCCGCGGACGGATTTTCACCTGCTCCGCACGCTACCGGCGGTCTTTCCTGTCATCGTTCCGCCGCGGTCGGATTTTCCTGGCGGTTGAGCCTAATCGGACCGCCGGTTTTCACGCGGTACATGCGGACGGTTGATTCCCGCTACCATGGCGGTCCAGGTGCTTTTCCGCCCGCCATCGTAATCAGCCCCCTAGTTGGAATACAAAGGCTTTAAATATATGGTTGCGTTGCAGAAGCTTTCCAACATGCGGGGATGTCGAGTAGAAGGGTGGATGGGGGGCATAGACAGGGATATTCACAAAAGTGTGATCCCAAGCCCCGGAGCTTCTTTGGGGAGCTCCAGCTCGGCGGCCATCTTGTACATGTGTATGTGATGTATGTTTTTTTGCATAAGTATTGTTTATGTTTTTTAATATATGTGTTACATTTTTAGTAGTTATCAATTTTATTTTAATAAAATTTTGCGATTTTTAGTTCCTAGTGGGTTGTGGGTTTATAAGGGAATAGGGTGGGAAGTAATTTAATTATAACAAATTAATGATTATTTTTTATTTATTAATATTTATTTACTTGAGATTTTATAGTGTTAATTGTGGGAAGTAATTTATTTGTAATTAATTTTTAATTGGTTGCTAATTAATATTAATTAATTAATTGGTAATTAATTATGGTAATTGTGCAATTTTTTTTAGGTGCAGGTTGTGGGGTTTATAGGGGTAAAGGGTGGGAAATAATTTTTGATTAATTAATAATTAGTTGTTAATTTATATTAATTAATTTATTGAAAATTAATTAGGGAAATTGTGTAATTGATTTTAGGTGTGGGTTGCGGGGTTTATAGGGCTAAAGGATGGGAAGTAATTTATGTTTAATTAATTAATAATTAGTTGATCATTATTATTAATTACTTGATTGATATTTAATTAGGGTATTTGTTTTTTTGTGTGGGTTTTACTTTTATAGGGTAAAGGGAGGGAGTAAATTAATTTTACTTACTTTATAATTGGTTGTTAAATACTATTAGTTTTTTAATTGAAAATAAGTTTTAATTTTGTAATTAATTTTTTACAGTTTAAATTTAGCTGCGCGTTGTGGGGATTATAGGGGTAAAGGGTGGGAAGTTAATTAATTTTTATGAGTTTTAATTTGTTTTTTAATTAATAATATTTCTTTAATTGGTAATTAATTATGTTAATTATGGAAGTACATTTTTTAAATTTAGATGTGGTTTGTGAATTGTGTGGTGTTATAGGGTAGAAAATAAAAAAGTAAATTTATGTAATAATCAATGTTTTTGTTTCTAAATAATTTGTAATTAAACATATTTATTTGTTTGAAAATTATTTTTTATTTTATTTAATATATTTGTAGGTATTTGTCATATGTATTTAACATTATATATTTTTAAATTTTTTTAAATATTAAATATATTTGTATTTACATTTTTAACATATTTTTATTTTTTTATTTAGTTTTTTAAATATTTTTGTTGTTAATATTTTGTTTGTTTTTAATTTTAAACTGACTGTAGTGAGAATATTAATTGTTACCCCTCAGCACTCCAACACTTTCCCTACTGTTGCACTCATTGGAGTAGGAATAGTAAATTTTATCCTGCCACTATCCAACACTTTCCCTACTGTTGCACTCACTAGAGTGGGAAAAGAAATTTTACCCCTCCGCTATCCAACACTTTCCCTACTGTTGCACTCATTGGAGTGGGAATAGTAATTTTTACCCCTCCGCTATCCAACACTTTCCCTACTGTTACAATTATTGGAGTGGAAATAGTAATTTTTACCCCTCTGCAATCCAACAATTTCCCTACTGTTGCACTGACTGGGGTGGGAATATTAATTTTTACCCCTCTGCTTTCCAACACTTTCCCTACTGTTGCACTGATTGGAGTGGGAATAGTAAATTTTATCCCGCCACTATCCAACACTTTCCCTACTGTTGCACTCACTGAAGTGGGAATAGTCATTTTTACCCCTCCGCTATCCAACACTTTCTCTACTGTTACACTCACTGGAGTGGGAAGAGTTATTTTTACCTCTCCGCTATCCAACACTTTCCCTACTGTTGCACTGACTGGAGTAGGAAATTGAAGTTTAAAGATTTTTTATATAGTTTAATGTTTTTATTTATTATAAAATGATTTTTTATTAGATTTTATGTTATTCGTATATATATATATTTATATATATATGTGGACTTTTTTACAGGAGCATGTATCGGGACTCCCATCGTATATCAAAGATACTGGGGATTTCCTCAGAAAACTTCAATCTATTAAGTGGGACACTGATTGTTTCTTTATTGTTATGGACATTACTTCATTATATACCAGTATCCATCATAATGATGGTATTGAGGCGGTCAAGCATTTCCTAGGGCAGCGACAAATACAACTGTATGAACATAACCGAATGATTGTAACCATGATCGAAATTTGCCTGAACAATAACTACTTCCTTTTTAACAAAGAGGTATACCAGCAGCTGAGAGGAGTAGCTATGGGGCATGCTTCTCCCCCAGCTACGCATGTTTAAATGTGGGCTGGTGGGAGGAGCATGTCCTCAGAGAACAACACAAAGCCATGTACGATACTCATGTTCTACATTGGTGGAGATTTATTGACGATGTGTGTGTAGTATGGAAGGGTTCCAGGGAATCCGCAGAAATATTTGTTAATTCCATCAACACTAACACATTCAGGGGCCGATTCCGATTAGGGCCGGAAAACATACCGACCGACTCGGTACGGGAATTTAGGCCGACCGACTCGGACCGGTGCCGTACGACCCGGGTAGTACGATGAAATGCATGTGAAATCCGACCGACTCGGACGGAATACAAAACGACCGACCGAGCCGGACGTAAACAAGCCATCCGGCCGGGAAATCACGCGAAACGAACCGACCGACACGCACCCGGATTGAACCCGAACGAAACGTACCCGCGAACTCCGACCCGCGTAGTACGATGCTGTGCGTGCAAAACACGACCGAATCGCCCGGAGCACAAGCCGTACGACCGACACGTATACAAAACCCAGCCGAAGCAACCCAATACTCCGCGACCGACTCGTACGCCGCATATGAAACCTAGCTGACACACAGCGGGAACGAGTCGGACAAGATCGCACAAGACAACTGCAGCGTCCTACTCGGACACAAGAACGACTCCTACATGCACCAAAAACACCAAGGATTTTTTTTTTTTAAAAAGGGCCAAACAAGCAACCACAAAGCCAATAAATACAGGGAGGAAAAAAAAATGGAACAAGGACACACCTCCAACTCCATCTACATAAAAGCCACAAATCCCTACCAATATCCTTTCAAATTCCACTGACCTGCCAGCACAGAACACCATCACACAGCAACCACAGACACACTCACAGCCCATACATCACACAAGCCACACACCATTACCACACCTACAAATAGCACCCTCACACACACCCAGCTAAACCTACACTCACACCCCCCCACTTGCACACACACATCAATCACCACCACCACCCATCACCATGCCCCCAAAGAAGAATCATACGTTCACAGACAGTGAATTGGAAGTCATGGTAGATGAGATCCTCAGGGTAGAGCCACAGTTGTTTGGTACATTGGTACAACAGACCCCCATGTCGCAGAAAACCAAGATGTGGGCGAGGATTGTCGACAGGGTGAACGCACAATCACCATGTTTGCGCACAAAGGAAGACATCCAGAACAGGTGGTATGATGTGCGCAGGAGGGTCCGGGACCTACTCAAAAGGACTACCTCCTCAGCCAGCACACCGGCAGTGGCCCTCCTGCAAAACCAGTATACCTCAGGCCCTGGGAGGAGAAGGTGCGGGCCATCCTACCACCAGTGAGCGTATACGGACTAACAGACATCCCAGAGCCTGGTGAGTACACAACTAATATACACAATATGGTGTGACAACACACACACATCACAGTCAAGGGGATAGGCAAACCATGCACCCTTAGCAAATACACAGCAACCAAAAGATATTCATCCCAAGATGTGAATGCTAGTCAGACAAACACAATACCTGCCATCTCATAGTGATATGTAACTGTGTCATGACATGTACAAACCTAACAACAAATACAGCAAGGCAGTGGCACAAATAGAACCAACAAACACTCCCAGATATTTACCCACCACTAGAACACCACCTCACAGGGAAGCTCACTGAAAGGAAGGAATTCTGTGTATGCTGGTGAAGTCAGTGTAGCCAATAGTATGATGGGAGTGGTAGTCACAGATATTGGTCACACCCACTATTGGCCCATCAACACCACTCTGAACCATGCTCACATCACAGGGAGTGGAAAACAACTGACAAGATGGCTGACACTGGGTACTGCTGGGGGGAGCACAAGGCCCTGATGGGAACTGGGTACCAACAAACAACAGGACCACACTGTCAGCCATCTTGTCATTGCTGTCACACTTACACACAGTGAAGTCCACTCAAAAGGAAGGAAGTATGGGCATGCTGGGAAGGGGGTGTAGGCAATAGCATGATGGGAGTTGTAGGCACAGATATTGGTCAGCCTCACAATTGGCCCATCAACACCACTCTGAACCATGCTCACATCACAGGGAGTGGAAAACAACTGACAAGATGGCTGACACTGGGTACTGCTGGGGGAGCACAAGGCCCTGCTGGGAACTGTGCAACAACCAACAGCAGGACACCACTGACTGACATCCTGAAAGACAACTTGCACTCCCTGCAATGGAAGTACGTTCCATGGTGGGGTATCTGGCTGGGTGGGAAGGAGGACTCACAGCACTGACCATAGTTACAAGCACCTCCCCTCACACACCCCCTCAAAACTAACTCCACATAACCCACCTGGGAGAATGCAATGCCTCACATCCTAACTGAAGATCCCACAAAGAACCACCACCCTGGGTTATGCTGTGTGAAGCATAGGGCCACTCTTGGGACTTGTAACCAAACAACTGCCAGGACAACACTCCCAGCCATCCTGTCAGCACAGGCACCCCACCCCACAGGGAAGCAGAGTCAAAAGGAAGGAAGGATGGGCATGCTGGGAAGGGGGTGGAGGCAATAGCATGATGGGAGTTGTAGGCACAGATATTGGTCAGCCTCACAATTGGCCCATCAACACCACTCTGAACCATGCTCACATCACAGGGAGTGGAAAACAACTGACAAGATGGCTGACACTGGGTACTGCTGGGGGAGCACAAGGCCCTGATGGGAACTGGGCACCAACAAACAACAGGACCACACTGTCAGCCATCTTGCCATTGCTGTCACACTCACACACAGGGAAGTCCACTCAAAAGGAAGGAAGTATGGGCATGCTGGGAAGGGGGGTGTAGGCAATAGCATGATGGGAGTTGTAGGCACAGATATTGGTCAGCCTCACAATTGGCCCATCAACACCACTCTGAACCATGCTCACATCACAGGGAGTGGAAAACAACTGACTAGATGGCTGACACTGGGTACTGCTGGGGGGAGCACAAGACCCTGCTGGGAACTGTGCAACAACCAACAGCAGGATACCACTGACTGACATCCTGAAAGACAACTTGCACTCCCTGCAATGGAAGCACGTTCCATGGTGGGATATCTGGCTGGGTGGGAAGGAGGACTCACAGCACTGACCATAGTTACAAGCACCTCCCCTCACACACACCCTCAACACTAACTCCACATAACCCACCTGGGAGAATGCAATGCCTCACATCCTAACTGAAGATCCCACAAAGAACCACCACCCTGGGTTATGCTGTGTGAAGCACAGGGACACTCTTGGGACTTGTAGCCAAACAACTGCCAGGACAACACTCCCAGCCATCCTGCCAGCACAGGCACCCCACCCCACAGGGAAGCAGAGTCAAAAGGAAGGAAGGAAGGATGGGCATGCTGGGAAGGGGGGTGGAGGCAATAGCATGATGGGAGTGGTAGTCACAGATATTGGTCAGCCTCACAATTGGCCCATCAACAACACCCTGAACCATGCTCACATCACAGGGAGTGGAAAAGGACTCACAAGATGGCTGACACTGGGTACTGCTGGGGGAGCACAAGGCCCTGCTGGGAACTGTGCAACAACCAACAGCAGGACACCACTGACTGACATCCTGAAAGACAACTTGCACTCCCTGCAATGGAAGCACGCTTCATGGTGGGATAACTAGGCTGGGGGGAGAAGGAGGCCCGGATGGCAGGCAAATACCACCAATGCTGGTCATGCACACACCTCAACATTCACATTGACATGCCACAGGTTGGCAGGACAATGTGCTACACCAATATCACTCTCTGACTGTCACAATTTAGGAGAATGCAATGTCCAGGCCCACATCCAGAGGTACAGTCACAACTGTCAGGTGTTTGAACAATTGATGCCAGTAGAAACATAACATACAATCTGTGTCTCTCCCCAAAACAGGTGATGATGGGGACACAGCAGCAGACGAGGAGGAGTCCCTGTCCCAGGCTCCGGTGAACACTGAGCTCACTGGTGTGGATCAGCCTCTGCACTCCTCGGATGGCGAAGAACCAGCTGGACCCTCCGGTGTGAGTCATCATGCAGCACCAGCAGGACCAACATCTGCACCCCCTGCAGCCACCCCTCCAACAACTGCCAACACACATGCCACCCCTGCCAACACGGACAGACCAAGGAACACAGATGACAACAGCGCAGGGACCCAGACCCAAACTGGAGCTGGTGACAACGAGTCCAGGAACAACACCCAAGTGGGCCCACGGTCACCTGTGCGTGCCACCGCAGGTCCTGCACGTGTCGCCAGGGGTGGTGGGAGGGGTGGTAGACATAGGTCGCTCTTTGCAGAGGGGTCTGGACTGCATGATGACCCACAACTGGCACGCATCGCGGATGCGTACCAGACTAGCACCGGAGAAGTCAGCCAGGTAGTGGGGATCCTCAAGGACATACAACAGCAGCAGGCTGCCCATCATGCCCGCTTGGACTCCCACATGTCCCGTGTCAAGACACACATGTCACATGTCGAGACACACATGTCACATGTCGAGACACACATGTCTGGCATGGAGTCCAAGTGGGACACATTGGAACAACTGACAGTGGTGCATAGGGACATACTGACATGCCTCCGCCAGATCAGCACCAACATGGCCTCACCTCCCTGTGTGCCCACAACATCTGCTGCTGAAACAACTGCAAATGCCACAGGGAGGGAGGAGGACTCTGGCAGAGAGTCCCCTGCACTGCCGCAACCTACACCTGAGGGTCCCCCCCCCCAAGAAGAGGGGCCGTCCGAGGAGGCCAAACTGAGAGGCCGATGGCCATCTACATCTCCCAGGAAGCCAACACCTGTTCTGGAACTTTTCCTCTGTGTGCAAACTGCACGCCCTGTCGAAGCCAACCCAACTCTCCCACATGACATGGGGAGCTATAGTTGGCCAAATTTATCAGATGACTGTAGACTTTACTCTGGACATTTCAGCTACCAAGACTTCCGAATCACATGGGAACTTTGTATTCCAATTTCTATGTACAGCACCCACCATCCTGTGCACCATCCTCACACCTGTATGTAAATAAACTCACAAATACACCATATCTGCCTCTGTTGTGATTCCAACGTGCTCTCTGTCATGGAGATGGTGATCAGAAAAATGACACTGTGCATGCTAACTGCTACAGCAAGTCCAACACCGTCATGTCAGTCATGGCGACGTGACACATATGAGGGAGACACACCACTAGGGCCACACAACACATACACACCAGGGCCATCAGACTCATCACCTATACTGATGTTGCAACTAAATACAGTGGAATGCACAGACACGCCACCTATTCACAGTCTGTGTCAACTAGACTACAGGTGCAGTAAGCAAATGTCAGTCAGATGTGTGAATACAGACAACGCACATCCCAAAGTGAAGCACAGGTTTATTACACATTTGCAACATGTTGTTTCCACTACAAATGCTAGCTAATCCAACCTGGCTGTGGCCACAAAGTCAAAAAGTGCAGAAGATAGAAAGTCCAGGGGTGTGTGGTACATCACCTGTAGGGAAACGACTGGTTCCACCTTGGAAGTTGAATCATGGATTCGTGGGATCCAAGTTGATCAAACAACTCCGGCAGCACCCTGTGAAGGACAGACATGACACACAGTCAAAACCACTGAAGAACAGCACAGAACGGCAATACTCATGTCTAATACATGTCACGAGATAACTACACAAAACCAAGTTAGCATGTCAACACTGTTGGGCAGTACAGACCACCTGCAAGGACACATCGCTGCACGCATCCAGTCAAGTAGCACATGGCCACACTCAAACAGCACCAGAGCACCACACACACATATCATGCAAACTCAAATCATTGACATTACAACCCTCTGGAGACTCACATTCAGCTGAAGAAATTGGTGATGAGCTGTGTGCGGACATCACCATCATCATCATCATCATCTTCACTGGCATCGTGGCCCAGGCCAGGATCTTCCACAGGTGGCGGACATTGGTCATCGTCATCCAGGATGAGAGGCAACTCCTTCCGCACTGCCAGGTTGTTTAGCATGCAGCAGACGATGATAATCTTGCACACCTTTGCTGGGGCATATGGGAGGGCCCCTCCTGTCTTGTCCAGGCAGCGGAAGCGGCTCTTCAGGAGACCAAAGGTCCGCTCAATCACCCTCCTCGTCCGACCATGTGCCTCATTGTAGCGCATCTGGGCTGGTGTCACAGGGTTCCTGAGGGGTGTCAGCAACCACGGCATGTTGGGGTATCCCGAGTCACCTACAGACAGACAATTGCACATTAGCCGATTTGAAAATGTGTGCGGAAAACAACATAGCAGAACACACACAATGGTACAAAGTCAGTACACACCAACAAGCCAGGCACGCTGGTTTGGCATCTGTGACATCATCCTCGGGATGCGACTACTCCTCATCACGTGGGCATCGTGTGCCGAACCGGGGAAACGGGCACACACATGTATGATGGTCATATCTGCAAGACATACCACCAGAGCATTGATCGAATGGTAATGTTTACGGTTCCGGTATGCCTGCTCATGTGCCTGTGGTGGTATCAAAGACACATGTGTCCCATCAATGGAGCCAATTACATGTGGCATCCTCCCCAGGGCATAGAAGTCACTCTTGACGTCAGTGAGTCGTTGACGTGTTGGGAAATAGATGTACTGGTTCAGGTATCTCAACATTGCCCCCAAAACATTGCGTAGCACACGGCTGAACCTAGTCTGTGACATCCCACCGGCAGTCGCCACAGTGTATTGAAAGGTACCGGTGGCAAAGAAGTGTAGGGCTGCCATCACCTTCACCTTGGGGGTCAGCGCTGTAGGATACGGATGGCCAGGCTGCAAATGTGGGTCCAACCGCACTGCCAAATCCTCAATCATCTGCCTGGTGAAGCGGTACCGTCGGATGCTGTCACGTTCCACCATCGTTGCCAGGTCTGGGAATGGTCGATGGACAGCAGGAGCCCTGCAGTGCATAGGTGAAGAAAGCAACATTGTCAGTCACCCCACCTATGTGCCGTTCACCATACTCAATTTCACATGATACATCATTAACAAACACAAGTACTTGATGTGTGTTTCGTCCTGTTTGGACATATATGGCACCTACATGGACATCATCTAACATCTCTGTTCAACAAGTGTTGACAACAGGTTCCAGGGTGTGCTATGGGAAACCATTAGGCTGTGTCACAGCACCCAGTTACTGCTCTCATGTTCCACACACATACCACAGTGACATGTCTGGACAGATGCTCCACAGGCATCACAGCTCATTGACAGGTAGATTCCCAGGGACCCTGTCTTGCCACATGGACACTGGCATGACATGGCGTATCATGTACACGTCAGAAAAACAAACATGACACCCACAGGTAGTGGCCCCTGTAGCCTCTGCAGGACAGACATGGACGTCTGTGACACACACACACACACACACAACATCAAAGTTCATGCACAAACCACATGTGGAGACTGTCTCCCATTGTGCACATGGAGTCAGAGACATGTGATACATAACATGCACACAGACTGCGGAGGGACATCACTATTGTGGCAATGGGCCACCCTGTGACATACATGCCTTACCACATGTGAGCCTGGGGGTATGTGACATGTCATACACATACACAACCTGGAAATGTGACCATGACACATGCTCCAAAATGAAAAGTTGCACACCACAGTGGTCAGGTGCACAACACACAAAGGACCCTGTCCCCATGAACACGTGCACAGCCTGGGTGTGTCTGCCCCAAGTGCCACCCCAAAAACCACATGTTCACCCACATACACAGATAAGGTTATGCTGCCACACATGCCTTAGATACAGTGTGGACTGGGTGTGGTGTTGTAGGTGTGCCCCTGAGTCCCTGGAAAGTATATGTGGCTGGCATAGGTTCACCAGTGACCAGCATGGTGACATATGCATGTGACCTGTCCAGGGACGCGTTGTAGAGCAATGGACCGATCGGTGTGCCCGGCTGGCCCATTGCATATGATGTGAGCGGGTACGCGTTGTATCCCGGGTACGCGTTGTAGAGCAATGGACCGATCGGTGTGCCCGGCCTGCCCATTGCATATGATGTGTGCGGGTATGCGTTGAACAGCAATGGACCGATCGGTGTGCCCGGCCGGCCCATTGCATATGATGTGAGCGGGTACGCGTTGTATCCCGGGTACGCGTTGTAGAGCAATGGACCGATCGGTGTGCCCGGCCGGCCCATTGCATATGATGTGAGCGGGTACGCGTTGTATCCCGGTGCAGCGTTGTAGAGCAATGGACCGATCGGTGTGCCCGGCCGGCCCATTGCATATGATGTGTGCGGGTACGCGTTGAACAGCAATGGACCGATCGGTGTGCCCGGCCGGCCCATTGCATATGATGTGAGCGGGTACGCCTTGTATCCCGGGTACACGTTGTAGAGCAATGGACCGATCGGTGTGCCCGGCCGGCCCATTGCATATGATGTGTGCGGGTATGCGTTGAACAGCAATGGACCGATCGGCGTGCCCGGCCGGCCCATTGCGAATGAAGTGTGCGGGTACGCGTTGAACAGCAATGGACCGATCGGTGTGCCCGGCCGGCCCATTGCATATGATGTGAGCGGGTACGCGTTGTATCCCGGGTACGCATTGTAGAGCAATGGACTGATCGGTGTGCTCGGCCGGCCCATTGCATATGATGTGTGCGGGTACGCGTTGAACAGCAATGGACCGATCGGTGTGCCCGGCCGGCCCATTGCAGATGATGTGAGCGGGTACGAGTTGTATCCCGGGTACGCGTTGTAGAGCAATGGACCGATCGCTGTGCTCGGCCGGCCCATTGCATATGATGTGTGCGGGTACGTGTTGAACAGCAATGTACGGATCGGTGTGCCCGGCCGGCCCATTGCATATGATGTGTGCGGGTACGCGTTGTATCCCTAAATACGCGTTGTACAGCAGTGGACCGAACGGTGCGCACACATTGGCTGGGGCCTGGCATGGCAACGGACGCGTTTACGAAGCTCCAACGAGTCTGATGCAGTGAATTCAGTTGGCCAGCCACAACAATGTTGCAAAATCATGGGTGTCATGAAGTTGAAGATTTGAAGGATGCTGTGGGCATGTATTAGTGCTGCTATTCCATGGATTGGTCAGATTCAGAAGATGCAAACGACTTGGACCTATCACTTTGGACACATGGGACAGTATCTGCCTCTGCAGCACACATATAATGCTGGTTGTTCCCCTGAGAGCTCACTTGCCTGCACTACATGCTCCAGGACGACATCTGCCACCAACACTGCTGCTGTTTATGCATCCTCTGGCTCCTGCAATGGCACGTACTGTGGAGAGAGCCCCAGCCTTCAGCCTTGAGGAGAACCAGGCCCTGCTGGACAGCCTCCTTCCACAGTACAGCAAGCTGTATGGAAAACCAGGGGAGCAGGTGAGCGTGCTGTCCACTGCCTCACTAATTGTGCATGTTGTCTGACTAGCAGGACTTTCAGTGTGCACACCACTGGCTAGCATGCCCACTGAGTAGTTGTCACACCCCAAAGTGTGTAGTTACATGCACTGAACTGGTACAGTGCAGTAACAGTGCATTCCAACTAGGTTTACTTCCCATGCAATGATACCATG
This sequence comes from Calotriton arnoldi, assembly GCA_963921515.1. Taxonomy (NCBI): domain Eukaryota; kingdom Metazoa; phylum Chordata; class Amphibia; order Caudata; family Salamandridae; genus Calotriton; species Calotriton arnoldi. The sequence continues at coordinate 2,263,060 of CAWUFW010002215.1, forward strand.
TAGTGACTGCTGGCAAACTGTTCATAGCCATTGTTGCACTGCCTGTGTACATCATATACCCTGTGATTGAGACATGTATATCCAACTGTGTGATGCACGTATATGTTGCATGTGTAGTAATGGCCTTTTCACTTTGTCATCCTCACAGGTTGATGCCCACCAGAAGCAGGAAATCTGGCTGACCATCGCCCGGAAAGTAAGATCCGTGGGGGTCTACAGGCGCAGGATCCGCAACTGCCAGAAGAGGTGGCAGGACCTTCGTGGCTGGACCCGGAGGATCGCAAGTGGTCCAGCTGAAGCTGTCGCCTCCTCCGGACCCTGACCCCCCACATGCTCCGGATCCTGGCGGTGGTCTTCCCTGACCTGGATGGGCAGCTGAAGGACAGACAGCAGCAAGGAGGGGGTGAGTCCATGACTGCACTGTGCACTTTGTCTGACATGCTATGTGCCCTCCTCTGGCCTGGTTAAACTTCCACAGTACATCAGTCATGTGGTCCAGGACCCATGTTCCTCATTTGTGACATGCCCACTTCTCCTCTGATACGCATATGTGTGGCCCTTATAGTCAGGAAATTGTGTCATTTGGGGACTGTGTCATTGCATTTTGCTTTGCTGAAGGTGGGGGACAGCATTTGTTCCCGTGACTATGTTGTGCGATTCATGGGTGGGTCAATTGCTTACACAATGCCTAAGTTCTGACATGTAATCTGGGTGTAACTTTGATATGTGGTCCGCTTGCTGCTCTGACTCACCACATGTCCCTGGGGAATTTGGCACACACCCATGCTGCTGGTGGGAACAATGTTTGGGCCTCAGGAGTGTGTGTATCCAGTGTGTCACACATGCTTAGCCACCTGCCTACTGTCCAGGACTCATCCCTCTTACAGGTGGAGCTGGACAGTCATGCCTACTCCAGGGCATGCAATACACTCTGTACTCCCACTCCCGTGTATCATCTGGCATGTTGTGATCAGTGAAATGTACCCTCAGGTGTCTGCCTCTGTCTCATTGTGCTGTGTCTTCGTTGTCAGGACTACTGGTATGTTTATCGGTTAGGGCTCAGCATGCCATCGGAGATGTGACCATGATAGACAATACTTCTGTGACTTATAGGTGTCTGATCACTTGACTGTGCACACAGGTGTTTGCGACTGTGACTTTCAGGCAGCTGTATTGTCATTCACAGCACACTGTGAGGTGCTCATGTTCAGAGAGTTGTGTTTCATGTCCCCCATATGTCAAGTTGGAATGACGTGGACAAATAGTAGTACAGATGATGTGGTATTTGGGGGATGGACATGTGCACTTGTCAGTCACATAACTTGCATTCCCCATGCCCTCGGATTGTGACACAGTGCAGACTGTTGTTGGCTGGCTGCCATGGCCATGTGACTTGAGACAGTAATGTATGACTTTGCACGCATTCCTGTGTCATGGCATTAAACTTCCTGAGACTGATCCTGCAGGGGAGTGACATGTGCAACATGCACCCCATTGTGGCATTGACTATCCGGACATGGGTGCATCATGGTGTCTGGTGCTGGTATGCATCACATGCATTTCAATTTAGACTCTGACCATCCCTTTATCCGGACACCTGCACTGACTCAGTGGCAAGAGATGTGATGTGTGCATGTTCACATACTTCACCGTGTTCCCTGCAATGTCCAACAACTGTGTAGGTGGTGCATGTGTCCACACTGGGGTCTTACCATCAAACAGGCACCAGACAGATGGGTGCAAGGGCAGGAGGGGTGTGAGTCCCATGGTTGACCATCAGACTGACAATTGGCTTCCCCGAATCTGTGTGAGGACTTTAGGCAATGTTCAACTAAGGATGCCAGGGCTTGCTCTGTAATGTGCTGTACTTACTGTGGTGTGTGCGGTCAGTGCAGGTGACTGATGTTTGTCTGTTTCCCTAATTGTTTGCAGATACATCCATGGCCACAGGAGGGGGCAGCTCCATGGACCAGGAGGAGCAGCGGAGCCAGACTGGGTCAGCATCGGACGAGTGGTCAGAGGGACCCAGTGGCACGGAGGGCGAGGGGAGCCACACCGAGGAGTCCTCAGCACCATCCACCTCAGCTGAGGACCACAGCAACTCGGAGGATGACTCCCTTGTGGAGGCGGGTCTCAGCAGCCACCAAAGGCCAGCTAGTCTGTCTGGCCCCGCCACCACCACCACCACCACCACTGCCCTCCCATTGGCTCCCATTCCTGAGGTCCGTGGAGGCTCCCGTACTCGGGAGCGTGTCTCCTTCGTGCCAGGCACCGCACCCCCTGCCCCTGTGTCCCCTGCTGCCCTGAGTGAGGAGTCTGTGTACCTCCTTCGGCAGCTCCATGTAGGGCAGACAGCAATGCTGAGTGTCCTCCATGCACACACCACTCTGTTGACACAGCTGGTGTCGTTCATGGAGGGCATCTCGACGGGTATGTCTGCCCTACAGAGGAGCAATAAGTCCATGGACTCCTCCCTGACGGCAGCAGTGTCCCTCCTCCAACAGTCCCTCACCCCTCCCACCTCTGCCCCATCCACACTTCCTGCCCCCTACCTGTCCAAAGCACATGCACACCTGCACAGTCACCCAAACACACAGACACGAGCAGCACAGACACACCCAAGAGAAAGGCAAGACGTGCACACAAGCATCCTCAGGGGACTGATACCACAGACACAGGGGATGGAGAACACACACACACAGGCAACCACAGTCACTCCGCAATCCTCAAGATCCTCTCCCTCCAAGACCCCTTCCCTTGCCTCACCTGCAACCCCACCTGATCAGCAGCTCTTCCTCTGTGACCTCAGCCTCTTCCCCTCCCATCCCACTGATCCAGCATACCGGGGGAAGAGGAAGTCCACCCACACAGAGGGAGTGCCCTCGCCCCCGGACACCCTCCCCCAGGCGCAGGCAGAGTGAGCCCCCACCCGCAAGTCCCCCGGTCCCGGAAGAGCAAGACCCCGCCACCGCCCTGCAAGTCAACCACCCAGTCTCTCACCTCCATCCCCCAGGCCACCACTCCACAGGTTCCACCGCCACACCCTGCCCCAGGTTCCCCCACACACCGATACCACATCCCCAAACTGCTTAGGCCCTCCCCCTGCCACTTGCTCTTCCACCCCAAAACCAGACGCTCTGCCTGTTTGTGCCACTGGTGTGGAGACCGTGTCCCCCCTCTGTCCTGCCCAGCTCTTCTGCCCCCCTTCCACTACCTTGGAGTCATGCACTGCGGTGGAGTCCACAACCACCCCGTCTGACTCGGGCACTGCATTGGGGACCCAGTCCACTCCATCTGACCAGCCCACTGCAGTGGTTGCAGCACCAACACCATCTGACTTGAGCCCTGTGGTGGTGCCAGCCCCCTGAGTCAGACACCTCCACTGCAGTTGCCGGTGACACTCCTGCTCCCACCTCCCCTTCACTGCCTCCTTCTGGCATCCCCTGATCCTGTCCCTGCGGTGCCTGGCCTGCCCCTCGTATGCCCCTCCAAGGGGGATGTCCCCTGTCCGTACCTGTGCAGGCAAGCAATTGTTGACAAGTTGTCACACATCACCCTGTTGGGACTGTATATTTGGCTGGCCATTGGCCTTAGTTTATTTTGGACTTTTGATTTGAGTTGCACACTTGCTGAATAAAGCCTCTTTTTGTTTACTTGTGGTTAATCTTTGAGGTACATGATGTAGATGTGTAGAATCATGCATTTGCTGTTGTAATAGTGTTCAGATCAGGTAAATGGAGTTTTGCTGTGATGGGCTCCATGTGGTCCATGGGATATGTGTCCTAATCTAGTCTGGATCTATAGCATCCTTTGCTGCAGTCTGAGGGTGTAATGTTCAGCATTTGACACAGGGATGTACGTTTAGCATTTGTAGATTACCATCTTTGTCCTACACTGATGCACATCTGGTGGGCTTACCACTGTCCAATGTTCCTAGTACCCTGACTGTGTGCCCGTCTCCAATGGACATGCAGTTTAGCACATCAAATTTGGAGGACTCATCTGTGTACACAGTGCAAGTTGCTTGACACGTGTCTTGGGTGTATGCAGATGACTTACGTGACACTCCCGTGCCCAGGCTGATATGAGCAGAGCCTTCAGTGTGTTGTAGTTGTTGACTCACTGACCGAGTGTTCTGCTGACATGTTTGAGTCGTGCACAGACAAGGTTTGGCACAGCTGACCTTCCACAGGAGTGTAGTGCCCTCATGGCAGTGCGTGATTCCGTGATATAGGCTGTGCCCATGTTGTGTGTTGTGTAGGCATGTCTGTGCGTGTTCCCTTCTCTTTTTCCTACACAGGCTGTGTCCCTAGGGATGTTACAGTTTGTGATGCTTGCTGAGTTGTTCTGTGTTCATCCAGCATCTTGGACCTGGTTACTCCGGGATGTGGGTGCATGGCAAACTAATGTTCAGGAGGTTGTCATCCCTAGTTGTCTTTGTTGTCAGGGCTGGGGATGTGGGCAAACGCAGATGGGACACAGTCAGGATTCCTCTTGGCACTTGTTGGTTACACGAGTAATGTGATTTTCTGTTTGTGTATGCTTTCAGTGATTGTGACACGTTGTGTGTGTGACTGCTGCCACTCCTCAGGGTCAGAGCTGCAATGTTGGAAGTTGTCTATGTGTGTCCTTTGTGGGTCAGCTTGGCTTCTTCATTGGTGTGTGACTATGGCCAGGATCCCATTGTTTGGGGTGGATTTCACGTCATGCCCATGTACGGCATACTGTGCAGTGTGTCAGACATTCACAAGTATTGTTGACTGGCCATGTGTGATGTGTTTCTGCACCTTATTTCCCCCACCACCCCTGGGATTGTCATGGGTGCATGTGCAATGTCAGCAGTCCATGTGAGCTTCACTGCTGCACATTGGTGGAGTTCAAGGTGTGTGGCGTTGAGTGTGTGCAAATGTGAGTTGTTGCACGGCTGGGGCACTACCTCCATATTTTCCTTGGCTGGCAGGCCATGCTGAGTGCTTTGTGCTTGTATAGGTGTGATGGTAGTTTGTTGCTCCGGACACATGGCTGTGGTTCACAGTGTGGATGACATCTACCTTTGTCATCACAGTGTGATTGTAATGCAGGCTAGTGTCACCACAATGTGGGGTCCCTGGGGGAGTGCTGTGGTGGTTCTGTCTCTTGCTGTGTTTGTTGCTGTTCCTACAAGCTTGTGTGACATGTGTAATTTGGGCTCCCTCTCATCTCACAATGCCTGTTTGCCCACATAGGGGAATCCAATCCATGAGTTACTTTTGTATGTGACTGTGTTGACATCTGTGTATGAGTGAATCTGGCCTCCTCATGTGTTGTGTGTTTGCCTGGGGACACTGACACACAACCCCCCTCCCCTGTTGTGTATGATATGCAGTGTGAGTCTGCCTGTTTGTGTTTGTGCATTTGCACCACTGCATTGGCATATCTTTAGTTTGCCATTGGCTGTATGTTGTTTGGTGGCTTTCCCCTGCTGGCCCTGGGACTGCTAGGTCATCAGTCAGCACATTGATCATGGTTAGTATGTCCCATTGCTGCCATGGTATGGTATTTGTTCACCTGACATCTGCAGTCTCCACAGGATATCTACATTTGTGTGTCCATTGGTGCAGATATGTGGGTCTGCATTAGGATGCTCACTTCTGTCATTGTGTTATTTGTGAATGTAGACAATGTGGCCCCCATGGCTGATGTTTGTGTGCACATGGCCAGAACGATGTGTCATTGGCACTGCACTGCTTGCCTCACACAATCTATGTTGCTATGGGACACAAGCACTACAATGCCACTGTAGTGTTTGGTGTTGTGTGGCTAGGAATAATCCCTGCAGTTTTGTTTTTGCAGCTTTTACCAGGACTACACTTACCTTTTGGGCACTGTGGTGATGGGGTTTTGGGCCCCATTGCCACACTGTTCAAAATGTGCTTCAGCTATGGAGCACACACTTACCTTTTGGGCACTGTGGTGATGGGGCTTTGGGCCCCATTGCCACACTGTTCAAAATGTGCTTCAGCTATGGAGCACACACTTACCTTTTGGGTACTGTGGTGATGGGGCTTTGGGCCCCATTGCCACACTGTTCAAAATGTGCTTCAGCTATGGGGCACACACTTACCTTTTGGGCACTGTGGTTGTGTAGGCCACACACACAATTATGTGTGACACATGTGTTAGGGGGTCACATCGTATGTTCAATGTCATGTTCAGTGTTGTATGCATTTGACACAGACCACACACGCTTGTCATGGTGTTGGGGGTGGGATGTAATTTACAGACAGTCCTTATGTGGGCGTATGCTAGTTGTGTCATGCATTACCCGTCCTATGAGTAGGGGTGGTTGTAGTGACAGGCATCCAGCCCCCCATGAGTGGGGATGGTAGTAGTGGTAGGCATCCAGCCCCCATGAGTGGGGATGGTAGTAGTGGTAGGCATCCAGCCCCCCATGAGTGGGGATGGTAGTAGTGACAGCCATCCAGCCCCTATGGGTGGGGATGGCAGTAGTGACAGGCATCCAGCCCACCCTGAGTAGGGGTGGTGTTAGTGGTAGGCATCCATCCCCCTATGGGTGGGGAGTGCAGTAGTGGCAGGCATCCAGCCCCCATGAGTGGGGATGGTAGTAGTGGTAGGCATCCAGCCCCCATGAGTGGGGATGGTAGTAGTGACAGCCATCCAGCCCCCTATGGGTGGGGATGGCAGTAGTGACAGGCATCCAGCCCACCCTGAGTAGGGGTGGTGTTAGTGGTAGGCATCCATCCCCCTATGGGTGGGGATGGCAGTAGTGGCAGGCATCCAGCCCCCATGAGTGGGGATGGTAGTAGTGGTAGGCATCCAGCCCCCCATGAGTGGGGATGGTAGTAGTGACAGCCATCCAGCCCCTATGGGTGGGGATGGCAGTGGTGACAGGCATCCAGCCCACCCTGAGTAGGGGTGGTGTTAGTGGTAGGCATCCATCCCCTTATGGGTGGGGATGGCAGTAGTGGCAGGCATCCAGCCCCCCATGAGTGGGGATGGTAGTAGTGGTAGGCATCCAGCCCCCATGAGTGGGGATGGTAATAGTGGTAGGCATCCAGCCCCCATGAGTGGGGATGGTAGTAGTGGTAGGCATCCAGCCCCCATGAGTGGGGATGGTAGTAGTGGTAGGCATCCAGCCCCCATGAGTGGGGATGGTAGTAGTGACAGCCATCCAGCCCCCTATGGGTGGGGATGGCAGTAGTGACAGGCATCCAGACCACCCTGAGTAGGGGTGGTGTTAGTGGTAGGCATCCATCCCCCTATGGGTGGGGATGGCAGTAGTGGCAGGCATCCAGCCCCCCGTGAGTGGGGATGGTAGTAGTGGTAGGCATCCAGCCCCCCATGAGAGGGGATGGTAGTAGTGACAGCCATCCAGCCCCCTATGGGTAGGGATGGCAGTGGTGACAGGCATCCAGCCCACCCTGAGTAGGGGTGGTGTTAGTGGTAGGCATCCATCCCCCTATGGGTGGGGATGGCAGTAGTGGCAGGCATCCAGCCCCCCATGAGTGGGGATGGTAGTAGTGGTAGGCATCCAGCCCCCCATGAGTGGGGATGGTAGTAGTGACAGCCATCCAGCCCCCTATGGGTGGGGATGGCAGTGGTGACAGGCATCCAGCCCATCCTGAGTAGGGGTGGTGTTAGTGGTAGGCATCCATCCCCCTATGGGTGGGGATGGCAGTAGTGGCAGGCATCCAGCCCCCATGAGTGGGGATGGCAGTAGTGGTAGGCATCCAGCCCCCATGAGTGGGGATGGTAGTAGTGGTAGGCATCCAGCCCCCCATGAGTGGGGATGGTATTAGTGGTAGGCATCCAGCCCCCCATGAGTGGGGATGGTAGTAGTGACAGCCATCCAGCCCCTATGGGTGGGGATGGCAGTAATGACAGGCATCCAGCCCACCCTGAGTAGGGGTGGTGTTAGTGGTAGGCATCCATCCCCCTATGGGTGGGGATGGCAGTAGTGGCAGGCATCCAGCCCCCATGAGTGGGGATGGTAGTAGTGGTAGGCATCCAGCCCCCCATGAGTGGGGATGGTAGTAGTGACAGCCATCCAGCCCCCTATGGTTGGGGATGGCAGTGGTGACAGGCATCCAGCCCACCCTGAGTAGGGGTGGTGTTAGTGGTAGGCATCCATCCCCCTATGGGTGGGGATGGCAGTAGTGGCAGGCATCCAGCCCCCCATGAGTGGGGATGGTAGTAGTGGTAGGCATCCAGCCCCCCATGAGTGGGGATGGTAGTAGTGGTAGGCATCCAGCCCCCCATGAGTGGGGATGGTAGTAGTGGTAGGCATCCAGCCCACCCTGAGTGGGGGTAGTGGTAGGCATCCATCCCCCTATGGGTGTGTATGGCATTGGTGATGGCCATCCCACCCCTATGGTTCTGCTGTTGCTAGTGTACGTCATTTGTGCATCCCCATGTGTGTGTGACATATTTCGGGTACGTGTCGTTTTTTTGTGTTGTGGGTGTTTGACTTACCGTCTGCGCCGTACGCGTCCGTACCGGTCCCGGTAATAGATGTAGAGTATTGGTAGGACCTGCGCGATGGGATTCATGGTTGGGTCAGCTTGTTCAGGTTTTTCGTGGCTTCGACTCGTACTCGTCGCTGGCTTGTTCGTCTCGTCGCCGTGGATCGTCTTGTGGCGCGAATCGGAGCTTATGTGCAGCTCTCCCGGATGCTCAAACGTGCTGGACGTAGCGACAAGTTCGGTGCGTACGGAAGACGCATCGTACTAGTCCGGCCGGAAGGTTCTGTGTATTTGGTTCCGTGCGACTCGATTCGGCGTTTACGGATCCGGCTCGGGCGGGGAACAGGAGCTGGAATGGGTAAGTACGGCTCGCTCGGAATCTGGGCTGTTATGCGCATCGTACTTGTTCGTTCGGTAGAGTGTTCGAGTCGGTCGGAATACACGCGTTCGGCTGGTATTTTTTCCGGACAAATACTGTTATGTGCGCTTCCGGCCGACATCGGAATTGACCCCTCAGTCTCCAATTTACTGCACACTTCAGCAATACGAGTGTAGAATTTTTGGATGTTCAGCTGTACATTGTGGGGGGTAAAGTTAACACAAAACTCCACAGAAAGAATACGGCGGGGAACTCTCTCCTTCATGCTACGAGTTCCCATCCTAAACACTTGATTCAGAGCATTCCCTACGGGGAATTCTTAAGAATCCGCCGTATTAGTAGTTCTGACACAGATTTAGAAACCTGTCAGAACGAAGCTATTCAGCGCTTTATAGCAAGGGGTTATAACATCACTGACCTCAAAGAAGCTCTCATCAAGGCTAATACTCTCACCAGAGAAACTTGCCTATTTGTTACTCAACACGAAACTGCCCTAGTCCCTGGTGCCATGCGAGATGAGATAGATACGCCCCAGGAGATCAGGATGCTAACTACATTTAGTAGGCAGGAGAGAAAAATCAGGAAGATTATTTACACTCACTGGCCTATTGTCTTGACTGATGTGACTCTTTCTCAGACTTTACCTGAATTACCATCACTTACCTTCAGGCGTGCGCCCTCCATGAGGGAAAAGTCCTGAAGTCAGCCCATCTACCACTTGGTTATCTACCAGTATTGGATTTTTTAAGTGCAGTTCCTGCAGAGCGTGTAAATTCGGCCAGAACACCACTGAGTACACCACAGCATTTGACAATAAACCCATTAAGATTCATGGGCACTACACGTGTCGGACTGATCACGCAGTTTACGTGTTGGAATGCACGTGCAGGCTCAAATATGTGGGGAGCACTAAGCTCCAAGTATTTAACAGAATACTTCAACATCTGCGCGCTGTGGTGAACTCTGATCCGAATTACCCAGTGGCTAGGCACTTGAAATTATTTCACGGAAACAATCTTAATGAACTTAAATATTTTGTAATAGGGGCTGTTCCTAAATCCATACATGGTGGTAATAGAGAGAGACAACTATGACAATTAGAGTCCCACTTTATTATGCAGCTTGACACTAGGATGCCTAATGGTTTAAATACGGGGGAAGATTTACATAATTTTCTCTAATAATCTTCTCCAAACTGATTGATGAAGTTTACATGTATATCTTGTATTTATTATCTGCCTATTTATTTCATCTTAGACTTTGCAGTTGAGGCATAAGCGTTGGGCACTTTCACTCTACTGTTAATGTTTAATTACTAGTGTTATTGACATCACTGTTCTTATCCATTTCCTCATTTTGAGTTTTAACACATTAGTAATAACTCCTTTTTAGTATCATCAGTTGTTCGCTCTGCAGTGGCACAACACTACATACCCATATGCTTCCAAGCGGCTTCGTGATTTGTAATTTAGTTTAAGGTATGTCTTTTACTTGCACTTTTTGCACTAGCACTTTAGCATCATCACTTTAGGTAGCATGTAACTGTTCAGCACCAGCACTTTATACTCATTGATGGAGAGGTTTTTCCTTGATTATGGAATGTTTAGTACTGTTATGTTTCATATAGATGCCCTAATATAGGCATAGTTTGAGATGCCCTAATATAGGCATAATCTTTCACCTACATTAGTTCCCTATTCTCCACAATAACGGGCGCTGAGGGCTGAACCTTATCTAGACTGTGGTTTGGGTACAGAAGGAGGGTTTTTCCCGAACAATGGCCACCTATACCATCTTCGATGTGCTCATCCAGTATGATTTAATATTCATAAGAGCTCTAGGAAACCAGGCAGGGGCTAGGATCCACCTGCATAAACATCTACGTAACCGGTTCATCCCATACATCATCTTCATACCCAACAATGGCTAACACAAGACACAAGGGACAAAGAGACTCTATACTTTTCTGTATAAATACAGCACCTCTTGCTTTCAGTAGTTAGAGGGAACCGAGACTTCCAGGCCGACACACTGACCAGAGATGCTGAGGCTCCTACATGCAGTTGCTCCAGCTGACAGTGGTCTAATCATCCCTTGCGGGGTGTCCAACTCGAGACCAGGACGAGGTCCCACACTCTCATTATTCAGGTAATGGGGTTTGACTAAATCCTAGCGGGATTCTTGTCTTCTTTCGCACCTACTCACATGCTAGGGTCACTTAGGTACATCTAGACAGGCATCGTAGGAGTATGCGCTTTATTTTATAAATACATTTTATATTCATGTATATGTTCATGACTATTGCAAAATGGTAGAACTGTACTATCCTTTTTTATTCACTGTACTGCTGATCATATATCTCTGCTACTGTTTAACAGTTGTCGCAGCACATATATTTTATACTAGAAGAACAACTGTGCAATAAATTCTTATTGTAAACACGCTCGACTGTTTCTTCTGTGTAACTCTCTGAGACCAAATGAGCAAGCATGAGTGACTGAGCGAAAAGTAGTACATTGTTTCCACGAGTCTGAGGAATCAGGGTTGTCGTGTTCTGAGGTTGCCAAAAACTAATCTCTCTGATAAAAGGAGATTCTAGTGGCACTGTGAGCTAGCTAATGCAATGCAAACAGGCTAACATACGCGGTGGGGGTGCTCAGAATCAGTCTGCCACCAGGCCCACAGTGTATGTTATCCAAAAGCGCAGGTCCTGCAGTGGTACTATAGGAACTACACTACAGTACATCAAGATTAGGCATGAGAATCAAACAATATGGTATGTTTTTATTGCATTTTGTATTTATGAAAGCCTACAACCTTTTAACAGAATTTAGATCTTGTTTACCTCTATTTTTCAACTTTGGTTTTACTTGAATCACTGTATTCCGGGTATCCATTGAGTCTTTGTAGTCTGTTGCTTATGTTCATTGCTACGGGGTGCTTTTGCTCTGTTAATTGAGGGTGTGGTAGATGGTCACTATTTAAATGTATTCAAGTCAACAGCGCGTCATGTGATCAAGACCGTGAGGAAACAATCGAAACGCGTCATGCTGGGCACTAGCCATCTATCGACTGGTTGCTATGAATATTGAATCGTGAAATAAAGCACTGCAATTTTGAAAATTTCACCTGGTGGTCCGTTCCTGTTTTCCTTGCCTTTGGATGTGGCGAGGTGGGATTGTGTTTTGCATATATATATATATATATATATATATATATATATATATATATATATATATATATATATATGCAAAAAAGAAGAAGAGAACTCTGGGTAGTTCCCAAGTTTAGGTGGAAGGCAGCTTCTGTATAGAGCACCCTCAACACCAGCGACACTCTAGATTTGCTCACCTCAAATGTCTGCTTTTCTATCAAAGTTTTTAAGCATAGGATTAGCACAGTGCTTTCCACGCCGAGATAGAAAGGGACAAGTCTTTTGCCATTTCTACAGCAAAGTCTTTAAGCATAGGAATAGCACAGTGCTATCCATGCCGAGCTGTTAAATGACAAAAGCCATTTTCCACTCCAGGCACAGTATTACAGCTTTGGACTGGCAAAATACCATCCAAGCCAACCTGAAATGAATAAAAGCAACCCCTGACACGTGTTTCGATGTCATTACAACTCTTCAGAGAGGTTTAGCTTTGTCCAGACACAAGGGAGCACCCAGTATAAGTCAAAAGAATACCCTTGCAGAAATAGAGTGACACATAAATTATGCAAAAAGTATGAAGAGGAGAACATGGCGGCCGGCTGAACGCCTAGGTCGCGAGCTCCGCAGTCGAATGGACACGAATACCATTAATATTTAAAGAGGCTTACGGTAAAGCGCGGTTCTACATAGCGGGAAACTGCGAGGCTGTGAGGGCCCCCCCTCTGGGCGAAATCAGTGTTTGGCGGTGTTTGGCGGTGTTTGGCGGTGTTTGGCGGCGTTGCCTTTGGCATTGTCCCTGGCGAGGGTGAGCTCCGATAAGCTGTTGAGCTGTGCGGCGGCCCCGCCCGATATCGTTCAGTGACGCTCGGAGGCTGTGTGACGAGTAAGTGGGGGCTGCCGGGATCTGGCGAGAGCGAGAGAGCGAAGCCAGCAGTGAGCAGTGTGGGGAGTGTGCGGAGGAGCTGGATGGGACCGGGAGCTGAAGAAACATTAAGAAGTGTGCTATCCCCCATTCTTTGTAGCAGCGGAGCCAGCACTGTTAAAGTAAGGAGTAAATCAGGGGACTTTTGGACAGAGGCGGCTTACACATTTTAACATTTACGTGGGGTCACAGTCAGGCAAAATTTTAGAGGGGCTCCTTATAACCTATTATACCATTCAGAATCCTTGGGGCTATTAGGCGTCCCAATACTCTATGTGGAGCCCCCTTGTGCCCACGCCAAAGCCAGATTGAATAAAGCAAATGGACTAAACAGGCTGAACAATAAATATCAAACGGGCTCGCACAGCCAACTCTCTTATACAGATAATGAAGTAAAATTTGCTGTTTGCATGAATCCTAACAGGAAAAAAGGTCAAGGCAAGAAGAGGGGCTCTTCTATTTCACAGCTGTCCTTGTCACCCGTAGCGGGTAAAAACGACAATCATAACTCTATAGTCGCCAATATTATTCTAGACACATCAGGAAATGATTCGCAAAAGCCGAACCTGGCGCGCCAAGGGGGGGAGGCCACTGTGCTGCTAGGCAAAATCGTTGAGCCACCTCAGGAGCAAGTTAAGGATTGGAGTACACCACAGGATATTGGCTCAGCTAAATACACTAGTAGGAAACAGAGGGCTCAGAAATCTAAAGGAGTTACGACAGCAGTGGTTTCCACCAGAGCCGCAAAAACAGCAAAAAAAGAACAGCTAAAGAGGGGTTCTAATTTAAAAGTTACTCCCTCATTGCGCTCCTTCTTTAAAATCCAAGAGAAGCCAGCGCAGAGAGATGGTTTAACTAACGCAACGTCTGCGTCATCGCTGAAGATAATGGAGTCACAAAATAAATATCAAGCCCTCATGTTAGAAGATCTGGGGGAGGACGAAGAACATACCACTGATGGTACTTTAGAAGAAGCCCCACAAATAGAGGACCGCCTACAACAAAGCAAGCCTGTTGAGGATCAAGGTAGCGAGCAAGTTATGGATACCCCTTTAAGGGGTGATATGGGGGTTCTTGCGGCCTCATTGTTAAAGGAGATGAAAAATGGCTTTGCTAAATCTGAGAAAAACCAGGAAAAAATTCAGGCCACTTGCGATGCTCTGGAGGCTAAAGTTAATGCACTGGTAGACAGAGTGGTGGTGGTCGAATCGGCCCTGGAACAAATCAGGGATGAAGTGAGGCTCTGTCAGAGTGACATTGAGAAAATATCTTCAACAGAAAGAGAACTCAGGGATAAAATTGAGACCTTAGAAAACAACTCTAGGAGGAATAATTTACGTTTATTAAATATTCCTGAAGGTCAAGAAGGTCAAAATATAAGGTCCTTCGTAGTAAGTCTCCTGAACGGCTTTATACCTGATTTGGACGAAAAAAAATTGGATGAAGACATACAAAGAGTCCATAGAGACCCATTTAGGCTCAACAGAGACAGGAAAAATCCACGCAGAGTTCTAGTCAATTTTAAAACCTATTCGATAAAAGAACACATACTGAATAAGGCTCTAAACTCTGGCAACTTGACAAGAGATGGATATAACTATAAAATCCGCTCAGATATATCCAAGGCAACAGCCGGCAGGCAATGGGCCCTAGGAAAGTATATGCAGGACCTTAGGGCTGAAGGAGCCACTGTTCAGATGAAATTTCCAGCCCTCTTACGCATAATGTGGTGTAACAAAACCTATAACATCAGAGTCCCAAAAGAAGTGGAACAGTTACTAGAACTTATGAAGACAAATAGGGATAAGTAGTATTATAAGCCAAAATTGCTTAAAAATATTTTAGCTGTTCGACTGCGGTCCTCAAACTGGGCAACTAGGATTGCTCAATGGTAATGGGGAGGGTTCTCCAGGGTGGGGGTAAAAACAACTTCTTTTGGGTTTTTTTCGTGCATGTTGGTAATTTCTTTGGGTGGGGAGCATTTGGGGAAAAAATAAAAAAAAATATTTGTCCGATATGTAAATTGTATAGCAAACAGGGTGGGAGCCATAAGCAGCAAGAAGGAAATCAAACTCAATGGGTGATTTGAAGATAGTAACTTGGAATGTGAATGGGCTAAGAACAAGGGAGAGACATCTAAAAAATTTTGAGTACCTTAAACTACAAAATTGCGATATCATTATATTACAAGAAACGCATCTGCTTAGAGACGAGTGGCTCAAAGCCATAAAATATGAGAATTGGATTGGGGAGACTGTTTGTACAAACCAAACATGTAACATTAAGGGTGTTTCTATTATTATTAGAAAATCACAGATTTTTACGTTAGTAGGACAAACAGTAGATTCAAGAGGAAGGTGGGCTATAGCAAACATAAAAGTTAGAGATACCGCTTTCTCCGTGGCGGGATACTACGGCCCTAATATAGATGATCCAGCGCCTCTTCAATCATTATACACGCAGTTGCTATTACAGTCTACTCCAATTATATTAGGAGGTGATTATAACATTTTATTAGATCCTAAAAGAGATAGACACCCCCAAGCAGAGTTTTAAACCTACCTAGGATGCGAGAGTGCTTGAATAGGCTTAGAGAAGATCTGGGTTTAATTGATATTTGGAACCTCAAAGGGGATCAAACAAATAAATTTACTTTTAGAAACTATAAGTATGGCCATGCCTCAAGATTAGATTTTTTTTTAGTTGATAAACTCCTAAGTAATAAAGTTAAGAAAGTCCAGCACCTGCCCGCACATCTGTCTGATCACTCGCTGGTCCAATTAAATATTAAGTTTGAGCTAAGGCAGGGCGAGAAAAGGTGGACTTTGGACCGAACACTCCTATTAGACCAACAAGTTATTGACAAATTAGGAGTTACAACGGAAAATTACTTTAAGGAAAATTGTGAAGGGCAGGTGTCTAAAATGATAGTTTGGGACGCGTATAAAGCCGTGCTTAGAGGCACACTAGCTGGCATAGCGATAGGAAAAAATAAATTGAAGAAGCTTAAAATATCACGAATAGAGGCTGATTTACTAGAGAGACAAGCTAGCTTAGAAATCATGACCCCTGAAGAAGATCGAAATAGTTTAAAAGATGAAATAATGAAATTGAAACAGGAGCTTACCTTAGACCTAGAGGAAAAGATAAGGAGGAGATGGCAAGCTAGTACCCTGTCAAATTATGAATTTGGGGAGAATAGCGGTAAATTGTTAGCTTGGAAGCTTAAGACAGAGTTAAATAGAAACAAGATAACAGCTATCCATAAGGGAAACGGAGGACAAATAATTGAAAACAAGGCAGGCATTGAAGAGGCCTTTGAGCATTTCTTCCAGTCATTATATGAGGAAGACCTAGCACCTTCATCCTTAGCAATAGATACATATTTAAATAAATCACGTGTCTTGAAGTTAGATGTAGATTCTTGTAAAATCTTAAACGCAGATATCACCTTAAAGGAGGTGCTGGAAGTAATTAACAACCTTAAAAGAAGCAAGGCAGCAGGGCCTGACGCCATACCCAAGGAGCTTTATGTAGCTCTGAAAGACTCTCTCGTACCTAGATTAACTGACCTCTTCAATGCTATCTTTTTGGAGGGCCTTCCAATTCCTAAATCTTGGAACGAGGCGACGATTAGCTTGATACTAAAACCAGGCAAAGACCCTTTTTACTGCGAGTCATACAGGCCAATCTCGCTTCTTAATGCAGATTATAAAATTTTTACCCAGGTTTTAGCAAAAAGGCTTGGCTCGTTGTCTGATAAACTTATTCACGAGGATCAGAAGGGATTTATTAAAGGGAGACAGTTGCATGATCTTACGCACCAACTGATCGGAGCCATTGATATCGCAACTCAAGAGAAAGTACCCCTGGCAATATTTACATTTGACGCGGCCAAGGCATTTGACCGTGTTAACTGGTCATATTTACAAAAAGTCATCTTACATAATAACTTAGGTTCAAAATTCTCACGGGTAATAGCTAATATTTATTCGGCTCCAATGGGGAAAATACTCATTAATGGAAGTATTTCAAATAGTTTTCAAATTAAGAGAGGCACTAGACAGGGGTGCCCACTTTCCCCCCATCTTTTTAATGTATATATAGAGCCGCTAGCCAACACGATTAGGATATCTAAAGAAATTACCCCTTTTAGTTTTAATAACTGGGAGTTAAAGGTGGCATTATATGCTGACAACTTGATGATTTACTCGAGTAACTTAAACGAATCAGCATATTAATAGGTTTTGGGGAAATCTCTGGTTATCAAATAAATAATCATAAAACCGAGGTAATGCATTGGAACATATTTACTCCACAAATTGAGTCCAAGAGAAAAATCAAATATCTTGGGATCCAAGTCCTAAATAGTACTGACGATATCGCCCAGGTAAACTTGGATTTAAAAGCTAAAGAGATGAGGAAATTATTGAAGTCTTGGAGCTGTTTATCTCTTACCTTCATGGGGAGAGCCAATGTAATAAAAATGGCTATCCTACCGAAATTTACTTATATTTTTAACACGATTCCTTTGGAGTTTGATTCACGGAGTTTAAGGAAAATACAGGGCGAAATAAACTCTTTCCTTTGGGCATCTAAAAGTGTAAGGATAGCATGGAAGAAACTGACCCAGAAGAAGAACCAGGGTGGGATAGCTAGCCCGGATCTTATGTCATACTATAAAGCTTTCCACTTTAAGAATATAAGGCATCTCTTTCGAGACTATGAGTCATACACTCCCTACTGGAAAGCAGTGACAAAATATGACCACTGCCTCTATAAGTTCGGACACCAAAAGTTCTTCAAGAAAATCAGACTAAAGGTGCCAAGATCAGCATTTAAATTATGGTCAGACATAAGGAAATTGTGGCAATATCCATACTATAGTCCTCAAGCACCGATATGGAATTCTCCACGGACCCCCGAATGTTTGAAAGATTCATTAGCACTTTCACTGAAAAGGGTTGGAATCATCAAGTGAGGAGAGCTGCTGGAATATGGTAATCTAAAATCTTGGGACGAGTTAGTGGAAAGGACGAAGGACGAAATATCTAGGTTCAAATTTTACCAGCTGGTTAGCTGGTCTAAAGATCAAGCGACCTGGCCAGACTATGTTGGGAGCCTAGAGGCCGAACTGCATAAAGATCCTGGGAAGAAAGAAGTATCGAAGTGGTACTGGCACTTGGTGGAGAAGAAGGAAGGCGATAATGACACTCCAGATCTTAAGTGGAAGAAGATCTTTCCGGCTCAAGAATTACAGCAAGCCTGGCAAGTATCCTGCACTTTTTTATGGCACATTATAATTTCTACACCTCTTAGGAAAAATCATTTGTTTACTTTGCACAGATCGTATTGGACCCCGAAAAGTTGTCAAAAATGAACACCCAGATGATTAAGAAATGTCCAAAATGTGGCGAGAGGGAAGCAAATGATATCCACATGTTTCACTCATGTCACTACCTTGACACATTTTGGAGTGAAATTGGTAAGATTATTGATGAAAGCTTAAACACAACTATTAAGGTAAGAACCTTTAATGTTATTTTTGGCATATTGGATATCGATGAATCCAACACTACGTTAACAAAGAAACAGAAATATATTCTGTTTACATTTATGTTAATTGCTAGACGCGAGATCTGCATAAATTGGATTCTTCCCTCCCCTCCTAAGGTTGAGGATTGGGTTCGATCTGTAGACAAATTTAGGAACCTGGATTGAGTCAGAGGGGAATGTAAGCGCACAAAGCACTGGGATTTATGGGATACATATAGACGGTAGGTTAGGAAGGGATGTCCAATGATTTAAACTAACGCGATTATGATCCTCATGAGTTTTATTGGGGCTGGTATAGTGACACATTAACTCATGTAAAATGGCAATGTTGGTATCAAGGCATGGCTCCCACGTCATCCTTTAGGGCGTCTAGTGAGAGGTGTCCCTGTTGCTTTTACAACAAGATCGCATAAATGAGGGGAAACAAATAAAAAATAAAAATTATGCAAAAAAGAAGAAGGAAACTCTGGGTAGTTCCCAAGTTTAGGTGGAAGGCAGCTTCTTTATAGAGCACCCTCAACACCAGCGACACTCTAGATTTGCTCACCTCAAATGTCTGCTTTTCTATCAAAGTTTTTAAGCATAGGATTAGCACAGTGCTATCCACGCCGAGATAGAAAGGGACAAAGGGCCTTATTTATGAGCCCTTGCGACAGTTTTGCGCTTCCGTTGCGTCACTTTTTGTGACGCATCGGCGGAGTAAAACATGCCCCCTGTTGCGCCCTATTTACAAAGTGACGCATCTAAGCAGATGCGTCACTTTGTAAACCCCTGCGCTACATTATACCTGCGTCAGGTATAATGTATGCAGGGTGGGCGTTCTCACGTAAGTAAGCCTCGTAGAAGTGACGCAGTGAAATCTACGAGATTTCACTGCGCCACCTCTAGGGTGCAAATGCGTCAATATCTTACGCCTGCCTCACAGCAGGCGTAAGACTGACGCAGGCCCTTTCACATGGGGCTTGCCCCATGTGAAAGGACACATTGCTGGAGTTGCGTCACTTTTGTGACACACTCCAGCAATGCGTCACTTTTGCTTCTACAGATACGTCAGAAATACTGACGTATCTGTAACTCCTTGCGACATGATGCGTCATACTGTAAATATGACGCATCCATCGTGTCGCAAGGAGGGCGCAATGAGAAGAGACGCATCACTGCTTTCACGCAGCGATGCGTCACTTCTCATAAATGAGGCCCAAAGTCTTTTGCCATTTCTACAGAAAAGTCTTTAAGCATAGGAATAGCACAGTGCTATCCATGCAGAGCTGTTAAATGACAAAAGCCATTTACCACTCCAGGCACAGTATTACAGCTTTGGACTGGCAAAATACCATCCAAGCCAACCTGAAATGAATAAAAGCAACCCCTGACACGTGTTTCGCTGTCATTACAGCTCTTCAGAGAGGTTTAGCTTTGTCCAGACACAAGGGAGCACCCAGTATAAGTCAAAAGAATACCCTTGCAGGCATAGAGTGACGCATAAATTATGCAAAAAAGAAGAACAGAACTCTGGGTAGTTCCCAAGTTTAGGTGGAAGGCAGCTTCTGTATAGAGCACCCTCAACATCACCGACACTCTAGATTTGCTCACCTCAAATGTCTGCTTTTCTATCAAAGTTTTTAAGCATAGGATTAGCACAGTGCTATCCACGCCGAGATAGAAAGGGACAAAGTCTTTTGCCATTTCTACAGCAAAGTCTTTAAGCATAGGAATAGCATAGTGCTATCCATGCCGAGCTGTTAAATGACAAAAGCCATTTACCACTCCAGGCACAGTATTACAGCTTTGGACTGGCAAAATACCATCCAAGCCAACCTGAAATGAATAAAAGCAACCCCTGACACGTGTTTCGCTGTCATTACAGCTCTTCAGAGAGGTTTGGCTTTGTCCAGACACAAGGGAGCACCCAGTATAAGTCAAAAGATTACCCTTGCAGGCATAGAGTGACGCATAAATTATGCAAAAAAGAAGAAGAGAACTCTGGGTAGTTCCCAAGTTTAGGTGGAAGGCAGCTTCTGTATAGAGCACCCTCAACACCAGCAACACTCTAGATTTGCTCACCTCAAATGTCTGCTTTTCTATCAAAGTTTTTAAGCATAGGATTAGCACAGTGCTATCCACGCCGAGATAGAAAGGGACAAAGTCTTTTGCCATTTCTACAGCAAAGTCTTTAAGCATAGAAATAGCACAGTGTTATCCATGCCGAGCTGTTAAATGACAAAAGCCATTTACCACTCCAGGCACAGTATTGCAGCTTTGGACTGGCAAAATACCATCCAAGCCAACCTGAAATGAATAAAAGCAACCCCTGACACGCGTTCCGCTGTCATTACAGCTCTTCAGAGAGGCTTAGCTTTGTCCAGACACAAGGGAGCACCCAGTATAAGTCAAGAGAATACCCTTGCAGGCATAGAGTGATGCATAAATTATGCAAAAAAGAAGAAGAGAACTCTGGGTAGTTCCCAAGTTTAGGTGGGAGGCAGCTTCTGTATAGAGCACCCTCAACACCAGCGACACTCTTGATTTGCTCACCTCAAATGTCTGCTTTTCTATCAAAGTTTTTAAGCATAGGATTAGCACAGAGTGACATAATTTTTACCCCTCCTCTCTCCAACACTTTCCCTACTTTTACACTCGCTGGAGTGGGAATAGTAATTTTTACTCCTCCACTATCCAACACTTTCCCTACTGTTGCACTCACTGGAGTGGGAATAGTAATTTTTACCCCTCCGCTATCCAACACTTTCCCTACTGTTACACTCACTGGAGTGGGAATAGTAATTTTTACCCCTCGGCTATCTAACACTTTCCCTACTGTTGCACTGACTGGAGTGGGCAATTGAAGTTTAAAGCTTTTTTAAATAGTTTAATGTTTTTATTTATTATAAAATGATTTTTATTAGATTTTATGTTATTGGTATATATATATATATATATATATATATATATATATATGTAAATTTTATATAATTCTAAAATGATAAAATAAATTTAAATGAATAGTTTAATTGTTTTATTAAAGTAAATATATATATTAATTATTATGTATGTTTAACTTTTTAAATTAAGATTATTTGTTATATTTGTTAAAATGTATGTTAAATCTCCTTTATTTCTTATATTAATTTTATTATTTAACATATTTGATATTTATTTTTTTATTTTATATATATGTATAAAAATCAATATTTTGTACAACTATATTTTTTACATCGATATTTTTGTACTTACCTGTTTAAGTATAGGGAGTCGATATTTTTGCATTCCATATTTTTTCATCGATATTTTGTACATCGATATTCTGTCAGTGAACCCTCCCATTGTGTCAGGTTGTCTACAGACGTGTATAAGAGGCAGGCAGCAGGCACCAAATGGCTAACGTAAGAAAATGCCAACTTTCTAAATGCAGCATTTTCAGAATTGCAATTTAAAACCCGACTTCACTATACGTTTGGATTTTAAATTGTAATTCCAGAGACACCAAACTTGAAAGTCTATCTCTTCACAATTGAGAATTACACTTATAAAATGTAATAAGGTAATCCCAATGTTATCCTATGAGAGAGAAAGGCCTTGCAGGAGTGAAAATCTAATTTGAGAGTTTTTCACTACCAGGACATGTAAAACTTAAAAGTACATGTCCTGCCTTTTAAATGCTGTTCACTCTGCCCTCTGGGTTTCCCAGGGCCTACCTTAGGGGTGGCTTATATGTATAATAAGGGATGGTTTAGGCCTGGCAAGAAGTTTATCTTGTCAGGTCAAAATGGCAGTGTAAACTGCACACACAAGCTCTGCAATGGCAAGCCTGAACCATGGTTAGAGCACTACTTAAGTGGGTGGCACAATAGGTGTTGCAGACCCCCTAGTAGCATTTAATATATAGGCCCTAGGCACATATACTGCACTTTATTAGGGTCTTATGAGTAAATTAAATATGTAAATTGGATATGAGCCAATGGTACCATGTTTAGAGGAGAGAGCACATGGACTTTAGCAATGGTTAGAAGTGGTAAAGCGCTTTGACTCCTAAGACCAACAAAAACGAGGTCAGAAAAAGTGGAGGAGGAAGGCAAAAAGGTTGGGGGTGCCCCTGCAAAGAGGGCCATTTTCCAACACCCATGGTGCATTCACCAACAATAAAACAAAAAACACGCCCATTCTGCAATATGTGGCTTCCACGTTTTTTAGGAGTTGTCAAAATATAATTCCCAGACGTCACCTCATGTTTCAACTTGCTAAACAAGGGCAGAAATGAACTACTAACACTTCCTCAAGTTCCAAAATTACAACTTACTCAAGTGAATCAACCTCCTTCCCGAGAACATTTTGAATTAATCTGAAATAGACTGTTACATTAGAGGTAACATTGTAAAACTTTATACCCCTTTGTTTTTACCTCCAAAGATGTTCTGATCCTCAAACAGGCCCTATTTAGTAGGTGTACCAAACACCAGATCCTGATGGCATTGTAACGGAGGTAGTAATACAAATTCTATTTACCTCCTTTAGGCTACACTCGGACTAAAACTATATCTCCAATTAAATCATTAGGAACCACTGTTCTCGCCCATGATATGATTATTTGATCATTTTGTTTTCTAACATGAAGCCCCACACCTCACTGTCTAGGCCACTCACCTCACTCACAATCTCTCTGAAGCCACAAATTTGCATATGACAAGTTAAACTATAACCCCTGCCAAGCATCATCAAATTGCAACCAACCACTGGTGAAATAATGCAATACTCTTAAAACTATATGTAGGAAATTGGGTTACTGGTTGAAGGGGTGAAACCCTACTCAAAAAGCAAACCCCAAATTAACCTGTGCTTAATCCTTCGGTAGATTGGCACAAAGCAATCAGGCAACTTAGAGGCAATGAGTAAATCATTTGTGCAGCACTTCAAACAATTATATGGTGAAAACACAACACAAGAAAAATCCCACACCAATTTAGACAAATCAATTAAAATGTTATAAATTATTTGAGACCAACTTGACAAAAATTTATATCAGTAGAACAGGACCCATGAAGTGTTAAATATTTAAGTGAAAATAGTGCCTAAAAGCACAAAGAGATAACTGTGGTTATCTGGTCGCGCCTGACCGGGACAACGTTACAAGTTCAGGCTGATCACGATGGAGTGGGGTCTGGATACAAGGACCAAGTTAGGTTCGCTGAACACAGTACCCTAAATCCTAGTTGCGGGGCATTGCGAGATCCTGTGTTGAGGATGCATCATGCAGCGGCAGTTCAGAGGAAGCTGCAGGGCTGTGACGCAAAGTCGTGCATCATCATCGAGGATACCATTGACATGGATGCTGTTGAAGCTGAGGGCTGTGATGTGTGGTCCTGCATTTGGGATGCGTCGCTCAGTGGCGATTCCGAGGTGGCTGTGAGGTGATGCGTCAAGTTGCGTTGGTTTATACTCACAGGACCACGGCTGTTTTGACAAAGCACCTTAAGACCAACTTCCAAGGTTTCAGGGCTGGAGTGGCACCATCTGGTGGGTAGGACTCTCAGCAGACAGAGTCCAGGTTCTGGGTTCAAGGTGGTTGGAGCCTTTTCTGTCCCTGAGGTTCTGATCAGGAGGCCAGTCAACTAGCCCTTGGAGCCACTCTGCTGGTCCTGGGTTCAAGATTCAGGTCCAGTCCTTTTCACTCAGGCAACAGGCAGGAGGACAGTAGACTATCAGTCCTTCCAGAGCAACACAGCAGTCCTTATTATTCATCCACATGTCGCAAGGTGTACTGAAGAGTAGGGTCTGAGGGTCCAATATTTATATCTGGTGTCAGCTTTGAAGTAGAAGAAGGATCTGGAGGTTTTCACTCTCAGAGGTGCTCGGAATTTCTGGCCTTCCTGCTCTGGCCTCACTTGTCTGGGACCAAAAAAGACTTGTATCAAACCCTTTGTTGGTGTGCTCAGGCAGAGGCTTTGGGATGTGCAAGTGTGGTAGTTGACAACTCCTCCCCTCTGTAAAGCCAGAGATGTGCATCCTGCTAACACTTATATCCCCTTTGTCTCACTGTCTGTGAGCAATTCACAAAGACCAACAGCTAACTACACCTAGTCATGTGACCAAGGATACAGGCTTCAGGCACCAAATGGTTAAGACAAGAAAATGGCAGCTTTCTAAAAGTGATATTTTCAGAATTGCAACTTAAAATCTGACTTTACCATTTAGAAGGGTTTTACATTAAATTTCTTTAAACGCCAAACTCAATATTCCTACTTGCTCCCAATTGAAAGTAAGCTTTTATTAAATGTAATAAGGTAACCCAATGTGATCCTGTGGGAGAGGTAGGCCTTGCAGGAGTAAAATAACAAATGTAAGAGTTTTTTGCTACCAAGACATGTGAAAACTAAAAGTATATGTCCAACTTTTCAAAAACACTGCACTCTGCCCCACGGGCTATTTAGGGCCTACCCGAGGGGTGAGATATGTATTAAAAAAAAGGAAGGGTTAGGCTTGGCAAAAGTATTTGTTTTGTCATATTGAAATGCAGTGGCAGGCCTAGGACATGTATTACAGTGCAACTTTAGTGGGTGGCGCAAGGAGTGCTACAGCCCACTTTTTGCATTTAATTTACAGGCCCGAGGTACATGTAGTACCATATACTAGGGCTTTATATGTAAATTAAGTGTGCCAATTAGGTGTGTACTAAGAGGGGGAGCACAAAGACTTTACCATAGGTTAGCAGGAGAAAAGTATGCAGAGTCCTAATGACAACAAAAAAGTTTTCAGCAAAAATCAAGAGGTTAGTCAATGCAAAAAACTTCGGGATAACCACCCAGAGGATGGTCTTTTCCAACAAGTGCTTAATGTAAAAAAAGAAACGGAATGAAAAATCATCCAAAGAGGAGCATCATTACATTACGAAAAGAAGTAAACTATTTAATCATGTCAAATTAAGCGAAAACCATTCTTTCAGGATTATTCAGGATAAACTTATACCACCAATCACTGATATGCCTTACTCAAACTCAGACAGAGCTCATACCACAAAACATTTTTGACTGGTGCTATTTCATGTCCTTGTGGTAACTTAAGGAAGTGTTTGGTGCAGACACCTTAAAACCAATGTATGAAAGAAAACAAGATTCTGAATGTGGTTATGTGTGGCAAGAGCAATTGTGCACATTAATTGTGTGGTATTTTATTGAGGTGTTGATCTTTTCTGTTGCTTCTTGTGCTGCTTTGGTTTTGTGCTGCATTATTGTAATATGATTCTGTTGTGTTGTACTTTGGTTGTTGTATTGCACTTTGTTATGTCTGCGTTGCTGTGATGCCCCCTGTCTTGTTTTGTTTGTGTTGTTATGTTATAATACATTTCTAGCCAAAAGGAGTTAAAGCCTTGAAACTTCCTGTGACAAGCAACCACTAACTACTGTCTAAAGTTATAAACTACGGCTGCTGTAATGCTTCAATTAATGAAGACATCAGTCAGCCCACTGTGACCGAAACTGCCATAGTTTAGCTCTCCAGCTGCTCATTGTATATGTTGCAGCGTAAAGCATGGCAAAATATTTATTACATGCTCATTCTTCTTAATATATTAACCATACTGGGCCCTTTATGATTAGACAATCTGATGCATTTCCATTTACCACAGAGGCAATGATCCTCTGATGAATCTTTCCCCACCAATAGGAGGGGTGGAAATTAGGGTGACCAAACTCCCATGTTAGCTGTCCAATGAGGACAATTAATTTACAGCTAACTCACAAATTAGAGATTAAATTTGAGTACACCACTCTCATTACCATGCAGTATAAATGAATAATAGCAACAGGAAGACCCAACCTCCTCAAGAAGTTAAGTTGAGTTCGGATAATGCAAACCAAAAGCTCTGCAACACAAAACAAAAGAATTAACACCTGATGTTCTGTCAGGGCTTGATGATTCTCCCTACAATGCATTAAGTCAAACAGCACAGTTTGAATGGAAAAATCAACAGGACTCAATAATAGACTCAGACAGATAATTGATTAATTTGGTTATTTTATTAAAGATTTAAAATTCATTGCCACAAGTAATTTTTTCAGAAGTTCAGTTAAGAATATCACAATGCCAAACATTTAAGCAGACGTTCTCAAATTGATATAATCAGAATCAATTACAGAGTCCTACCACCATTAAGGCTGAAAAATAGCTTGTTGTTTAACAGCTCAGGTCCTACAAAGATTGAAAATGGTTCAGATTTAAAGTCCGTTAAGGCGAGTCCTTAGCATAAACAAGGAAATAAAGGAATGGAAAAAATGGAAATTGGTTCTGCAAAGAAGGTTCAGTCCATCAGCTACCGACAGTAGCATGAACCCGGCTGTCCAAAAGTTAGTTAAAAAATCGAGCAGCATTGCATCCAGGTCTTGAGTAGGAAAAATCAGAATGATGTAGCCCCTCCTTTGGAGTTTCTTCTTTTATAAAGCTTTCAAGATCTTCCCAGTGAGGTGGCATCGCACCACAATCAAAGACTATCACATGTCCATATTTGCATGGTGTCACATAGGACACTCGCAACAATAAGAGTTTTTCCCATGCTATTCATGAGAAATGAAAGATTCTCAAGTCCTCATAGACCTAACACTTGTGGAGAAGAAATACAAAGTTGCAATTTAAAGTAGCAGCTGCAATCCTGTTCTCACAGGAATATTTCACTGTGTACATTGAAGAAACTTTCAAGAATGTCAGGGTATACACATATACAGGACAAATAAAAGCAACATTTCTCTAGTAAAAATTAAACATTGTATTAAGTCAGGGGGCAGGTCCGCATTAGAAAAAGCATTTTGAAAAGGCCTTTAAATTAGCATCACACATTTAAATGAAATGATCTTTAAACACAAATCAAATATAGTGAAATTAAAACAATTTAAATAAGGAATATATTGAATGTTCACAAATCATTATTACATAAAAGCAGCTAACGTTAGAAATACCCTACTACCACAAATTTCTCAGCTTTCATATAAGTGCATGTTTTTCGAAGTTCATTTTAAAAATTTGTTTTTGTATTTTCATAAACTATAGAAGGTCTAATATCACTATGTGAAGTTTTCAGCTTGTACTTCACTGCTACCTGTTTCCGGTTTATTCTCAGTAGAAAGCATTTAAAATATTAGGCCACTTCACTTTTCCATCAAATTCATCCATATACGTTAATAAGCAACATATGCATTAGAAATTCGTTAGTGCAACTCGTTTATATGTATAAATGTTGTTTTATATATGTTTATTTCTCATCTCACTTTTAAGGCATGCTTCTATGGTGCTTCTACTACACCTGTCTCATTTTCATGTGTTACTGTGTCTAACAAGTGCAAAGTGTACTTTCAGGTTTTTTTTTCTTTTAGCTCGTATGTGTCATGCATTGTGATTTTTATAAATTGTGCTGCATCAGGCTCCCCTCTGATGGTGAATAAACCATCATCTTATCTACCACATTAGATCTCATCACAGATTATAGGTATGTTGTCTTTAACCTCTTTTTTCTACTTTCTTCTAAAGCTTTTAATTCATCATAAAATGTGCATACTGCATCCCTCATTTCAAGATCAGCTCTTGTCCTTTTTACTCCACAAATGTTACTCTTTTGGTATCCCCAAGATGAGACTGACAATATCAGCAGAATTATGCATAAAGAGATTGCCACTATAGGTCTCAAAATGGAAATCACTAATCCATTCCCTAAATTTCCTATCCAATTGCTAACATTCGATAATCCTTTACCTATGGTTTCTCAAACACCATCTGCCTTTAGGTCTTTCAGGTCCTTGTTTAAGTCAGTAATGTTTTAAATGTATCCTTGTAAGTCTTTTTTCCTGTCAGGTATGTACACGCAACAATGTTGAACTTTCAATAATTGGCAAACTCCACCCTCTTTCAAGAGAAGAATATTAAGGGCAAGTCAATTTTGAATCACCATCGATCTTATCAATATTACTTCTGCATTCATAACAGAAAAAACCCCGGTTGAACTGGTGGCAAGTTTGTCAGCAATAGTAGACAGCTTTTTAATTTTCCAAGATTTTAGTGCTACTTCTACTGAAGGTATCCAAATATGTCTCCCAGTATTTCACTTGCACTTGATCTTCACTTTGTTCTCTCATTTGTTTCCATTAAGTCTTCTTTAATCCGTTTAACATGATACATTTTTGGAAAAGTTATTCCCATATTACACCATCCATACCATTCTTTCGGTAGCTTATAATAGGCACTCTTCCCACAAACATAATACACTCCAGGGAAAATAAGATCTACTCCTTCTAAATATCTTTTTCATTTTTTATGCAATTCAAATGTATGTTCACATTCACTAAATCCTACAAAAACAGTGTTAATGTTTGATTTCTTTCGGTATATACAAAGTTTACCTTTGTGTTGCCAATCTAAAGCTAATGAAACTATTCCCTCAATAATTGTGTTTTCTTCTTGCGGCAAGCTCCAAGGAGTTAATTTAGGCAGTTGACTAATATTGTTTATTTCATGGTCTTGTCTACTTTCCACCAAATCTATAAAATGCTTTTCATTTCTCACTAATTTACATGTCAGGTTATTTCTAAGTGCATAAGTCATGTCCAGAGATTGAGTTGGTCTGAATATGTAACCCATAGTTTCAATTGTTGAAACTTCAAGATGCAGATTTAAATGTCAAATCACAGACATTTCAGAAAAGATTCAATCTTGATTGTAGTAATAATATAACAATTGATCAGTACTGTAAAACAAGATAGCTAATAACTGTAAGACATTCCATATGTTAGTGGTAAGCTACGGTAGGTTACGCCCTCAGCAACTGATGAAGGTATTTGCATACAAATGCAGCATTCACCAACATCCATAGTATCAATGTACTCAAGTAAAGAAGCAGAAACATTTGAACTAAAATCTATTTTCAAACTATTAGTGTATAAAGAATTGTCATTAATGTCAACAGAAATTGTAGCATTTCTTTTAGTGACTCTAGAAGGAATAGTAAGTTTTTAATTTTTCACGGAAACATAATGTGGCATATTTAGTACAATAAGCATTGCAATTAACATCAAAGCAGTAATAGAAAGAATCACAGTATATAAACATTTGCATTTTGAAGAGATTTCTGCATCGGATTGCATGGTCACTCAAGACTTAGACTGTTTAACTAAATAAAAATAAAAAAATAGCAGCACTGTTTTGAGCAATTCAGCAAAGTCTTGGCACAAAAAAAAAATATGGCAAAGCTCGGAATCTTCTCATATAAGGAAACACTCTCATATCAGCTTTGAACATGAGTAAATTAAGGAAAAACTGTCAGTTTATCAGTTGGTACATACAGATTAAAATTCAAATCAATAACACAGGTTGCTTCAGGGAGGTTTAAGTGGATATGTAATGTTAGCACAAAACTCATTCCCACTCATTAGCAGCCAAATAAGTCTGCACCTTTGACTTGGTACCTTTGCTCTTTTTGATCTCCTGACAGCTGTTTGCTCATCATATGTGTCGCTTTGATATGATGGTTCAGAGCTTTCAGGAATAGTTGGTGGTACTATTCCTGTGGTCAGATAACTTCTCAGAATCTCACCTCCTCTGCGGCAATGGTCTCCAGTCACAACTTGATTTTTTACTGCACTATGCCCTTCGTTGGGATCTGTTTGTCTCGTAGTCAACTCTCTTGGCTGTGACCCTTCGGAACCTACATTCAACTCTCTCGGACACCCACTTTGTGGGGCAAAAATCCTGGCCTCTCATCGGGAGTACTTCTCAAGCTCATCAACACAAGAGGCATTGCATCAGGCCTCTTCAAAGACATAGAAACACATACTTTCACAATTCTAGATTTCCATGTGCTGTTAATCTGCTCCACCAACCCGGAAGCCTCCGGTCGATAATTGCAATGAAGCTCCTGCTCAACCTGTAGTGCTGCACATAGCATTTTTAAGACCTCATTGTTAAAACGAGTTCCATGGCCTGACTCAAGAGAAGCCGGAAATCCGAATCACGGAATCAACAGTAACCGTAACTTTGCCACAGTTGAATTATCATTCCTACGAGTAGGATAGGCTTCAACCCATTTTGAGGAAATGCACACAATGACCAAAACATATTTTAAAGTGTTGCAAAGGGCCATCTCTATGAAGTCCATTTGCATCTAGTTGAAAAGACCTGCAGATTTTCTGATGTGACTCATGAAAACCTGTGTTTTTCTTCCTGGATTTTGTTGCTGACATATTACACAACAATGGGACAGCGATTCTGCACTTACACTAAATCTGAGATTGTACCACACCTGTTGGAAAAGGTGCATCATTGCATCTCTCCCAATATGTGCAGTACCACGGTAGTCCCTTGCCATTGATGACAATAAGCTGTCAGGCAATACCGGTCTGTCATCAATGTAAATCCACACATCATTTCCCCCTTGCTACAGCCTGCTCGCACCCAGCCCTGCTGTTCTGCTTCTGTCACCTCATCTTGTAGTTTCCTAACCTCCTCTCAAGTGTCTAAGTCAAAATCAAAGTAAAATCTGTGACGTAGGATGTTTTTTTCATGATTCTTCATTACATGTGTACACATTCAAAGCACAATTTCTTGCTGTAGAGAAGTAGGATCTGCTTCTTATGGTTCCCCACAATTTTTGCTTAAGGTGATGCTGTTTTGACTAGTCTGACTGGGATCCTGCTAATCAGGACCCCAGTCTATCTGCTTTCTCCCTAAATTGTTGTGTTCAGTACCTAGGCACATTCCATATTGGATACAGGGGTACCCTTGTCAGCCCCTAGTATATGGTACCCAGGTACCCAGGGCATAGGTACCCCAAGGGTCTGCCATGGGCTGAAGCATGCATTATGCCACCCATGAGAGACCATTCAAAATGGAACTGCAGGTCTGCCATTGCAGCCTGTGTAAGTTGGTGTATGCACCACTTACTAAAGATATAGGTTTACTATATCTAAGGGTCACTGCACTTAAAACCTATAAGACACCCCTATAGCAGGCCTTTACAATCTTGAGGGCAGGGTGCTTGGTTCTAAGTGAGAGGGTGCCCCTGCATGAGCAGGACACCCCTGCAGCCTACGGAGTCCATTCTCCTGGGTTGTCAGTGAAGCAGCCATATACTATATAGAGGGGCATCGCGTAATCGCGCGATGACCATCTCGAAAACGGCTGCAATGAATCCTGTCATGTTTGGTATCAAACATGTTGGAATCATACCCCCACACTGTAAACGGTGTGGGAGGTATGATTCCAAGCACTGGAAGAGCCCTCCGTTAGGCTCTCAGTGTTCCCGGTACCAGCCTTCTAGTCCCGGACAGCACAAAATGGTTGCTGCCGACCAGAGACATATTTCTGCCCTCCTGCTGCTGAGCCAAGCTCGAGCAGGGGAAAGAGGAACAATAGGCATCCTGTCACAGGGAGGTGTGACCACCTCCCAGACAGGATTTAGTGTTTTAGGGCAGGGTGGGTGCACTTGCCAGGGCCTGAAATCTGCATGAGGGGCACATTTGGTGTCCCTGTGCATAGTCCAGTTCAAACCAGTCCTGGGAGCCGTTGGCTCCCGCTCTGGTGCGCAACTGGGCAAAGGACATGGGAGTAACCTCCCCACTGTCCAGACCCTCCCCTGGGAGGGTCCCCTGAATCTTCCCAAACCTTTCCTTAGGGTACTTAAGGGCTTACCTGGGTGTAGGTCCCTAGATTTGTCATGGGATAAGATTCAGAACTGAAACCACTGCACTTCTACCGTCTGGGCACTCTGGACTTTGCTGAACTTCGTTTGGACCTGACTTTGTCTCCCTTCCAGTCTGCTGCATCGTCTGTGCCTGTGCATCATACAGGAACCTTCCAAGGCCTGTGAAGAATCAAGGACAACCAAAGTAATCTCCCTTGGAGTGAAGGAGTCACTCCCCTGCATTCGCAGGCACTTCAACGAAGATGACCGGTCTGCAGATCCTTAGCTCCTCTGGTCTCCATGGGCTCTACAACACAAGTGTTACTTTTCCTCAACTCCCGAGGCTGGCTATATCCTCTCACCAAGTTTGAGGCCAGTAGTCCTTGTGGGGATTGCAATAATTGAACCCCTGTGTACCGTGTACCTTTGCAGTTGCAAAGACTTGTTGACATCTTTGCAAGAAGATCTTTGGGCTCCAAGTAGCCCTAACCTCGAGCACCTCAAGTGACCAGAATCTTTGGCCACACTGCATTGTGTGCTTCGTGGCCTGCATCTTTTGATGAGCTGCTTGAGGTCGTCTCGCCACTTCAGGGCATCCGGCCTGTGGGTCCACATGAGGATCACACTTGTTTCTTTTAAGCTCCCCTGATTGCTCCGGGCCTGCCCTGACTCCCCTGCTTGTGGTGAGTCTCCTGGACGTTGCTGGTCCCAACCGTGCTCCTTCTTGACTTCCTGCATGGGTTGCATTTGCCAAGGCTTGTTGGTGCTCGCGCCGGACACCAACCCCTCAGCACTTGACATCCTTTATGGGACAGCTCTTATCTGGGTCCTGGTCATCCTCAGCATCTCCTGGTCCTCGCAGCTGCAGAGTCAAGGTCACCGTCATCCTTCCTGAAGCACCCGACATCAGAGGGCATCCGTCTTCCAAGTCTCCTGGTCACTCCCGACTGACATAGACTCTGTCTCCTCTGCTTTAAGGTACTCTCATCAAGAATCCACGTTTGGATTCCTCCGGACACTTTCTCCTCTTCCAGCAGCGGCACTTTCCTGAAGTCCTCCATTGGGTTCGACAGCAGTTTCCGACTTCACTTCACACCTATGCACCCGGCTCCCCTGGGATAGGTAGCTTGGGTACCATGGTATCCACGGGTGGGGTAGCTCTCCAACCTTTTGCCTTCCACAGGGTTTCTTCAGGGTTCACTGGGAAGGGTCACTAAAATTCCAACCGCGACTTGCACATAGACTTGTACAGAGCACGCGGTCGTGTTCACACACTGCACACACTCTCCGTGGGGTCCCTATCTACTTACCTTGGGTGGTTCTGTGGGTCCCCAGCAATTCTACGTTCTCTCGACATTGTCCTGACTCGAGTCGTGGTTCTTATACCACTTTCTTAGTATATGGTTTGGTCCCCCCCTGGCGCCCACTGTGTATTAGTGCAATTTACTGTGATTTCTTTGCTAAAGTATTGTGTGCTTTGTGTCTATCTCCGTGTAGGATACTATAGAGTGTTCTATAATAAATACATATTTTTATACATACTTTGTGTGGTTCCTTTTCATTTAATCTATTCTATAAGATTTAATTCTGGTAAAACAAGCTGCTTTACACTCCTTCAAGACTAAGCCTGAAGGCTGCTCTCCACAGCTACCACTTGGATA
Source organism: Calotriton arnoldi (assembly GCA_963921515.1). Classification (NCBI taxonomy): domain Eukaryota; kingdom Metazoa; phylum Chordata; class Amphibia; order Caudata; family Salamandridae; genus Calotriton; species Calotriton arnoldi. The sequence continues at coordinate 2,296,845 of CAWUFW010002215.1, forward strand.
GCTTTCTAAGGTTGCCTGAGACCTCCTAAATCACCATAAGGGTTGTCTGGACTGGTGCAGGGTGCCCACTTACATTAGTGGACATCATATACCAGGCCAGCTTCTCACACTTGCCATCTCATCTGCATAACGATTACCGACTATGACATCGTTGGTAACTTGTCGATGAACAACACATTTCACAACAGCAATTTGGGCAGGCAATTGTAGGGACTGCAAAAGTTTCCTAACGCACTCCTCATTTGTAATGGGTGAACCCGAGGACATCATGAACCCACGCAGTGAGCACAATTGCCCGAAGTCATGTAGGACTCCAAACCCATACTGACTGTCAGTGTAAATTGTAACTCGAAGCTGTTCTAAAACGGCACATGCTCGTGTCAGAGCTATGAGCTCTGCAATTTGTCCAGAGAACGTTCCTTTTCAACCATGAAGCTTCCACAAAGCCACCAACCGGACACACAGCATTTGCAGATTTCAGATTTCCTTCATTGTCTCTCAAACAGGAACCATCAACAAACAATACGTGATCTGATTCAGGCAGTGGCTCATCACAGAAATCACGACACAGTTTTGTACCCAACTCAGTCACATCCAAGCAATCATGCTCGGCTTCAGAGTAGCCGGGTTCAACACTGTACATCTCTTCAGAGTCACATTCTCTGCACCCAACAAGATTTGTTCATATTTAGTCAGAGGACTATTGGTCAGATACTGTGTTTACGTACAAGTTACCAGTATCTCCACTGAATGGGGTACAGATACTGTCAGTGGGAGACCCATGACAATACTTTCACACTGCTCAAGACTCGTACATGCAGAGGTAATCACTGTCAGGCATCCAGGGAAAGCCGCCACAACAGGATCAAGGGTCGCTGAGAAGTAGGCGATAGGCCTGCGATTGCTTCGATGCATTTGTGTCAACACTGAGAGAGTGCAACCTTCCCTCTTACTGCATAATAACACAAAGCACTTATTTTAATCAGGCATTCCCAAAGCTGGTGCTCTGCAAAGGCATTCTTGCAGCTATGTGAAGGTAGTCATGCAATTGTCATCCCAGGGTACCGGATCAGACACATCTTTGTGTGTCAACTGCTGAAGAGGTTTTGCTGTCAAGGAAAAATTCCAAATCCACTGTCTGCAATAGCCCACCATTCCTAAGAAAATGCAGACTTCCTTTTGGGTAGTTTGAGAATTCATATTAAGAACTGCTGAGATTCTTTCTTGTGACACTTTCCTCGCTCCTTTCTTAATTTGATGTCCTAAGTACAGGACTTCAGTTTTGCAAAATTGTATCTTAGTCAGAGAAACTTTCTGTCCATTTTCTGTAAGATGATTTAACAAGGCAATAGTGTCAGTTTTGCAAGCTTCTCTCATAGTTGACCCCACCAATAGGTTGTCAATGTATTGAACCAACACTGATTGATTCAGCATTTTCAGAGATTCGAGATTCTTTTTGAGTATCTGATTAAAGTTTGAGGGCTTTCTATATACCACTGTGGTACTCGGTATCATGCTAATCATGACTGCCGAAACGGAAAGCAAATAAAAATTGGCTATCTTCATGCAATGGAATCAAAGAGAAGGCCTGGTACAAGTCAGTGACTGAAAACCATTTGGCCTCACATGGAATTTGAAATACAATCACAGCTGGATTCGGTACCACGGGACAACATGGAACAACAATGGCATTGACCTTGAGCAAATCCTGCACAATGCAATACTTACCATTCATCTTCTGCAAGCCCATAATAGGAGAGTTTCACGGAATTCCTTTGCTCAATCATTGAGTCAATCACAGGAGGTATTCCAGCAATGGTATCTGGAGGCAAATTGTACTGTAGGATTCTTGGGAACTCTGCATTTGGTTTGATTGTAATTTGGACTGGGTCGACACCTTTGATTAGTCCAATATCTTTATATGAAAAGTCCAAGACTTCAGATAGAACAGTGTCTCTCAGCTCTTTGGGTAAATCTTCACTCGTCAGGAGAGGATACATCCTCACATCTGAATTCTGTTGGGCAAGTTTGAAAACAACATCCTCATCATTCTTATGGAATTCAATTCCTCTGGGTGTGCAATAAATTGAACAGTTCAGTTTACAAAGTAAATCACGTCCAAGCAGGTTTACTGGACTTGTGTCATACATCACAAATCAATGGAGATCCTCCAAGGATCCTATTTTAACAGTAGATGGTTCTGAAATTGGCAATGATAATTGTTTGGATACTTTCTCCTGAGAGGGGTAGGTTTGGAACCTCTGCTGTTCTTACAGTAGAGCGGGTATCACCAGTGTCATCAAGGAATGAGATAGGATTCCCATCCTCTTCTCCATCCACATAGGGACCACTCTTGTCTACCTTGAGGGCAGCGCCAAGCACGCAGTCCTCCCCCCCCAGGCACTGTCATGCTAATCGGTCCTGGTCACTATTATCCAATTCAATCAAATATTGCTGTGATACATTCTGATTTCAGTAAGAATATTGATTCACATTGTATATATTTGTACCTGAACATTATGTTGTGGCATGAGAAATTGGTGCATTTGCATTTGCTATGATACATTAGAATTCGGCATTCTCTGTCCATGCATCTGTTGAGTCTGTCCCATAATATTCCATTGAGACTTGCGTAATCCACATTCTGCATCTAATTCTCCATATTATTCAAAACAGACATACACTCACGTTTCCAATGTCCAAGCTTTCCGCACGCATGACATGGATTTTTCTTTTTCAAAAGCGACACCTCAATACCCGTTCTTGGACATACAAGATTACCACGACCTCTACCTCACGACGAGAAATTCTGCTGTTGGAAACCATTAGCATCATCGGAATATAATTATTACCTCTCTGTACTTGTCCTGTGTTCTTGAAACCCATCTGATTTTGATCTTTCTGCATCGCCTTTATTTGTGCAATCATTAATTTCTCCTTGAGTTTCTTGTGCCTCATGTCAATTTCGTCTGCACAATATTTTGCAAAACACAAAATTTCATCCACTGATTTACTCTGCCAGCAAAGTATCTGCTGTCGATTCACTTTAGAAATCTCAGGTCTCAACCCATAAAGAATTTGCAAACAAATTGGCACACATCTCTCACTGCAATAGAGTCTGATCCACTATACTGTTCGAAAACGTGTACCAATCACGCATAAAAGACATGTACTGATTCTTTCAGCTCTTGGGTCGTCCTGTCAATCTGCATCCAATCAATTTCTTTAGGAGAAATTATAGCCTTCAGGTGAGTTATCACATTGGCATTTCCTCATTACCTCTGGAGATGGTACACCTGTTCTAGAATCTCTTTATGCTTCTACATCTGACCAATCCACAATGATCTTACATTCATCCCATAAATCTGCTGGAACCACAATTTCAAATAAAGTATTTAAATCAATCCACAAAACCTTTGAAATTTTCACAAATCATTCAACTTGTCAGTACCATTCCACTGGCTTTTCTCTTAATTTAGGGAAATCATTTGTAAATGACAAACTATCTTGTCCAATTCATGGTACATGGACATAACCTCCTCAAGGTACTTTTTTCATAGGGAGCATTTGTACGTCTTGCTACATAACCTCCAAAAATGTCAGGTGGTGACTGCACTCAAACTCGCTTTGTTTCCTTCTGTTTCGACCATCTGCCTTCCCATTTTTCTCTTTCTTTCAATTTTTTTGATTAATGTCATTAGCTCTTTTATCTGCAATGTCCTTCCTGGTGCTCTCATGTTCTCAATGACTGCCAGTAAATTCCATCCTGTAAGATTCTAACAATCTCTCATAGGTCATATGCTCATCGTGTCATAGTTTTCGTAAATCTCGAACAGCTAAGTGTTCCCTGAAACATTTCTTCTAATTCAACTTTTAATCGTCTCATGTCCATGAACGGTTTATTTATCTGAACTGAATTTTGAACTGAACTTGGCCCTTCAACCATCTCTGAAATGTGGAAATGTGGACTGAACTAGAAATGGAAGGTTGAGCAGGAACTGAATCCATAGCTGAAACCAGAACTAGAGCTGAAACTTCTGAATCCTGATTATTCGGGGTACTGTATCCTTTAAGTCATTCGTCAAATTCTTGAGGAGTGAACCTTGATTGCTCCCCTGTACAAATTGGAGCTTCCATTAGTAAAATTTGTACTCGTTCCAGGTTGCACATTTAGTACAGATGAATCTGGAACTGAACCAAAACACCCCTTGGTACAGTCATGTCAGAAGCGTGATAATTCATTTCAGGAGGTCTACTCAGCTTGGAACAATGAAAAGTTGAAACCTCTGCAGCATTCTTTGCATCAGATCAGCTTGTCTCTGATCAGGGACAATATTCAAACCGGCAGCATTATTAATTTGCATCGGAACCATGGGCGTGTGAATCAGTAATTTTACTGTCAGATCTAAAGAACTTCCATGTACTGTATTTACTCCAGTAGGTACAGGCAAATTTTGAATCATACTTACCTGTAACCCAACTTGTAATGGGGCACAACAGATCCAATAATAACATGAACAGTCAAGGCAACTGGAGCATTTGAATCAATCTGATTTATTGGGGCTGATACTTCTGTCCTCCCGCTTACAGGAGAAATAAGCATTGGTTCTTTTGGTCCTGCAGGAATTAAGAGAGCATTAGGTCCCTCTGGTGTACTCATTTGCATCAGGTAATTATGTGCCTTGTAATGAGACTTGGCGTCTCATTACAAGGTGGTGGGCGATTTAGTAATAAATCATTCAAAACGTTGTCATGTATCTCACTCTCTTCTGCCCCTTTGCTTCAGTTTTGTCTGTCTCTAAATGCTTTTTTTCTTCTTTCTCTTGCCCTCAACTCATTCCTCAATCTGTAACACTGGATACAATTGTGTTGCGTGCATTACATCTGCTCTCCACGTTTTCTGTTGAACATCCCATCAAGCTTCTGCGCAATGATCCATTGTTGTCCTATACCTCCCTTGGTATTTCTCTTTATCTTTCTGTTGAGCATCATGCTCCCAGTTATTTAAAGCCTCAAGAATAGTAGGTGTAACAGGTTCTCTCATTTCATATATTCTTTTCCTTATATTTTCTAAAATCCTCATATTAAATGTCCCATAATGAGGGAACTGTAAGTCCTCATCTTTCTCAGTAAGTGTGTGCCAAAACTCGAGCCACAGACATGGATAAAATCCTTTGTCCATCATGACAATGTTTCCTGGCGTACCCGCAGGTGGTACTTCTGCCTTCATTTTGGCAAACGCAGTAACATCTTTCATTACTAATTTCCACAATGAGTTTAAAAATTTCATTTTTATTCAATTCTGTATTTCCAAATGACTTCTGTAAATCCAGGAACTGTTATTCTCCCACAATCCACCTGTTCTGCAACCTCAACCAATAACAGTGTGACTCTTATGACATAGTCAACCAATCCCAGTGCGGCTTTACACCATCCGAGCAATCACAGTGAGGCACACTGTAACATCAATCTCGCTCCTTTCAGCAGCTCACCCTCCTTCACAATTTCTCCTGTGCATTTTTCTCAAGACAAAAATTACAATACAAAGCAAACAACAAATAAAACTGTCTGCTCCACTAAAGGATATTCACTCTCAGAGGGTAGCTAAACTTTCTATACTCATTCACTGCAAATGAAGCCTCAATGTAATGGTTCGGTCGTGTGGTATGCCCCTAAACCCCTTTTTCTACTCCAAACCACCAGACACTGGAGTCAAGGTCCGACTTACTTATTAACGGGATAGCTCCAATACTTCTTGGGGCAAGGAAAGTGGTATCACCGTAACAAGAAGAAAATCAAAGAAAGGAGGTGTGTTGTCCTTGAATCCTAGTCTTTATGCTGGGTAACAACGGTTCTGGACAGAGTCCGAAGAAATGGCTGGTGAGGTCTTCCCGTCCCTTGTTCTATTGTCCAGGCTGTCTCCTCTGGAGGGAACCGGGGAAAAGAAAAAAAAAACAGGGACAAGGTACGGCCCTAAGTTTTTACCCTACATAAAAGGGGGGGAGGTTCGTGTGCACCCTTCACCATTGCTCTCTCCTGTGCATAAGAGGGAGGTAAAATAGTGCTGTTAAGGCGGTGCTGCCCGCAAACCCGCCCTTAAGTGAGAATATAGATGTGCGGGCCACTTGCCTGAGCCTATGACCCTCCAGGTCCGTGGGGAGGGGAGTCACAGCCTCCGCTTCCATCGGGGGAGTACTGGACTCGGGCGTGTTGCTCCCTGAATGGTTCTCTTCGGTGCAGTCCTCCTCTTCTTTGCGGTGAGTGGTTCTGTCATCCCTCCGCTCCCTGGATGGGACCGGAGGGACGACAGTTGGAGTCTTTATGTAGGAAAAGCCAGGTTAAAGGGGCGTGGTCTGTAAGTAACAGGAAGGGGCGACCTAGGAGATAATACTGAAGGGCCTCCATGGCCCACTTAATGGCCAGGCATTCCTTCTCTATCGTTGCATACCTGGTCTCTCTGGGGAAGAGTTTCCTGCTATGGAAAAGAACGGGACGTAGATCCCCTTTTGAGTCGGGTTGGGATAAGACTGCACCGAGGCCTCTATCAGAGGCGTCGGTCTGCAGAACAAAGGTTTTCTGGTATTCAGGGCAGGTGAGGATAGGAGCACTGCACAAGGATGCTTTTAGTTGAAGAAAACTGTCTTCCAGAGTACTGGACCAATGAATGGGTGTTCCTGCTGCTGTTTTGGTCAAGAGGTCTGTGAGGGAACTGGCTATTTTTGAGAACTGGGGGATGAACCTTCGATAATAACCCACGAGACCTAAGAAGAAACGGATGTCTTTTCTAGTAGTGGGACAAGGGTTTTTGGTGATGGCTTCTAGCTTATTCCTTTGTGGTCTGATCTGACCCCCCTGAATATCATAACCCAGATACTCTATGTGATCTGTGCTGAATGTGTTTTTTTTGGGGTTGATAGTGAGGCCTGCCTGTTGAAGTGTGTATAGGATTTCTCTCAGATGGAGGAGATGTGTTTTCCAGTCCAGACTGTACACGACTATGTCGTCCAGATAGGCGACGGTGTACTTCTGATGTTTTCGTAAGAGAACATCCATTAGTCTATGGAATGTGGCGGGGGCACCGTGAAGGCCAAAGGGAAGTACTTTGAAATGGTACAGGCCAGAAGGGGTGGAAAATGCTGTCTTTTCCTTGGCTTCAGGCGAAAGGGGGATCTGCCAATACCCCTTTGTCAAATCGATTGTCGACATCCCCCGGGCGCTTCCCAACCTCTCTATCAATTCGTCAACCCAGGGCATGGGGTAGGCATCAAATTTGGAAATGGCGTTTAGTTGACGGAAGTCGATGCAGAATCTTATGCTCCCATCGGGTTTTGGAACAAGGACGATTGGGGAGGACCAGGCACTGTGGGAGGGTTCTATGATGTCTGTGTCCAACATGGATTGTATTTCTTGATCTACGGCCTGTCTCCTTGCGGCCGGAATACGGTATGGTCTTAGCCTTACTGGGCCGACCCCTCCTGTGTCAATATTATGCTCAATCAGGGTCGTGCGACCTGGTTTCCCGGAGACTACGGTGGGGAAGGAGTCACATAGGGCGTATAACTGATGTTTTTGTTCCTCCGTTAACTGTTGCCCGAGTTGGACAGATTCCTTTTCTATTGGGTTTTCGGGGGCTAATGAAATCTCAAGGGGTTTTTCGAGGGATACCTGGTTTACCTGTACTCCTTTACAAAGAGAGACCGGTAGGGGTCCCTCCCAGGCTTTCAGGAGATTCACATGGTAGGCCTGGCCTGTTTGTGTTTTGTGTAGGACGGATATACGATATGTGACAGGAGTGATTCTTTCTAATACCCGATAGGGGCCTTGCCATGTGGCTAGCAGTTTCTTCTCTGTACTGGGTAGGAGGATCAGCACATAATCCCCCAACTTAAACTCTCGTAGTTTGGTTTTTTGGTCATATAGGCGCTTTTGTTGGGTTTGGGCTTTTTCCATGTTAGCGTGGTCTTCCTCCCAGAGTGTGGCTAGGGTGGTCTTTAAGTTCGCACTGTATTGTAACAGGGGCCTACTTTCATCCTCCTCTTCGACCCATTGTTCAATTGCCATGTCGAGAAGTGTGCGGGGTTTTCTTCCAAACAGTAGTTCAAAAGGAGAGAACCCTGTGGACTTCTGTTCGTGTGTACGAATGGCAAATAAAACTAGAGGTAATTGGCAGTCCCAGTCTCTTCCTGCCTTGTCTACGCTTTTTTTTTAGCATTGTCTTAATAGTCTTGTTGTACATCTCGACTAGGCCGTCTGTCTGAGGGTGGTATACTGCTGTACGGATCTGTTTAATCCCTAGGATCTCACATATTTGTTTCATCAATCTCCTCTTCTTCGCGGCAAGTGGTTCCGTCCCTCCGCTCCCTGGATCCTTCCTGTAGTCGTTCTTCTTCTCTGCCTCCTCCTCCGTAGTGTCGAGTTTCTGTCAGCTCCTCCGTCTCCTTTCTCTCCTCGTCTTCCTCTGTTACCAGCGTTTCTTTTACGTCCGTTACACCGCCCTCTGACTCTTGGACCACCGGAAGCTGGCTTCCGGCCAAGTTGCATGGAACCTGAGCCTCACTTCCGGGCTGGGACAGTGCGGCGGCCATGTTGGAATCGGCGGGGCAGTTCCCCGTAATTATCCCGGATTGATCACACTCAACCAGCTGGATTTCACCCTTAATTGATATAGTTAGTCCATGTGCACCTGAGATCAACCATACCAATAGTTTACCACTAACATACAAAGAGAACTCTTACCAAGGTGTTGTCGATGACGTTTCACGACCAACACCACAAACCAGTAGACAACTTACTCAGTGTCTTCTACACTGAGACAACTCATAGGTAAATATCTCGACTGACCCATTTACAGCTTCAACTTTGCACAGAAGCACCACAATCAGACATGTGTATTTTTAGCTATGTCATTCGCTCAACAAAACACAGCCATTAAAAAAAATGGAATCTTAACCAAAGGCAATAGTAATGTGCATCCCTATTGATACTCAAACTCCTTTGCTGCTAGTTGTTGTCTCTGTCCAGAGCAATACCCCATTAGCACTCCGTCAATTTCCGTATTAAAAACTGTGGACTCTTTGGACTTGGGCTAAGGACTATTTTTGGCACCCTGAAATCTCACCTCACTAGGCAGAACCATAGCTCTGCTACCAGATTTGTTGCAGTGTAATACGTGCTAAAATATGTCTTATATGCTTACTCTTCTTAATACTCTGTGCTGGGCCCTTTACGATTAGACATTCTGAAGCATTTCCATTTACCACAGAGGCAATGATCCTCTGATGAATCTTTCTCCTCCGATAGGAGGGGTGGAAATTAGGGTGACCAAACTCCACGTTCCCTGTCCAATGAGGACCATTAATTTACAGATAAGTTACAAATTAGAGATCAAATTTAAGTACACAATTCTCATTACCATGCTGTAGAAATAAGGAATAGCAACAGGAAGGCCCAACCTCCTAAAGAAATTAAGTTGAGTTAGGATAATATAAACCAAAAGCTCTGCAACTGAAACAGAAAACAAAAGAAGTAACCCCGATGTTCTGTCAGACTTGATGATGCTCCCTACAACTCATTAAGTCAAACAGCACAGTTTTAATTGAAAACTCAACAGGACTCAATAATAGACTCAGACAGAAAGTTGGTTAATTTGGTTATTGTATTAAAGATTCAAAATTAATTGCCATAAGTAACAATTTGTATAACAATGCCAAACATTTAAGCAAGCTTTCTCGAATGGATATAATCAGAGTCAATTACAGAGTAGTGCTGAAGGTGAAGTGTACACAGTGGTGGTCTGTCCAGAGTGGTTGCGAGGTGTGGCTGAAGTGGATGTTTGTCCCTCCTGCGAAAATGGGGTTGAGGATGTCTCCGGCCTTGTGGGTGGGGGTGGTGATGAGCTGCTTTAGTCTGAGGTTGGCGAGGTTGTCCAGGAGGGTGGTGGAGTCGGGGTCGCTGCGGTTGTCGAGGTGGAAGTTCAGGTCTCCGATGAGAATGTAGTCCATGGAGGCGATGGCATGGGGTGCGACGAGGTCGGTAATGGTGGTGGCGGAAGAGGCGCGAGGCCCAGGGGGTCTGTAGGCGAGGGTCCCGCGCAGCGTGGTTCTGGGGCTGGTCAGGATCTGGAAGTGGAGGTGCCCTGTGTTGGAGAGGGGGTCGCTCGTGCTGGTGGTGGAGAGTCAGATGGAGCTCTTGTGCGCGATGGCGAGTCCTCCTCCTGGGCGGTGGGGGGGTCCTTTCTCTGGATCTTGTATCCGTCGGGGACGGCGGTGGCGATGTCGGGGCGGAGGTGGCATTGGTCCATGTTTCCGTGAAGAAGGCGACGTCTGGCGAGAGGGTGTCGAGCAGGTCCCAGATCTCTACGGCGTGTCTGTGTAGGGAGCGCACGTTGAGGAGGATGCACCTCAGGGCTTCTGTGGTACGGGCGTCCGGCGTGGGTTCAGCGGTCGTGGGGGGCTGTCGTTGGTGAAGGATTGTCGGCAGTGTCGGCAGGAAAACTGGCCGTGGGTGGTGTTTCGCGTCGATCTCTGGCAGCTGTTGTTCCTTCCGGGGTTGAGTGTGAGGAGGGCGGCGGAGAAATAACGGTGGGAGGTCGTAGATCCCACAGGAATATTTCACTGTGAACGTTGAAGAAACATTCAACAAAGTTGGGGTGTACATATGCACAGGTCAAATAAAGCAACATTTCTCTAGTAAAAAGGAACCATTGTATTGTCAGGGGAAAAGTCATCATTAGAAAAAGCATTTCTAAAAGGCCTTTAAGCTAGCATCACACTTTTAAATGAAATGAGCTTCAAACCATCATCAAATATAGTGAAATGTAATCAATTCAAATGAGGAATATATTGAAGTTTCACAAATCATTATTACATGAAAGTGGCTAACATTATAAAATACGCCTTCTATCACAAATGTTCTCAACATTCATATAAGTGCATGTTTTTCTAAATAATTTTTTGAAAAATTCGTTTTTGTATTTTCATAAACTATAGAAGCTCTAATATCACCATGTGAAGATTTCAGCTTGTACTTCACTGCTACACGTTATTGCACCAACTTTTCTAACTGGTGCACTCTCAGCGGAAAGCATTTAAAACATTAGGCCACTTCACTTGTACATTAAATTTCATCCATATAGGTTAATAATCAACATATGCAATAGAAATTCATTACAGCAACCCGTTTATATGTATTAATGTTGTCTTACAAATCAACGTCTGATTTGTATCTATGCATTGCTGATTCTTGATTGTCCATGTATTGCATATAATTATGTTAATAAAAAACAGTTTAAAAAAAGTGTTGTCTTACATATATGTGTTTTCTTCATCTCACGTTTTAGAGCACGCTTTTACAGTGCTAATACTATACTTGTTTCATTTTCATGTGTTACTGTGACTAACATGTGCAAAGTGTACTTTCAGATTTTCGTCTTTAGTTTGCATATGTGTTGTGTATTATGATTTTTATAAATCGTGCTGCATCTTATATGATAGGGTCCCTAGGTCTTGTATTAAAAAGCATCAAAAATATTCGAAATCAATAAGTTTAAGCTCTTTCCTGTGGAGTTAAAGCATGAGCCTTTCTTATTTAAATGCTCCTTTTATAAGAAAAGTACATTTGTGACCTACTTTGTGAGATAGGTTGACAACAGTAATGGAATCAAGTGCATTTCTGCTGGCTTCGGAAAATCTTACTGCAGCTTTAAATGTTTGATACATTTAGGAAATGCTTTAAAAGTTACAGTATAAAGCCTATTAATAGTTGTAATAGTCGTGTCCACCTCAAAATGTTCAGAAATGATGCTTTATGTTCTATTGTGATATGATGAATTTGAATTTTTGATTTGAACAGACAAATTTGAATTGTGTGTGTAAAGTTGTAGCTGGCAAAGTATTTAATCCTACAGATTTAGATATATTCCCTGGGGTAACAATAACCTTTGCTATGAGGCAATATTTTACCTTCTCACAAGTAGGGCATGTCCCAGGTGGTGGTAACAATGAGGCTGGAGGAGCAGGGACATGTAACTGAGGGACAGTGTCAGCCAATATCAGCCTTGATTCCACCCCCTCTACTGGAGCAGGTTTAACATTCTTAAATTGGGAGCATAATTTATTTGACAAAGTATCCAGCCTATCGAGCCGTTTCCACAAAGCACAGAAATTAGAATCAATCAGATCTTTAATTTGCCCAAAAATACTATTAATAACACAACCTGATTTTAGTAGCACTATGTGTGCTACTACAGAGAGATCTAACAAAAGGGTTAATATACACGGGGGACTTTATCTCAAGCAAACAATATAGATACTCAAGCCAGTAAAGATATATTGAACCTTCCACCTGCATCCTGCCCATTTGTCTGCGTACTTGCAGGTGTACCTCCACTTAAGAAAAATCAAATTGAGACATGGTACCAACTTCGCAATAAGTGCGTTGATTGGTTATCCAAACATAAGGGGTATAAGGTGGTCGATGCAAATAATATTATCATGGTTCGAAGGATAAGCAGGGTTGGGCCCTCTGTTAAAAATATCGAGGGGGACTGTATTGTTGTTAATTTTCGTAACCCTGCAATGGTGAAATCCCTACTAAAGGTACAGGAAGACACATGTATGGGGCCCAGCAGTATTTTTCTGCTGCCATTGGGACACTTCTACAAACCAATTTTTAGCTTTCAAATGAATGATGGTGCTTCTTTATCGAGGCATAATAGGTTTTTGCCTCTGTCCTCATTAGACACCCAAGATTGACTTGCACCCGCCCAGCTACCCATTGAAGATAATAGTTTATTTGATGAATGCCCTTTGGTAGGACATCCAAATCCAACTAGGACCGGCATCAACTCTAAACTGAGTATACTTAGTTGGAATGTCGCCGGTCTGGCATCTAAAATGAATTTACCAGACTGGATTGAAATAGTTGAAAATCAGGACATTATAATGATGCAAGAAACCTGGGCCACTCGGGATTTCTACTTAGAAGGGTTTCAGTGTTTTAATAATGTTGTCCCGGTCCCCAAGGTAGGGCGACCATCTGGCGGGCTTTCGATTTTGGTGAACATTCTAACGGGTGGTAATGTGAATGTTTTAGATACAAGAAATGATAACATACAGGCTTTGATTTATACGAGGGTATTTCCATATGTTTAATTAACTTTTATAACAATGATTTCTATTCGGTGCCAAATATCATGTTTAATAATTTGTTTAACTTTATTTTAACTCTACAAAACCTTAAGGCTTTTACTAATGTTGTCGGCATTTGTGTGGGGGGAGATTTTAATGCAAGGATTCCAATGAGTAATAACATACCAATATTTCCGACCACTTGTTTGTCTTGGTGCACTAGGGGTATAGAATTATTAGATTATTTATGCAATCATAATCTAATTAATACTATGGATATTGCTGCTATCCCCGATAAAGATAATCGTATTGAACCAACATATAGAGGCAGGGGTTGTGCCTCCACTATTGATTATGTTTTTATCTCTTCTATCTTAGAAGATAGTTTGCTAAGTGCAGAGGTTATACCGACCCATCATGGCGACCACAATCCCATTAAAATATTATTGGAAATTGCCCCTAAATCTGTAAACAACAAGGAGTGTGGTGCTAGGAATCTGTTACCCTCTACAGATAATTTGAGATTAGTCTGGCGAGGAATTGATATCAACAAGTTATTTGTTAATATGTTAACTGCTTTCTCGCCACTTGTCGATACCTGCTTGTCATTTAAGGATCACAATCCCGATGTGATTGGTGCTTTCACTCAATTGTGTGAGGGCACAAAATGGTTGTTGTCAAGGCCTATTACGAAAGTTAGAACGGGACCGAGATGGTTTAATAAAGACTGCTCCTTAGCCAATAGAAAGCTCCGCAAGGCACTGTCAACGACCCCTAGAGACCGGGTACTCGTTAAATCCTTGAGGCTCCATTATAAGACAGTAACTACACAAAGGAAAGATGAAATCCTAAAAAATCATTGGGAGAGCTTAGCGTGCAGTGCATCTTTAAAAAAGGGAAATGGTTTTTGGGCGGCAGTTAAAAACATCAGGACACTAGGACATCCCCTAACTGCTATCAGTTGTAACATAACCAGCGACTTATGGGTGGCCCATTTCTCTAAAATCTACTCGGCCGCAATTGGAACAGAGGACTTATATGAATATCATGCGCCTACCCCAATAGATATAACTCTGTTAGAAGTGGAGGATGCAATCCAACAAAGTTTGGGTAATAAAGCGCCGGGCCCTGATGGGCTGCCCATCGATCTTATTAAAAATAAACCAGATTTTTGGGCACCCCTTTTATTGAATGTTTTTAACAATTTAACCTATGATACAATCCCGAGCACGTGGTCCATGAGTATTATTGTACCGATTTTTAAAAAGGGCGATCGTTCTAACCCCAGTTGCTATAGACCTATCTCCCTCATCGACAATACCCTGAAAATCCTGGGAAGGATTCTCTATAATAAGATAAGGTCATGGGCTGAGGGTGACAATATTTTAAGGCCCTGTCAACTGGGGTTTAGAAGTAAAGTAGGCACAGTAGAACAGTGCCTGAATTTAAATTTGATTATTGGCAAGTATACTGTTGCAAAAAAATCTCCTATATATCTCGCCTTCATGGACCTCACCTCTGCGTTTGACCTCGTTAATAGGTCACGCTTATGGTCTATTCTTTTAAAACAAGGTTTGGATGAAGTTTTAGTTCATTTTTTAGCATATTTGCACAGAGATTTGCATGCGCGAGTGAGGATTAGTCAGGATGGGGACGTATCAAGTGATATTAAAATTGATAGAGGTGTCAGACAGGGGTGCGTTCTGGCACCTCTTCTTTTTATCCTATATATTAATGATTTGCATGATTCACTAGTAAGACTTACCCACGACGTACCGAGTATAAATGGCAATACACTGCCAGCCGTATTGTATGCCGATGATGCGGTTTTAATGGCACGCAGCCCAAATGCCTTACGCATTTTAGTACGAGGTTTTGTAGATTTTATGGCTGTTTTAGATTTGAGGACTAATTTTAAAAAATCATTTTTAATGGCATGTGGTCCTAAAAAGCGCCCCATTAATAAAATTATTGTTAACTCAGAAAGTTTACAAAGCACTTGCACTTTTTCTTATCTTGGGTTACTTTACGCTACAAATGGCTCTTGGTCTGAACATGTGGCATACAGCAGAAGTAAGCTGTCACGAAGCATTAATACACTTCTGGGATTACCCCAACCCAAAAGGTCTGAAGCCGTTTTAGCTTTTAAGAAAATTTTTAAACTACAGTGTGCTCCCATCGCAACCTATGGAGCAAAAATCTGGGGCTTTACCAAATGTAGTAGTATTCAATGCGAAGAAAATAGACTATGTAGAAAACTCTTGGGAGCACCGATTTCTTCATCGGTATATGTGTGCCACAAAGAACTGAACCTGCCCTACATCGAAGATTACATTAGGGCTCGTCCGGCACTGTTCTGGGTTGCAATTTGGAAAAACACTGCGGCAACTCTCACCAGAGATATAATAACTGATTGCCTTAGATGTGAGAGGGGCGGGGATATACCATGGCTTGCCGCTGTAAAAGAGAGCCTAAAAAGCGTAAATTATTTACGCATCTTTTTAAATCCAATTCAATCCGAGCTAACTAATAAAAAAGCAATACAAGAGGCATTGTATAAAAAGTATAGCGATGAAAGGCACTGGAGAGAGACCAAGAAAACCTCAGTTGTAAGGTATATGTCCATAGAGGATTGTTCTTATTTGCCTGCTAGATATCTTTTAAAACCCTTAGGACATTGGGAAAGAGGGTTGTTATTTCGTTTACGGGCAGGTACTATGAAATATTTATTATGCTTCCCTTGGGCTACAATACTGATCTTGATGCATCGCCCTGCCCTTGCAACGCACACAGTAATCAAACAATCTTGCACTTTTTATTCTTTTGCAGTTTTTATTTTAAATTTGCAAAAGGATTTTTGATACCTTTCTTTAAATCACGTGCTATTTCCGACTTCAGGACAGCCTACACGGAAGTGCTTAAATTGGCGGATGATGAATTAATTTTCCGTGTCGGATCATTCCTGAAGTCAGCCGTACGGTCACGTAGAACTATGTGTGCCCAATGAAGGTCGTTAGAAATGTATTTTACTGTATTGTTATTAAAACCCCCACCGATTGTTAATATATGATATATCACGCTATTTATGATCCATTTTAGTCACTGTTATAAATGTACTGTATCTTTTGTTTTGAATATGTTGCCATCTATGAATTGTTTTTATTGTACTTTTATGGATATTTCATATTCGAATAAAGATATTTTGATTTGATTTGATTTGAATTGATAGGACTTGAGTTATACCAACCAGTGGTCTGAAACACAGAATTTATTAATACATAATAGAAACAAAATAAAGATGGCTGCTGCATTAGATAGCTGCCAATCCAAATGAGATAGGATCCGGTTGTCACCTACATAATATCAGAACTGAAGCTTGTATTTGTGGATGAAAGACTCTTGTGGCAGAAGGTACATTTCAAGAAGCTGGAGGGTCATTGCACATTGAGGTATAAGAAGTCAGGAAACACTTCTTACCATGGCCCGAGATCATTGATCAGAACCAGGTCAAAGTCATCAGACCTATTACACCAGCCACAGTCAGCTTATCCAACAGGATTCCTCGATGCACAGTATCACATGCTTCCACGGAATAGAGTGAAACTAAAGTGGCTGATATGACATAGCCAATATGACAAAACTACACTTAAAGCAGAGACTACGCCACCACCTGGTATAAATATGACATGAAAGTGGAACAAACATCATGGGCCTTCTATGTTGTGCTTAGTTCAATCATACAAAACCCCAGTCAGATGAACGGGAATATACAGTTGTAATTCGAGTCTAAAATTGACAGTTTCTGAGGGTCCAAATTTTTTTACTCTTTCGTGTGATTTAACCACTCTCTCTGCTTCATAGATCTATGAAGTATTCCATTTCAAAAGGAAACATTTAGTATGCCTCAAGGTTATGTTCACAACAATTCTATTGAAAGATTTTAATACCATTGGTGAGAGAAGTTCCGACAGTGACCCTGACTTTACGGATTTCAAACAGGTAATGACCCCATTCAAGGTGATTGAGAGAAAATGGGACAAATTACTGATTCCTTGATCTGAATCACATTCAGAGTCTGGAAGAGGCGGAGATAGCTACAATATCATTAATTGTATCCTCTTTTCAGGCCAGTCCATCTTTAACCTGAGCAAAAAACTTAAATGTGCGTGAGAGATTAAAATACAATGAAAGCATGTTTATTAGGTTCTTTTTTTAAATGTTTAATTGGAATTGTTAAATGCACTGAAATATGAGATAAAAAGTTTCCGTTTTTTTCATAGTTGTCTTGGTCAGCCCCTCATATTAAGGATTTTTTGTACGTTCATGTATTATCCATATTTGTTTTTTTCCAACTCTTTTTTCACTTGTTTGAGAAAGGAGCATTGTCAACCCTAACTTGTGGGGGTTTTCATTTACATTTCATTTAGTTAACTTTAGTTTTTTTTCAGTAGAAAAAAGAACCTTACAGGTGATCTCAATAGTCATTTTTCAGTTTGAATGAATGGTTAAGTTCCTTTACATTTATTGGTACTACATAAGCCTAGATAGGTGTTCACGTATTGCTATGAGGTGCACATCTGTATTGACTATGACATGCAAGGCCCCATCGATGATGTAGATAATATATTGACAGATCACCGATCACACATGGTGGATAATGCTTGCACTTAGTTCCAGGCATTCTAATAAGAGAATTGTTGCATGGAAAACAGATACAGTAGGCTGTTGGCTCCCCACACACATACAAGCCACAATGAAACCTATTTCACATATGGTCCCACAGGCAACTCACAACATTATGAAAGAATGTTGATAGACTCCTTAGAACACTCTGAAAATAAAATACTAGCCTCAATGTTGGAGAAGCTTTAAAGCCTCATTGACTCAGTAATAAAGAGATAATCAAGCCATAAATTCAGGACAACTAAAGCACAAAAATACCTGCACTCCTTTTACAAACACCTTGTTTTTGACAATGTTAGAAATGGGGTTGGCAGTGGTTTGCACCCTGTCCCAGTAGGGACCCTCAAACTAGTCAGGGTAAGGGTGTCACACAGCTAGGATAACGCCTGCTCACCCCGTGGTAGCTTGGCATGAGCAGTCAGGCTTATCTCAGATGCAATGTGTAAAGCATTTGTACCCCCACACACACAGTAACACAGTGAAAACACTACAAAAGGTGTTTACACCAGTTTAGAAACATTGCCAATATTTATCTAAATACAACAAGACGTAAACAACAAAAATCCAACATACACAACTCAAAATATCACTTTTAAAATATTAAGCAAGTTTAGTCCATAGAAATCAATTGATGCACTGGTTTTAGCACAAAGTACCTTAGATGTGTCAAAAATCAAAGACAGTGCAAGGCTCAGGGGATGTGAGGCGCTTGAAAAGCAAGGTGATGATTTGGTTCCTTACTACACAGGGGAGGTGATGCATCGGGTCCTTACTGGCAGGGGAGGGGATGCGCCGGTTCCATACTTTTGCGATACCAAAAGGGGATGATGGACGGAGCGTTTGAGCTAATCAAACACTCACCCCCAGTCAACTGATCTGGGTTTAATCCATCATCATTCTTTAGCTCACTCCACCACCCCAGTTCAGACATGGCCATATGCAAATCAGTCTGACCCTTTGCCTCATGGGAACAGTCCAGCCCGAACTGCCAAGCCATGTCTTCCCTGGACCGGAAACAAGCATCCTGGGACCGGTTTCTGGCTATTCAGCCGTCATCAGCCAGGCTAGCTTGAATCCAGTGGCAAAGTGAGCAAGGGACCCACGTCTGGGAATACCCTGCCAACTTAGGGCGAACAAAGCGATACCAAAGGGGATGATGGACGGAGCGTTTGAGCTAATCAAACACTCACCCCAGTCAACTGATCTGGGTTTAATCCATCATCATTCTTTAGCTCACTCCACCACCCCAGTTCAGACATGGCCATATGCAAATCAGTCTGACCCTGTGCCTCATGGGAACAGTCCAGCCCGAACTGCCAAGCCATGTCTTCCCTGGACCGGAAACAAGCATCCTGGGACCGGTTTCTGGCTATTCAGCCGTCATCAGCCAGGCTAGCTTGAATCCAGTGGCAAAGTGAGCAAGGGACCCACGTCTGGGAATACCCTGCCAACTTAGGGCGAACAAAGCGATACCAAAGGGGATGATGGACGGAGCGTTTGAGCTAATCAAACACTCACCCCAGTCAACTGATCTGGGTTTAATCCATCATCATTCTTTAGCTCACTCCACCACCCCAGTTCAGACATGGCCATATGCAAATCAGTCTGACCCTGTGCCTCATGGGAACAGTCCAGCCCGAACTGCCAAGCCATGTCTTCCCTGGACCGGAAACAAGCATCCTGGGACCGGTTTCTGGCTATTCAGCCGTCATCAGCCAGGCTAGCTTGAATCCAGTGGCAAAGTGAGCAAGGGACCCACGTCTGGGCATACCCTGCCAACTTAGGGCGAACAAGCGATACCAAAAGGGGATGATGGACGGAGCGTTTGAGCTAATCAAACACTCACCCCAGTCAACTGATCTGGGTTTAATCCATCATCATTCTTTAGCTCACTCCACCACCCCAGTTCAGACATGGCCATATGCAAATCAGTCTGACCCTGTGCTTCATGGGAACAGTCCAGCCCGAACTGCCAAGCCATGTCTTCCCTGGACCGGAAACAAGCATCCTGGGACCGGTTTCTGGCTATTCAGCCGTCATCAGCCCGGCTAGCTTGAATCCAGTGGCAAAGTGAGCAAGGGACCCACGTCTGGGCATACCCTGCCAACTTAGGGCGAACAAAGCGATACCAAAAGGGGATGATGGACGGAGCGTTTGAGCGTTTGCTCACTTTGCCACTGGATTCAAGCAAGCCTGGCTGATGACGGCAGAAATGCCAGAAACCGGTCCTAGGATGCTTGTTTCCGGTCCAGGGAAGACATGGCTTGGCAGTTCGGGCTGGACTGTTCCCATGAGGCACAGGGTCAGACTGATTTGCATATGGCCATGTCTGAACTGGGGTGGTGGAGTGAGCTAAAGAATGATGATGGATTAAACCCAGATCAGTTGACTGGGGGTGAGTGTTTGATTGGCTCAAACGTTCCGTCCATCATCCCCTTTTGTATCGCTTTGGTCGCCCTAAGTTGGCGGGGGTATGCCCAGACGTGGGTCCCTTGCTCACTTTGCCACTGGATTCAAGCAAGCCTGGCTGATGACGGCTAAAATGCCAGAAACCGGTCCTAGGATGCTTGTTTCCGGTCCAGGGAAGACATGGCTTGGCAGTTCGGGCTGGACTGTTCCCATGAGGCACAGGGTCAGACTGATTTGCATATGGCCATGTCTGAACTGGGGTGGTGGAGTGAGCTAAAGAATGATGATGGATTAAACCCAGATCAGTTAACTGGGGGTGAGTGTTTGATTGGCTCAAACGTTCCGTCCATCATCCCCTTTGTATCGCTTTGGTCGCCCTAAGTTGGCGGCGGTATGCCCAGACGTGGGTCCCTTGCTCACTTTGCCACTGGATTCAAGCAAGCCTGGCTGATGACGGCTGAAATGCCAGAAACCGGTCCTAGGATGCTTGTTTCCGGTCCAGGGAAGACATGGCTTGGCAGTTCGGGCTGGACTGTTCCCATGAGGCACAGGGTCAGACTGATTTGCATATGGCCATGTCTGAACTGGGGTGGTGGAGTGAGCTAAAGAATGATGATGGATTAAACCCAGATCAGTTGACTGGGGGTGAGTGTTTGATTGGCTCAAACGTTCCGTCCATCATCCCCTTTTGTATCGCTTTGGTCGCCCTAAGTTGGCGGGGGTATGCCCAGACGTGGGTCCCTTGCTCACTTTGCCACTGGATTCAAGCAAGCCTGGCTGATGACGGCTGAAATGCCTGAAACCGGTCCTAGGATGCTTGTTTCCGGTCCAGGGAAGACATGGCTTGGCAGTTCGGACTGGACTGTTCCCATGAGGCACAGGGTCAGACTGATTTGCATATGGCCATGTCTGAACTGGGGTGGTGGAGTGAGCTAAAGAATGATGATGGATTAAACCCAGATCAGTTGACTGGGGGTGAGTGTTTGATTGGCTCAAACGTTCCGTCCATCATCCCCTTTGTATCGCTTTGGTCGCCCTAAGTTGGCGGGGGTATGCCCAGACGTGGGTCCCTTGCTCACTTTGCCACTGGATTCAAGCAAGCCTGGCTGATGACGGCTGAAATGCCAGAAACCGGTCCTAGGATGCTTGTTTCCGGTCCAGGGAAGACATGGCTTGGCAGTTCGGGTTGGACTGTTCCCATGAGGCACAGGGTCAGACTGATTTGCATATGGCCATGTCTGAACTGGGGTGGTGGAGTGAGCTAAAGAATGATGATGGATTAAACCCTGATCAGTTGACTGGGGATGAGTGTTTGATTGGCTCAAACGTTCCGTCCATCATCCCCTTTTGTATCGGTTCCATACTTTTGGGCAGATGAAGTGATGCATCGGTTCCATACTGTTGGGAAGGGGAGGTGATGCATTTGTTCCTTACTAGCAGGGGAGGTGATGCTTTGGTTCCTTACTGGCAGAGGAGGTGATGTGTCGGTTTCCGGACATGCAGCCTCGGTTCCTTACTATGGCGAGGTGCCAATGAAGAATCTGCGTCAAGGGACAATGCCTCAAAAATCCAGATGCGCTGTATTGATGCGACAGCAGCGATGCAGGCACTGTGTCGATTTCATGCCATCAAGCAGGCCCAGCGTCAATTTCTCAGCTGTGAAGCAAGTGCCTCATCGGAGTCGGAGCGGATGCCACAGACGTCGGTGACATGGTGTTCGGGACTTATGCTGCAGTGATTCTTCTGACGCGTTGCGATAGCGAGCTGGGACCTGCGGTGAAAGCTGTGGTCGATGCTTCCAGCCGGAGCCACGCTTCAATGCAGGCAGCAGCAATGCATCGATCTTTGACAGCGATGCATCAAGAAAACAGGCGCTGGGAGTCGATGCGTGGATTTTCTCCTTAAGATCACCAGGTTACACTTCCAAGGGCCCAGGAACTGGATTTGGCAGCACTTGGCAAGTCAGGATTCTCAGAAGAAGAGCCCAGGTATTGGCAAGTGAAGTATTTGAAGGCCCTGAGACTTCTTAACAGGAGGCAAGCACACACAAGCCCTTGGAGAACCTCGGAAGCAGAATGTAGAAAGCAAAGTCCAGTCTTTTCACTCCTAGGACTGAAGCAGCAAGCAGCAGGCCAGCACAACAAAGCAACAGGCAGAGTGGCAGTCCCTCCTACAGAATCCAGCTCTTCTTCCTGATAGAATGTCCTCAGTCCAGAATTGTTCTGATTTTGGGGGGTTAGAGGCCTACTTTTTGCCTTTGAAGTAGGCAAACTTCAAAGGAAAGTCTTTGTAGTGCACAAGACTCTGCCTTTCCCTGACCTGGCTCCAGACACACTATAAGGGGTGGAGACAGCTTTGTGTAAGGATAGGCACAGCCCTATTCAGGTGTCAGTGACAACTCCTCCCACCACTCCAGCTCAGGAAGGCCCATCAGGCTGGTGATGGGCCACCAGGATATGCAAGGCACATCTCGGCTCCCTTTGTGTGACTGTCTAGAATGAATGCACAAGAGCCCAACTGTCAGCCAACCCAGACATGTATTCTACAGACAGGTAGTGGAACAGAATGGTTAACCAAGAAAATGTCCACTTTTCAAATGTGGCATTTTCAAACACGCAATTTAAAAACCAACTTCCTCAAAAAATGTATTTTCAAATTGTGAGTTCAGAGACCCCAAACTCCAAATCTCTAGCTGCTTCCAGTGGGAAATTACACTTACACTTTAGCACTGGTCGGCAGTGGTAAAGCACCAAGAGTCCTAATACCAGCAAAACAGGTCAGAAAAAATAGGAGGAACAAGTCAAAAAGCCTGTGGATAAACCTGCAAAAAGGGCCAGATCCAACAGACAACAAAAGCCAAAGACAGAGTATTGCCTAGACAATCAAATACTTTGAAATATATTTCAGGACTGGTGACACTGTCCTATAGCAGCAAGATACAACTTCCCTCTTTGCACTAGTAAAATCTTGAAATATTAATATAATACATTACTATGGCAGGACAATGGGCACACGATCAAGCAGCAAAATATTTTTGTCATGCAAACAAATTTAGTCGCACCCAGGTGGGCTAGCATACATTTAGAAAAAATATATATTTTTTAGCAAACATGGACACCAATTTGGAAATGCTTATAGACCATGAAAACATAATTCATGCTTTACATGTGTTTAAATTGCATTTATATAGCGCTTACTACCCCTGACGAGGCATCAAAGCACTTTACGGCGAGTAGCACGCTACCCAGGATCCCAAAGTTAGGTGTCAGTCCATTAGGTGTTGGGGTTAGGTTTTCATGCTCATTCCATGCATTCACACCAATTTTTTTGTGGTACATTATTGACACAGATGTGATCATTATAGGGAGCTATGTGAGAAGCAATTGTTTGCTGGAATTAAAAAGATAGTTATGGTTTCCAAAAAGAGCTTTAAACAGATAGGCATGAGATTTAGAGTAACATATATACAGAAGAGTCAGGCAGTAGAAAGAAGGGGAACAGTGGCACACTTAAAACAAGCATTGGCATAGCCAATAGGTCTCGCCTTTGGGACCTTATAAGTGTTTAGTTAACCAGCACAATATCCTTGGTGCAACAACATCAACTGTTGCATAGCTAAACACTTATAAGGTCCCAAAGGCGAGACCTATTGGCTATGCCAATGCTTGTTTATTTTGAGGACGAGAGTACCAGCACTTCTCAAGAGAAATGCAATACCTTTAATTGGAAAGTACCGGCACTTCTCAGAAACAAGCAGGTACTCAGGCACAGAGTACCAGCACTTCTATTTTTCCATTTCAAGCACTGCTTAAACCACAAATAAAAACGTGAAGGAGGCATCTAGTTTTCCATAATCCTACTTATGTTGAAGATTACAACACTCCAGGGCTGACAAGAGTCGCACCCACCTGAAGCCGTGAACTATAAACCCATGAGAGAGAGAGAGTTAGAGAGAGTGTGTGTGTGTATATATATATATATATATATGTATGTGTGGGCAAAGAGAGTGAGTTCTTTGCATTTTGTTGTCATTGTTTAACATAAAATAAATTATATAGTTGTATTGTTGTTTTTACTTCACACCACTACAAGTGAAGTAAGAGCCAAGCAGGTAACGTTCCCTGAGTAGTATGCAACATTATAAAGATATCACATTAATCAATGAATTTACCCCCATCGATCTACAACACTCTTGCCGTTAACTGCAGAGTTTAGCTCCATCTTGACAGCACTCAGTCTGCTCCGCGGTACTTTAAGCATAGAAAATAATGTTCAGAGACAGATTCCTTTACTCAGAGCCCTGTTTTCCAGTTATTTTTTGGGAGGGTTTTGTGTCTCCCATCCTAGATTATTTAAAACATAGTTATTGTGAGGAAAACCAAATTTTTCCCATGTTTCAACCATTTTTCTGCTCTGAAGTTGTTGTTTTAATTCAACAATAATTGAAAGTCTACTAATCAGGCCTCGGCCACACAAGTTCTGATCAAAGGAGCAACGTTTTTATTCTTAAATGCGATTCCCGTCACTCTTCTAAAACAAATGTCTGTGCTCGGGGTTTTTGAGCAGTTGTACAGAGAGCATATATGATTTGAATGAAGGATGTACTTTCCCCACTTGCACCTTCAAATGTAACATGTGCTTGAAATGTACGTAGAGCCAAGCTGCGGAGTATATTCTGAAATAAGTAACATAGATTAAAAACTTATTTTCATAAGAGGTCACACTGGTTTACGATGCAGACAGAATCACCATATGTACACATGGAAACTTAAAATGCACGTGACATAAAAGGGCCTGAAGAGTGAAGATCACAGGTTTCTCTTGGTGAGTAGGGGCCTCTGCGGGGAAGGCCCTTTTCCATGAACTCACAGTAAACAGCGATAAATGAAATCCCAGCGTACGCACAAGTATCATTAGTGAACAGCTAGAATCTACGAGAAGAAAATAAAGAGCCCTTTATCCGTGCTTCTTTCAGGAAGTGCTCACTCAAAATAAAAAATAAATAAAAAGTCCACCAAAGGTTGGCGTGTCTGCGCCTCTAGTCCGAACAAGGCTGGTTAGCAGCATCAAACACCGAGGGAGGGCCGTGGCGGCTTGAGGGGTTCTTCTACAATGTTTAGCCTGTGAGCCCACACTTACTGTTTCTGACCTGCTGAGAAGTGGCTGGCAGAAGTGTTGCACTGCTTATTTTATCCATATTTGTAGAAACTGCAGAGCTCCGTGTTTGCCTAGTGGAAGTGTCAGATGGCATGAGAAATATTCAAGCGTTTTTAAGTCCCTAAGCACGCCTCTGAACTATTCACGGCACAATGGGGTGCGAGAGACACCAAAACTAAGGATTTCTGAACTGTTCATTTACTTATGAGATTCAGGCACTTTACGTTTTTAAATAGCAGCACCCCTACCCGTAAATAAGGTGCCAGGGCGCTTCAAAATAAACAACGGAGTTTGAGGTTTTCTTATATTATGAGAGGAAATAAATCAGCCCATGATGGAAAATGAGAACAAGCGCGCGCGAAAAGCATTGGCCGCGCGGGCCCCGAAAGTTAAAGTGATCGCGATGCACTTAATTACCCGTGACGGAGAAAAGACAGATGGCGGCTGCGCGCGTGCACGCTCACGTGCACGCAAGCTTTAGGCCACCAAAAGCCTCTGGTAGCACTTTGAAAACCCCCTTACTAAAAGTCGAGCAAGCAGCGCATGCGCTGCTCTAGGCTCGACCTAAAAATATGGGATGGAAGTAAGTAAAAGTTTGATAGAATGTGAAATGTTCTGCTCCTAAGAAATGTATCTTACACAATCATTCTACTTAAGAGGTGACAGAGATACTCCCGACAGTGAAAAGGAAGCCCAGTGCTTGTTGAGACTCGTTCAAAGAGTGCGACAAATAGCACATTCCGTTAATTGTAATCACTCCAGAGAGACCTCTTTTATATACCTAATACAGCAGTATATTTAATAATGTAAATAATTGTTAAGGTTTCTTCAATTCATAAGCACGATACAAAACTATATATACAATATGAAACATATGTTATGTAAACACCTATCAACTTAAAAAATAAAACAAGGCAATAGATAAACACATTGCAGCAATTCAATCATTAGTATATTCAGTCCATGTTTGTGACTCATTCAATACCTGGTTCAGAAGGTATTGCCCACAGCATCCTCCTGAAGAGCACCCTCAGAGACCAGACAGCATGCCCAGCAGAATGGATGTGTCTGAGGTCACCTTCACCCTCCAGCATCCATCCTGCCTTGTAAACACATGTGACCTTCTAAAAGCTATTTTTGGTGGGAAATGTGCCTAATTGATAAGAAACAGATATCTCTGTTGATTACATTAGCCTACTGAAAACCACACAAGTTCGTAAAGAAACTTTACTGAACTATGCACTACCCCAATTTAAATAGCAGAAATCACTCATGCCATAAGCTCTTTCCCTGCCCCAGATGAGGATGGCATAGGTGTTATTGTCTTCGACAAATTAGCTTACAAACTGAGAAGGTATCTGCTAGCACTTCTGCAATAAGTCCTGCAAGAACTTCTGAGTGAAGGTAGAGCATAAGGGCTTTATTATGAGACTGGTGGTCCACAGACCACTAGACATGTGGGCCACGGCGGTGGTGTCCGCCTGCCCCATTACGACCTGGGACCACTGCAACCGCCAGGGATCAGAGATACCTGGCTGTGGCGCGGTGGTCTTGAGGCTGCAATGTGCTTGACGGGGCTGCTGCTGCCCCGCCAAGCATATTACAAGTTTCCTCACTGCCACACTTTTCTTAGTGGTGTGACTGCCATGAAAAGTGTGGCAGTGAGGAATCAGGGCCCCCTTGTGCCTCATGCAATGTGGATGCACATGGGGGCACAACATGTGCCCCCCTGTGTGCATGCACAGCAGTCCATGCCGCGCAGGTACTGCCTTTGACATTCCCATTGCGGTGCCTACTTCATAGGCACTGCCCTGGGAACGCCAAAGAACCCCCCGCCGGACAGGAGAAAACTTCTAATCTGGCGGGCGGTTCAAACATGGTTTTGGTGGTGCAGGAGTGGGACGGTCACACTCTCGCACCGCCCAATTCATAATTAGGCCCGAAGTCTCAGCTTCAAAGGTAAATGATCATATTGATCTCCAACCTAAATGAGGACCCTTTGCACCCAGCTAATTAAAAGTCAATCTCATGTCTGCTCTCGGACTGGACAAAGTTGTTCTTAATTCCTCCATTTCTTTTAGCAAGGAAACCATTGCTGTCCTCATTCAGAGTAAATATATAGTATGTGAGTAACCTCATTAGTAATAGGAAAAAAATGGTTGATGCATAGCAAGAAGGATAATAAATGCAAGATAGAGAGCATACCCTTAACATTTAGTGCAATGATGAAGGAAACAAACACCACAGGGCTAACTAGGCCCCTGAAAAACATATGTGGACATGAAGGATACTCTAGGACTGAAAGGCTAAAAAGTCACCAGAAAAATAAATAATATCTCAAGATGGCCACGCTGTAGGGGAAGGCTAATGATTCCATTTATTATGTAATTCATGATGTCATCTGCAATATCTTGTGCAAGGTTTTGAGCAGTACATGAGCATAGCTATCTTAACTGACAAATTGTACGGTGTCATTTCAATTAAACATTTTTCACTGAAATGTAAAGCTTTTTACTGATACATTTCTTAGCGAAAAAAATAAGCAGACGTTAGTAATGGAGTTTTCAGAGAGTTTAATTGGTTCTGTAATCTGTAATTACATAATATGTATACTTTATTAATGTGTCGTATACAGGCTCTCCAGCAGTGCACAGAGCAACTACCCAGCTGCAAGAAACATTCTCTGCAACAGTTGGCTGCAGGCTAAGTCTGGTGCATCTGAGTGGCACGCACACAATCCACAACGTGAAATCATGAACTCAGTGAACTACAGAGATTCCAAAATCACTACCTGCAATACCATAGTTCCCATACTAAATGCAACGTTTATGACCTTACAATATTTATACCAACATGAAGCAACACCTAAATGCACAATGTAAATACATATGCACAATTGTTTGTTTCATGATTTGGTCTACATTTTATCCGTGATATTGGGATCTCTGATACAGCTTGACGTACCTGCTTGTAAACACCTATCCCCGTGTCCCTCTGGGGGGTAAAGCTCTGTTCTTCATGCTGCCTTCCGATTCGGTAATTGCCATACAAAAGGACTAAGCCCACAGGGCGGTGCAACTAGTGCATTGCATGTGCAGTATGCAGTGAGTTATGGTGTTGTGCTGTCTCACTATAGTGGGCACAGGGCAAGCTACCCTCTTTCTGAGAAAAGTTATCAGCAAGCCCACTTTATCTTTTACGATTCCAGCTTGACAGCAATTAAAAAAAAATGGTTGTCTTACCCAGAAAAGCTGTCATATGCAGACTTTGGTGCAACCCGTTTACAGGAGTAATAATCTCCAACCAACAAGTAGGTATAAGAAATCTGGTCTACTAATATTGCACTCTGGATCAGTCCAACATAATAACTGCCTTCACTCCGAGCCACATTTGGTCGGAAGTCCTCCCCCTATTCTAACTTTGCTTGAAAGTTAAACACTGGGAAATGCGTTGAGCACATCAAAGACAGGGCATCAATTGAGGAATAAGATTGTCAATGCTTCTGACATTGCTCCTCATTCACCTGAATGTAAAGTGCGAAGTTCTGAAAATTCCCTTTCAGTATCTAAGAAGGTCATTCTTAACCTAGATGAAACCGATTGTGCAGCTATGCTGGCCAAACGCATTAAGGGAATTTTTATCAATTAAGTCAACCGTTAGTTTCACCTTCAGCTTCACCTTGCAACTTTTCTGATAACTCTTTTACCTGGTATGAAATGAGTACTGCTTTAGATCTAGGGCAGGTGTCTCCAACTAATGGCAAGCTCCCAGCAGCTCCCAGACACCTTTAGAGTAGCTGGTAGCCTTGAGTTCATTTTTAAATAAGCACAGGGTCACATTTTCCTTTTAAAGTTAAGAGAAGGCTGTGTTTATTTTACATTATTATCATCAGGCTGCATATAACAGGGCCTGCTAATGAGCCATGCTCAATCAGATTTATGACCCAGGCTAGAGCTGAGGCAGGAGATATTTAACTCTTAAATAAAAGTCCTTGTGAACTCAATATTGGAGCATGAGAACAAAATGATGTTTCTGAATGCTTTTAAATGGGAGATAATGAAAAGTTACCTTAATGATTAAGTTAACTCTTCATTTTAATGTTATCCCATTTCAAAGTGTGGCATGTACAAACAGCAGGCTTCTTACCTCTGATGGCCAGAAGACACTGTTCCATATATAGAACTGAAAAATACAGTAATTTTTTTAATGGGGGTATTTTGAAGTGCAGAAAAACGTTTAATATTTTGAAAATTTTTGCAGAACCTTTTTCTGCATTTTAATTTTTTTCCATTTTAAAAATGGTTCTATGTGTTAAATATGTAACGGTGCCACATATGGTGAAAGTTATGCCCTGTGCCACAAGTACATTTTTAGCAACGTTCTAGTGGCACTATGCCCTTCTCCATTTTTACAAAGCAGCGTTTAACCCCTTTTTGTGGCTTAACGCCACCTTGTAAATATGGCCCCTTTACACATATCACTTAGAGTGAAAGGGGTGTGCAATGGGTGTTGCTGTGGGCGTTCCACTGCAACAACCATTGCTTTTTGACGCTGCCCCAGATTTACAAGGATCTGTAAATCTGAGGCAGTCCCAAAAATTAACGTCACTCAAGAGCAGGAGTTAGAATGGTGAAACGAGAGAAATACTTTTATTTCTCCTCGTTTTTGTTTTTCTATGTGTGCTGCATCCTGCAGCACACACAGAAAGAGCAAAACGCCATTAATGATTGTTTATATGCAGGAAGGGACACCTCCTGTACATAAACAATCATTAAATAATGAAGATTTTGTACTTTTATGTGTGCTGCATTCTGCAGCACACGTAGAAGTAATAAATCACCATTATGGGTTGTTTATGTGCAGAAAGGTGTCCCTTCTTGCACATAAACAATCATTCCCTGCACCGCAGGCACCCTTACCCTGCAGGCACGCTTGCACTTTGGTGCAAGGGTGCCTGAGTTGTTGCTAGGCAGCTAATTTTAGTGCCAGCGCTCAGGAAAGCACAGGGGTGCGCTGTATTGTTGTAAATAATGTGCATCCCTGTTTTTTGGAAATGTCGGCGCGTGGCGCTGCCAAATTTGGCGCATCTCCGGGCTCCGACATTTCACTGCACATATGCCGCTTGGAGCTTTATTTACATTGTATGATCTCTTCTCTGTCAAATCAAACACAGAACCAGGGATCCCAGATTGAACTATTGTAATTATTGGTAAACCTAGTTTATTTAATAGAGGATAAATTACTGATATTAAATTATTTGGTTATGAGTGTTACTACTCCACCCCAAGACATGAGCCCTCCTAACATCAGAGCCAAGATGGTTTCTTCATCCGATATTGAATGGTTAATGATTACTTGGAGTTATTTTTAATCTCAGAACCAGTCAAGAGACCGACAGGGGAAGCTGCTTCGGAATGGGGGTGGTGGGATGGGGGGGCAATGGATAAAAAAATGTAAATAAATAAACTTCCCTTCCCTTTGCTGCCTCCGCTGCATGCCTCTCCTCCGTCCTCTTCATCTGCACTGGCAGCACTGGAAGCAGACTCTCCCAGCCAATCACGATGCTGCATGAGCAGCGTCGTGATTGGTCTGAACGGCCTGTTTGGCCGCTAAGGCAGTGCCTGGGAGCCAGTGCATGTTCTCCATCGGGCTGTGCAACACAGCCAGGTGGAGAACATGCTAAGTGCGCATAACTATTTGGCCGGCCCAAGAGGGCCGGCCAAACAGTCATGCGCACTTAGGGAGTGCAAACCACTCCTCACTCTTCTCTGGCGAGCTCAGCCTTGTCCCGTTCCGAACTGGATCCAGTCCGGCACAGAAAAATAAAATGATAATAACGTATTGTTATTATCATTTTCTTTTTGCGCTGCTCAAATAGCAGTGAGGCGACGCCTTAGCGGAGGAGCCGCCACTGTAACTTTAACTGAGGAGTACAGTACTTTGCCTCTTGACATATATGATTTAATAACAGACTTTGCATCCTTGAATCTATATGCCCCCCTGTTCAACCCAAAAGCACAACAACAATAACTGAAACTAAAAACGCCTGTTTCTTCCCCGTCAGCTTTTAAAAAGCTGGCTAAGGATCCCTCAGACTTAGAATGTGTGGAAGAGGCTATACGACATCAAAAAGTGCATTATAATTAGCACCTAATATTTTGTAAAAGACAACAACATAAACATCAGAAATTTAAGCTTGCACTTGCATATTACCGGTTTATATGTAAATAAGCATAACCATCCAATAGAAGCATTGATTCAGACAGATTGTCTTCTATTTGCCTACAATGCTTGTCATAAGGCCAATGTGTTTTGCTTAAGAGAAGCAATATCATTTGTTTATTAAGGGCTGTTCTGCCAATTGCAATTGACTTGAACTGATATTGCCAGTGCCCCTTTTAACTCCTCCGTACCAGTGGAAATACAAGGGTCCACGAAAATGTTTTGGGCCTTGCGAAGTGTAGCCCACCACGTAAATAAATTAAAAGCAGCATTTGAACGGGGGATAGCAGGTAAACAAAAGGAATTAGAGCAGCAGCCATTTTCTCTGATAGTAAACGATAAGATTACCTACCCATAGAAAGCTAATCTGCATAATTTGGTTTTAAGAGGTCCACAAGGTTCATCAGTGGAGGCTATTGTGGCAAAGACATCATTAACCGTGATTAACTATGCAAATGACCAAAGAATATGTAACTTTTCTCAACTACAATTTGGCACGCTGTTATATTCTGTTACCTTATTCCCCTTTGCTCCTCCCCTTCTCCTTTCCTGGAATGTTACTGATCCAAGATTCTGTGTGAGACTAAACAACAGTGATGATGCCAATCTGTTGTATATTTCTATCACTGCTTAAAAATAAAAGGGCATATTCATCATTATTTCACCCAAAGCAATACAGCAAGACTCCTTGCTGTGCTGCATGAAAGAAAGAGAGCAGGACTGCACCATATCTATTAAGATATGGTGCACTCTGGCTCTGTGCCTGCACTGGTGCAAAAAACTGCTGCCTAGGTCCAATGCAGGCACTCTTGCGCCAAAGAACCCCCTGAGGCTTTTTCCTCTTTGTATGTGTGCTGCAAAAGGCAGCACATACACAAACAGTAAACACAAGGAGAAATAAAGATATTTCTCCTTGTTATGCCTCCCCTGGGAAGGCGTAGCATTTTGACACATTCCCAGGTTTACCAGCGTAGGTAAACCTGGGAATGCGCCAAAAAACATGGGTGGATGTGTGAGAACACCCATGCTTTACCCATGGAACACCTTCCCAGGGCAGAGTAACACAAGGCAGCAACTTGTGTTGCCTTTTGTTACTCCAGAATTACCAAGCCACGCAAGGTGCCCTTGTGTGGCTTGGTAAATATAATTCTTTGTGTCACCCTTGCGCTAACTTGCATGGCGCAAGGACAACACAAAACTTTGATAAATATGCCCCATAGTGACAAGTGACTGTGTTATACTACTTTCACTCCATTATACTACTTTCATTACATTTGGAGATGAGGTCAACTCAAGGGGTGCCAGTATCAGTTGCAGGCCAAGAAGCAGGAATTATAGAACCAAGCTGTGGTGTATAACATCAACTGTCCATCCTGGAGGTATGGTTGTGCACTGCTGGGTGTTACACATGAGCCAGCCATGCTGGCAGTTGGGAGATGTAGGCGTAACGAAGGATCAGGCTGGCCCTACTTGAAATAGTGACCTAATCACACCCTAACTGTCTTTGAATGTAGTAATGACTCAAACTACTATAGTGTTTGAAGCCTTGCTGTGAACTTTGTGTGTCATTTACATCTCTATGTTAACTAATGGTCATTTGTGTTCCAGAAGTCTGTGGTGTACATTCTGAAGTGTGCATTCTCTCTGGTGAATGTATTGAAGTCAATACATTTAAAAAATGTTACTGTTTATTTATTGATAACTAAATAGTGCATGTTTTTCAATGATCAAGACTCAGTTGTACAGTTATTGGACACATCTAAAAGCTTACCCTGTGGAGAGTTTCATTTGCCAGGAATTGGAAAATACGTCTGCTCTACAAACCTTCATCAAATTTGTTTTACTTTAGATTTATACCTCTTTCCTTTCTATTCTGTACAGAGCCAATCTCGGGTTTGATCCAGCAAAAAAAAATTCACAGGAGAAGGGTGAACTTCCTGTTACCTGGAAGAGGTGGAAGGAGGAATTCTCGAGGTAACTTGTAGTAATCGATGCAGACAAAACACTTGTGGAAAGGAGAAAAAGCATTACCCTAAACGTCCTATTGTCTTTGTCCCCTTCATTACTTTTTTAACTTTTGAGGTGGGGTCGACATCTTGAGACAGAAAAAAGAAAAAAGAAAGGAATGCTAGTATGATTGCACCACTCTCCTCCTATTGATTTTTCTGTCTCACCGAGACAAGAATTTTTAGAACTCTAGCTTATGCTTGTCTTGTCCTGCATTTATGCATGATCATGTTTTTTTTCCTACTTGCTGTTCATGTGGGTAAAGTACGTGTTTTTTTAAATTGAAAATTATTATGAGCATTAATCTGTGCTAGATTTTGCCTCAACTCCTCCTTGGATTTAGTGAGGTATGGATGCAACTCACAGGGAATTGGACCCCATACACTGTAAATGTACTTCCAGGTCTGTGCGTACGCACAACCGATCTGTTGATTCGCACAATGCAAGCTTTTGCCTCTCCTTCCCGGAATTGATGAGAAAGGAAAGTAAAAGGGGACACAGCAATGCAGGTAGGTTCGTATAGCAGATTCGTGTGTGCCATTCGAATCTAAAACCAGTGGTTATTTTGGCTTATCTTATTTTGTTTGTCCGACAATATGAAAGCATACTAGGAAACGAAAGTATGTGGAGTCCCCACGCCTTCTGACTCATTTTCATCTCTGCCCCGAGAGGAAAATCACTAAGGAGGGGGAGAATACGAGACTAAAAAGATTTGTTCAAGAGACTCTGCTTGAAATGACATTACATAGTACCTCTATTCCTGACTGTTGGATTTAGACTTCTATGCAAGGTCACCCCCAAACATTTTGCCTTCATCTCTCCTGTCTTCTGAATCCATTTTTGTTGGCTTTTAGGACTTTGTGTACTTTACCACTGCTAATCAGTGCTAAAGTGCTTTACCCCTTAAACATGGTACAATTAGCTTACACCTGATTAGTACATTTAATTTACTTATAGGTCCCTCATATATGGTACCATGTGTACCCAGTGCCTGTAGATTAAATGCTAATATTCGGCAGTGGTACTCTTGTGCTACCGACTAAAAGTAGCCTTTTAAAACATGTCTCAGGCATGCCATTGCAGCCTATAGGGCCGTTATAAACTGCCAATTTGACCTGGCTAAGTAAACCTTTTGCCAGGCCTAAACCTTCCTTTTCAATACATATAAGCCGCCTCTAAAGTAAGCCCTAAACAGTCCATAGGGCAGGGTGCATTGCACTTATAATGTAGGAAAAGTGTTTTTAAGTTTTATTTGTCTTGGCCGTGAAAAAGTCGTTTTTCACTCCTGTAAGTCTTACCTCTCCCATAGGATAACTTCGGGTTACATAATTACATTTAATAAGCGCTAACAATTGGCTTGGTGTAGGTTGAAACGTCATGTTTGGACTCAAATGGATTGTAATTGATAATGTTCTTTAATGGTAAAACTAGCTTTTAGATTACAATCTTGAAAATGCCACTTTTAGAAAGTTTTGCAACAGGGGAGTTTGGCCCAACAAGGGACAAGGGTCAGGTAGGGCCGGAAAATTATACACATAGGGAGTGAACCTGACCCTCGTGTCACTTAGATGCGTTTATCCAATTCATGCTAAGATCAAACAATGAATTACTTATGTATGATCGGATCTTTTTATTTTCCTTTTTCTTTATAAAAGTTCAAAGAGATTTTTTATGGAATATTCAAAACATATGAAAAAGTACACAATGCAGTCATAACACTTTTATATACGACAATGCAATATAGTCATTCCAATCATGTCCAAACAATTACATATAACAAAAACAATGCGACATATCTAAACGATTCGAATCAAATAGCGACAAACAAAACAACACTATTTTATATATCAATATTGAATGATATAGAAAACATTTACTCATCCTAAAACACCCTGAACTATCAATAGAAGGTGTCTAGGACAAACATTGGGAATACTTAACAGTCCTACAACAGGGGTGAACAGAATTGTAGTATAACCCTCAGTGAGGAAAGGAATTCAATTCAACACTCCTCGATGTTTGATGGATTGCCAACGCGTTTCGAGTCCCGGGCAATACGTACAGGCGCTCTCTTCAGGGCTTCTTAATTTTAAAAAACGATGGTGTTGTCTGTAACAAGTATACAAAAATTGGATTTTAGATTGGTAACTATCGGGGCTCCCACCATTCTAAACATTTCAAGTATATTCATTTATTTACCCCACTGGAAGTCTCTGGTGGGTGTTTGATCTTAGCGTGAATTGGATAAACGCATCTAAGTGACACGAGGGTCAGGTTCACTTTTAGAAAGTTGGCATTTTTCTACCCTAAACTTTCTGAGGCCTTCTAGGAGTTTCCAGCTTCATGGGAGTTAGACTTGGCTTTTTCGGCGGGTTTACCCCAGACTTTTAGCTTTTGGCCTCCTGTTTTTGACCCTGTTTTTGTTGGATTTAGGACTCTGGGCACTTTACCACTGCTAATCAGTGCTAAAGTGCTTATGCTCTCTGTGTAAATTATGTTTATGGATTAGTGTTTCCATGATTGGCTTATTTGATTTGCCTTTAAGTCCCTAGTACAGTGCACTGTGTGTGCCCAGGGCCTGTAAATGAAAGGTTGCTAGTGGGCCTGCAGCACTGGGTGTGCCACCCACACAAGCAACCAGTGGCGGCTCCCCCATTAGGGCGTGGGGGCATCGCTCGACTGCTTTCTCGCGGTGCGAGAAGGCAGAAACATAAACGGTAAAAACTACCATTTATGTTTCTGCCTTCTCACATTGCGAGAAAGCAGAAGTGCCTCTGTGCCTGGTTGGGGGCGGGCGGGTGGGCGGTCCTGCTCGAGGGCAGGGGGGGAGTGGCTTACCCACTGTTGTGGGTACTGACTGTTTGGTCGGCCCCAGGGCCGAACAAAGCAGTCATGCGCACTCCCCCTTTTTCTCTATGTAGGCTGCTGCATGCAGCCTACATAGAGAAAATGGCCCGGCTGGGGCGCTCTCCGCTGCGCCTCACCAATCACAACGCTGCCATTGCAGCGTTGTGATTGGCTTGGGTAGGGAAGGGAAGCTGCCTGCTGGCTGCTTCCTGTTCCTGCAGCAGGAGCACGCGGACCCGGCTGCCTCTGCACCAGTACAGCGTGACCTGCCAGGAGTGGAGGCGGTGCAGTACCCGGCACGTTTTCTTTTAATTGTTTTATACCCCACCCGCGACCCCCCCCTTCGAGCATGCCGGCCGCCGCTGCTTGTCACATCTGTACATGTAAGGGCCACCGGGCTGGGGCCGTGTCAGTCCGGTGTGAGGTGGTTTTAGATGGCTGTAGGATGCCAGGAGAGAGCGAGGCACTTGTTACATCTGTACCTGTAAGGGACGCCGGGTTGGGACCGTGTCAGTCCGGTGTGAGGTGGATGCCAGGAGAGAGCGAGGCACTTGTCACATTTGTAAAGGGCCGCCGGGCTGTGGACCTGTCAGTCAGGTCGGAGGTTTTAGATGGCTATAGGATGCCAGGAGAGAGCGAGGCACTTGTCACATCCGTACCTGTGAAGGGCCGCCGGGCTTGGGCAGTGTCAGTCGCTTCTCATTTGGGGTTGCTTCTGCAGGGCGACGAGGCTGGTAAAAGCCCGCCATGCCAGGCCTGTGCGTGGGGAGGGCTGAGACCGGGTCTGAGGCCGAGTGTGCTCACAGGGGGTGTCAGCAAACAGAGGGGGACATTACTCCACACTCCACAGCACGTTGTGAAACCGGACCTCGTGGCCCAGAAACCTCTAGATAAGGGCCCTTAGCTGCAACACAATGCAGCAGTGACGTGAAGTGCCCCCTCCCCCCCACCAGCCTTCAGATAGTGGGTTTCACCCCACAGGGCACGAATGGAGTGCAAATAATGTTTTTTATTCTTTTATTTTGCAAGTTTTACGATGGCCGGGACCCAAACACAAGGCAGAGGAGTACTTTACTTTAAACTCGGCTTCACGTGGCCTGCTGCCTGGAAGATGCGTTCTGATTGGAAAGGTAGCAGTTTTCCTCTCTTTGTGTTGTATTAAGATATGGTGTCTGCTGCCGATAATACATCTGCCTTTAGGGACGCAATCCACTTTAACCTTTTCTTTCCCCTTACTTTGAGACCATGGAGCACAGCACGAGACGCCCACCCACCAAACCCCCATCTCGCTGAATTGATGACGCGCAAGGTTCTATTTCCATTCCCCCCACCCCTCACACACATAATAGAGCTAGGTTGGCTTGTGCAGATGAGGCTTGTGCGGCATGTTACGTTGTGTGCTTTTGCCTGGAGAAAGAGGAGTGCGGAATGACGGTTTGTTTCCTGCCCTGCTCTCACTTATGATTTTGGCACAGGGTGGTGCAAGGAGCCCACGGGCCCTACACTGCGGTTTGAGTCCTCCGCTTCCATTGGTGCATCCATTGATGCTGCAAGTGCTGTGAGGAGGGCACAAGGCCTGAACGCGAAACCCACACTGAGTCCGTCTTTAGGTTTCCCTCTTTGTGCTTCTCTCTGCATGTTTACTGCTCACAGAGCCCATTTCCTCCCCCCAAAACTTTTTACCCGTGTCCAAAGGCGCTGCACGGTCCAGAATAAGTCATCCTCCACTAAACTGTTGGGGTGGTTATTCCCTATGACTGATGTCTCCATATTTGTGGTGCAGGGGTGATTGCCACTTCTCTGGGTTTCTTTTCAGGGAAGGTTCCTTGATAGTTGTTCTGAGAGGAGCCAAGAACTGCAAACCCTGCAGGCTAACTTGGGTGATGATAGTTGTACACTCAGATTGTTGTACCGCGTTTTTGCATGTTTCTGATGTGAAAAAAAGATACTACGTATGTGTGCCTGGGCCTTGGACAATGCACACTTTAGTGGTATAATGGATTGCCGGACTTTTCTCAGCGAGGTGTGGTTCGGTTAGTTTGCTAGTGTCTGCCGCGTCCACAAGTGAAGGGTCGTGAGGGACTCCCTGGAACTCTGCTATTTGTGGAAAAGGTTGTCTTCATGTTCGCCCTTCTCAGCGCTTGATCCGATAGAGTCGTGTTTTGCAGGTGCTGTATTTGCACTAATTCGTTTCTTTCATACCCTCATAAGTATGGTGAATCTTGTGTGACAGCTGCGCAGGGAGCGCTGTAACTGCCCATATAACCAGTAGAGGACATGAAAAATGAAGGGCACCACTTTGTTCTCTTGTAATTAAAACAGCTATGTTACGGGCCCTGTTGTACCTTTTAAACTTTTTATAGAAAAGCAGTAATACCACTTTACGACACAACACGGAAACCCCGTCCCGTCTTGCTGCAAACTAAATCGACTGCAGGTGGGCGGTCTTTCTTCATGCTAGCGCATCGCAGATAAAAACAAACCCTCAAGCTCTCGTTTGATCACATTTACTTACTCGGCAAAGTGATATATACATCAAGCTGCATTGTGTAAGCGAAACCTTCAACTGTGTATGCATTACAAGTTTATAACCGCATTCCTCAAAAGGCCCGTGCTTGATTTAGTTTTAGTAGAACAAGTACTGGAAACATAAGAACATGGACGTCATTTAGTGGTTGCAACTACGACCCCTGGAGTGCCCCTGGCGACCTCTGGCACTGCCTTTACGATACCTGGCCTCACAGGTAGCAAATGAGTGAAAGGAACAGAAATTAAACAGGGCTCGCTGAGCTTTGTTTACTTTCTGTCGCCTGCAGGGAACGTACTTATATAAAGCACACTCAGTGAAACAAATGCAGCCATATCAAACCATTTGTAACCTGTGGCTCCTTTGTGAGGTGCCCCTAAGATTACATTTCATCGAGCATGAAGGCATGAAAAAAACATTGGAAAAAAAGTAACACGTTCGGAAAAGGCATCAATATTTTTTCTAGCTGCCCCTGGAGGGAAAGGGAAATATAGAAGAGGCACGAGAAAGAGAGCACCAGGGAAAGCTGAAAGAATGGAAGAGAGAAAGAGTGCACTACAAAGAAATGTGAGAAGGTGCGTGTGCGCATGTGTATGAGAGAGAAAGAGAATACCGAGCTGGGAGAGATAGAAGACAGTTGTGATAGAGATATGCATAACAGAGGTTAGAAGGGTAGCAAAAGAGACATGCAGGAAGGAGACAGGAAAATAAAAGGAGAAAACAAGTAAGATGGTGAGAACTAAAGGCGGCCAGTGAGATAGGTGTATTAAAATTGCAGGCTGGTGAGAGACAGCTCAGAGTGAGCGTGGGCGACAGAAGAGAGAAAGAGACCTATGATATAAAGACAGACTAGAAAGAGGCAACTGAGAGAGTTTGGAAGGATAGACAAATGGACAATATAGACTGGTGAGAGAGAGGTGCTTTCTCAAATTTGCTTGAAAATGCATAATTTGTCCACTCTTTTTTCAAAATTTTCTCACCGCGGTGCAGTACAACAATAATTTTACGCCCCCACCACTTTCAAATGTCACCAGCCGCCACTGCAAGCAAACCTTCAAAGGGTTCTCAGACTTGCCACTGCAGTGTCTGCACACAGTTTGTGACTGCAGTGTCGACCTGGAAAGTGCACCCACTCACCAGGCCCCAACCCTTCCCTTATATGTAAAGCACCCCTCAGGTAGGCCCAAGGTACCGCCATGGGCAGGGTGCAGTGTATGTGAAAGATAGGACATGTATTGGTGTGTGTGACATGTCCTGATAGTGAAATACAGTGTATTTCGTTTTTCACTATGGAAAGGCTATCTGTCCCCTAGGAATGAATAGGAGTTGCTTTGTAACATCTTACAAGTATAACCTTCCATTGGGATAGGATAGGAGAATGGAGTTTAGTATGCCCGAACTCAGAATTTATAAATACATCTTTTAGTAAAGATGGTTTTTAAATTGTGTGTTTGAAAAATGCCACTTTTAGAAAGTAGGCATTTGTTTGCTTAACCTACCTGTGTGCCTCTGCTGGGTTGTGGATTGACTGTCTGGCTTTGAAGTGACAGGGGCTGGGGATGTGCATTCACTGTAGACAGCCACTGGGGGGTAGAGGTGTGTTCTGGCTTTCCTGGATGAGGCAGGGCTGAATAGACCTGGGCTGCATTTAGAGTAGTGGGAGGAGATTTCCTTGCACCTGAATAGGCCTGGTCTGCCTTACTCAATGCTGTCTCCACCTCCTGCCAAGAAGTTGGGCCAGAGACGACAGAACTGGTTTGGACTAAGCACAGAGATTCTCTGACACAAGAGAACAAAGGGATATGTGGTATAAATACTGGGGCCCAGACCCCAGATCTTTAGAACTCTTTTGGACCAAGGAACCTGCTAAGAAGAAGAGCTGGAGAAGCTGTGAGGAGGAACTACCACTTTGCTGTGTGCTTTGCTGTGTTGGCCTGCAATAGCTGCTTCTGTCTTGGGCAGAGAAAGGAATGGACTGGAATTTGTGCAACTTCTTTGTTTGAGTTTCTCCAAGGGCTTGAGGTAGAGCTTGCCCCCTGTTCAAGAAGTCTCAGGAACAGCAAAGACTTCAAGTTCCTC
Source organism: Calotriton arnoldi (assembly GCA_963921515.1). Lineage (NCBI taxonomy): Eukaryota > Metazoa > Chordata > Amphibia > Caudata > Salamandridae > Calotriton > Calotriton arnoldi. Next base: position 2,337,903 of record CAWUFW010002215.1, read on the forward strand.
TGCTACCAGCACTGGGAACTGTGTGTTTTGTGCTGCAACAGAAGAGAAAGCAACCCGATGCCGCCAACGACGCCGCTGCCGGCTCCATCTCCTGAAGGCACCACAGAGGGCACTGCCGCACTTCGCACCGCAACCCTGGTCTCACCGACAACGCTGCCGCCACCAAGCTGCTGCTTGCACTGTGGCCTGTGGGCACCGCACTTCGCACCACCTCACGTCACACCACCGGCCTGGTATTCCCGACAGCCACGCTCCAAGCCAACATCGACGCTGCTGCTTGCACCGTGGTTTGAGGGCACCCCTCGTAAGTTACCTTGGCCTGCTGACGCCGGCGCCATCGACTCTGGTTCATCAGCCGACGACAGTGCTTCATCAACGACGACGACTCTGCTTGCACCGTGACCTGCAAGCACTGCGACGAGCACCACACCACTTTGCACCGCAGCCCTGGTCTCACTGATGCTGCTGGGCGACCGTCACCAAGCCGCTTCCTGCACTATGAACTGAGGGCACTGCATGCTGCACCACTGCACCTAACACCACAGCCCGATGCCCACCGACGCCAGCCCTCCTGACTTCAACCACGCGGAGTTCGATCTGCAATGTGTGTGACTTCAAAGGCCCTATGATTCCTGCACCGACCTCCGTAACCGGCACCTGCTGACGCGAACTCTTCGGAGCTCATCGCGAAGTCACCGATGCCCTGCATTTCTAAAGGTACCCAACACCATAGCTGGCCCGCGACACCGCGGTCAGCCAGAACTGTTTGGATTTGTTGTTCATGATGCTGTGATAGCCCCGGATGGAGATATCGACTTCAAGGAACTGTATTTTAGGTCTATTTCTGCTTATTGATACTTGAAAGAACAGTAGGGTGGATTTTTACAATTTTTTGTCTTGTTTTGCACAGTACAGGAAAATATTGGATATTTTTCTAAAACTGGTGTGGTGTCCTTTTGTAGTGTTTTCACAGTTTTACTGTTGGTTATGTGCAACTGCTTTACACACTGCCTCTGAGATAAGCCTGACTGCTCTTGCGAAGCTACCAAGGGGGTGAGCAGGGGTTATTTCAGTAGTGTATCCCTTTTATCCTGACTCGGAAGAAGGGTCCCTACTTGGACAGGGTAACAACCTGCCAACTAGAAACCCCTATTTCTAACACCCCCCTTTTGTGAGTAAGTTTTGCTTGCTGTCACTTTGTACTTATCAGTAAACTTTGTCTGCCCTCTTTTGTTACTCCCTTTTCTATTGTGCAGTGCTCCCCTGTTTATGTCAAAGTTTAATCTGTTCATGAGATTGAAAAATCTATTCCTCCATATATGCATACCAATTACATGACCTAAGTAAAATTAGGCATCAACAAAACCAATAGGTAACTATTTTTAAAGAAGCAATGTCATTCACATTTTCATGACATTCAAAAGGTACAACCAGCACTTGCCTGATGCAGGCTGCAATCTCTTAAGCTGTTTACTAAAGGTCCCTCAGGTTAGACACAAGCACTTTTGGTAGCAGGCTGCAGTTCCTCAAGCCCTTACTAGAGGTTCCATAGACATCACTTACCCATTTTTAATATAAATGCCAAGTCTGGGCAGGTGTAAGGTATATGTACTGCAAAGTTGGAGAGAGGTTTAGTTATGGTAAGTTAGGAATGGCCGGGAAATATAAGTATGAAAGGTACTTATGTGTGATAGTTATGGTAGGTAGGTATATTTTAAGGAAATATGTATATTAGAAATGGTAAATAAACAGGTATGGTAGGTTGGTGTGGTAAATACTGTAGGTAGGTATGTTTATTAGGTATGGTAGGTAGGTTTGGTATTTATGAAAAGTATGGTAGATAAAGTAGACTAAGTATAGCAAGTGAGTATTGTATGGTAGGTAGGTATGGTAGGTGTGGTAGATAGGTATACATGGTAGAGATAGGTATACATGGTAGGCATGTTAGATGGGCTAGGTATGAGAGTTTAGGCATGGTAGGTAGTTAGGTATGATAACTTTGGCATGGTAGGTACAAAAAGTAGATAGGTTTGGTACATATGGTTTTAAGGTGTGTGTGACAAATTATGTATGGTAGGTGAGTACGGCAGGTTGGTATGGTAAATTAGGTAAAACAGGTTAGGAATGGGTAATAGATTTAGTGTGATAGGTTAGGTATGGTTGGTACATATGGAATGTGTTGCAGGTGAGTTATGGTTAGGTAAAGTACGGTAGACATTGTAGATATGGTAGGTATGTATTGTAGGCAGGCATGATCAATTACATATGTAGGTAGGCAAGACAAGTCGGTACTGTAAATTAGATGTGGGCGGTAGATTAGGTATCATGGGTTAAGTATGGCAGGCAGATATAGTAGATATGGAATTATATGGTACAATCTATGGTACATTAGTTATGGTAGGTAAAGTAGGTTAAGTATGGTAGGAATGGTAGTTAGGTACAGTGGGTACAATATGGTAAGTCGGTAGGTTTGCATGGTAGTTATGGTAGGTGTGTATGTTGTGTTAAATATAACAGTTACTTATAGCAGTAATTAGCTATGGTAAGTAAATAGATATGGTACATAGGTTTAGTAAGTGTGATAGGTTAGGTACGGAAGGCAGATTAGGCATGAGAGGTTAGGTATGGTAATGGGGCACGGAAAGTGTAATAGAAATAAATATGGTCACATCAAGTATGAAAGGTATGGTAGGAAGTATAGGTATGGAAGGTAGGTATGATACATTGTGTGTGGTTGGTAGGTATAGTAAGTTAGATAGGTCAGGTATGGTAAGAAATAAGGGGCCTTATTTATGAAGGCCTGCGTCATTCTTGCGCCGCCGTTGGGTGACTTTTAGTGACGCAGCGGCGGCATAAATAATGTGCCATGTTGTGCCATATTTACGAAGTGACGCATCTAGGAAGATGCGTCACTTCGTAAACTCCTGCGCTACATTACACCTGCATCAGGTATAATGTATGCAGGGTGGGCGTTTTCCTGCAAGAAAGGGTCGTAGGAGTGGTGCAGTGAAATCTATAAGATTCCAAAGCGCCACTTCTAGGACGCCAAAGCGTCAAAACCTTATGCCTACCTCATGGCAGGCATAAGGGTGACACAGGCCCTTTCACATGGGGCTTGCCCATTGTGAAAAGAACATTGCTGGAGTTGCATCACGCTTCTGACACAACTCTAGCAATGCGCCACTTTTGCGCCAACAGATACATCAGTAATACTGACTTATCTGTAACTCCTTGCGACATGATGCGCCGTACTTTAAATATGGCGCATCCTAGGTGTCGCAAAGAGGGCACACTGAGAAGTGTTGCATCGCTGCTTTCACGCAGCAATGCGCCACTTCTCATAATTGAGGCCCAACATTTTTGTCTGCTAATTAAATTTATGGAGAATTAAAGCATTTTCTAGACTTCTTGCTTACAAATAGTAGCATTGATAATCACTAACACATACTGTTATACTTTTGCCAAAGGGACCATATTTTTGTTACATCTTTATTTATGTGCACATGCTTATTTAATTAATAAAAGATCCAACATGATATCATACCATCAAAGTAAAACAAATGAATGTCTAAGAGCGAATAGTCAGTAGCACTATGCCCTTTTTAGGACAGGCTTAGGCATCCAAACATAAAGAACCAAAGCAATAAATCAGCCATTAGAATTTGTGCCAGCAAAGTTAATAGATCAAAGTACACACAATGGGTCAAGTTGCATCTGCAGTTTAACAAAAGGCCCACCTCAAAATGTCAAGTCCTTGACGGACAGCTCATCCAAGCAGTGAAAAGGTAGGAAAAACATATTAAAGCTGATATTTGAATATGGCTGACCCAAAGTCCACTCCCTGGCTATACTTCTTGATATCTTTATATTTATTTTTGATTTATTGAGACAAGAGCTCTTGTAACAGACAGTCAAAGCGGTTTCTAGTGAGATTTAACAACATCATATACAATGCTGCATATTTTCAGTATGACTCCTTAAATAGAATAAGAAAAACAATAAATGCTTGGCAACTGCATTTGTAGGAAAGTTGATACCTGTGTCTGATAGCAAATGTTGGTGAACCAACAACAATTGACTGTCACATTGTAGTATTGTTCAACAGTCGCAGAGGATTTACCTGCCTAGTAGACAGTAAAATGTCTTATTTTATATCTTGACCTTTTGATTCCTCTTATCTGAAAAAGAATTCCCTTTACAACAACATTACATTTTTTTAAAAAGACGAGCATAAGTTTGTTTGCAACAGATAACAGAACAGCTGAACACTATTCCACTTTCATCATAAACAATTCAATTCCCAGGGTATGCTCTACTCCCACACATTCATTAAATCGTATTTTTAATCTTGGAAATCAAGGTTCCCCGCTAAAGAATATTCCCGTAGTAGCACACATAGCTACACAGCTAATATGAGATTATTAACCACACTTGTTTGTATAGAAACTATTCATCATTTGGGATTCAAAATATTGCAATAAAACCGTGCAACATCATTTGAGATTATTATTTTGGATCTAAAACGCTGATCGTGAAACCTTATGAGAACTAGGAAGCAGACAAAGTGCAATTAATTTACTGAAAAATGCATGCTCATTCTCATTTAGGTTTCTTAGCAACAACAGCTCCAAAGCTTGTCTTAATAAAATTGACAGCCAATATATAAAATTAAAACTTTGGTTTCAGGGGAAGGTAAGTTCTTTAGTGTGTTTGCCAAAAATTACTTGTTCAAATGTTTGCATTCCTACACCAAATAATGTGACAGATATAGCTTCATTTATTGCAGACCATATATTATATTGATTTTATTCTATAATAAATTTTAAAAATGAATCCACTGCCTGTTTCACTTGATAAGGCCAATAGGTATTGCATACGTGATACGGCACCACTAGGCCACAGGTGGCCACCGACAATTGGACTGTTAAATATGTTATATGTATGTTGTAGTCTTTGAAACGCTACATAGAGGGTGTCAGGCACATAAGTCACAGAACAAAATAGAAACCATTACATAATTTTCACATTGTGTTGTAGTTGTAACTCGTGATTGGTGATGGGTGACATCTATCTTGCTGGGACTAAGGTCGACATTAGTAGATATATTCAAAGATCTGGGGACAGATTTATCAATCTTTCATGCAACGCAACACAGCAAAAACACTTGCTGCACTGCGCTGCATGAAGGGGAAAGGGCAATATACCATATATGGTGCATTTGTGCTCTCTGCCTGCACTGGCGCACAATCTGCTGCCTAGCACAAATGCAGGCACCCTTACGCCTTGGTTCAATGGTGCCTGAGTTGCAGGCAGCATTGATTTTAAGCAAATATATCTATCTATCTATATTATCTACTGGCGGTCGCCAGTAGATAGTTATAGTTAGGACCTATTTTCCATAGGAAATCCGCAACATTCTATTTGAAATAACTGTTGCGTCGGTTGACGAATCTACGCGAAATTTTCAAACTTTATGGCCCGCTCCGGTCCGCTCCTACCCTGAAAGTTTCGGGGTGATTCGTCAAGCGGGGGCCGAGAAAAAAGGGGGGTCCTAAAACGTGTTTTCCCCATTCATTTTCCCATAGGAAACTTTAGCCACGGCTACAGCCCGAACTGCTGAACGGAATTACACAAAATTTGGCAAAGAGGTAGTTCTTGGTTCAGAAAGAACCCTTTTTGTTAAATGGTGTAAATCCGTTCAGTAGTTGCGGAGAAATTAAAAAAATAAGAGTCAAAAAATCAATTTCCCATAGGAAACTTTATGCAAGGCTACAGCCCGAACTGCTGAACGGAATTACACCAAATTTGGCAAAGAGGTAGTTCTTGGTTCAGAAAAAACCTTTTTGTTAAATGGTGTAAATCCGTTCAGTAGTTGCTGAGAAAATCAAAAGTAAAAACACATATATATCTGGGCGGAGCCTAACCACACATGTCATCGTGAGATCTGATTGGCTGTCAGCACTTCATCCTGGAATTGCTGGCAGCCATCTTGGGACCAATATAAATGATAGTACCCCATTGAAATGCATTGTAGTGAATCGAAGATTTTGAGGGTTACCAAAAGGAGAACTATAAAGGGTGATAACAGACTTTAGTTACATTAGAATTCATTTGTTGATGGTACCATACTAATTTCAGGAATTGTGGTGTGTCCTGTGAAAAACCTTCTGCTGGGATATCATGAATCATGTTTGAGAGAAAACTATTTTCACATGCTTGTCCCATACAGTTTTGGAAGGTGCTCCAGAAGCTAAAATGAGAGCATATTTTCTGTAAATTCACATTATCTTTCTCAGTCATGTGAGAATGAAGTCTGACATTCTCAGTAAAACATGTACATCCAACAATGGCAGAGACTGTCAGTTGATTCCTTTGTGTTCTACTGCAGCTTCCCAGAGTGTTCTAAAGAACAACTAGAGTGCTAACAGCCTTACTTATGACAAAAGTATGGCACACCTGAAGCCGTCTTGATTGGAATAAACTGGTAACACTTAAAACATTTAATTTAAAAAGGAACAAAATGATGGGGTTCATTTTGTCATAGAAATTATGGTTAGTGCTGTAGAAAGAAAAATTAGGACGTTTCAAGTGTGATCTCAAATATCTTCCTGTTATATTTCAACAGGAGCAGCCTGTCAGTTGATGCCTTTGTGTTCTACTGCAGCTTCCCAGAGTGTTCTAAAGAACAACTAGAGCGCTAACAGTCTTACTTATGACAAAAGTATGGCACACCTGAAGCCATCTTGATTGGAATAAACTGGTAACACTTAAAACATTTAATTTAAAAAGGAACAAAATGAGGGGGTTCATTTTGCCATAGAAATTATGGTTAGTGCTGTAGAAAGAAAAATTAGGACATGTTTTAAGTGAGATCTCAAATATCTTCCTGTTATATTTCAACAGGAGCAATCTGTCAGTTGATGCCTTTGTGTTCTACTGCAGCTTCCCAGAGTGTTCTAAAGAACAACTAGAGTGCTAACAGCCTTACTTATGACAAAAGTATGGCACACCTGAAGCCATCTTGATTGGAATAAACTGGTAACACTTAAAACATTTAATTTAAAAAGGAATAAAATGAGGGGGTTCATTTTGCCATAGAAATTATGGTTAGTGCTGCAAAAAGAAAATTTAGGGCATGTTTTAAGTGAGATCTCAAATCCTCTTCTATTTCATTAGAAAATTCTGACATGCAGACTGAAACAATCACTTTCAATACCAGCAGTACACTTCCAGTTAACTCCTTGGTGAGCAGTAGCTTTACTACAGTGATCTAATGAACAACTAGAGTGCTAACATTCTGAATTTATGGCAAATGTGTGACACATCTGAATGCCTTCTTGATGGAATCAAAGTAAAAACTGAAAGCATTTCCTACTGAGGAGACTGTAGTAAATGAGGAAATTAGGAAACTTCATAACAAATAAGTCTCCCAAGATGGCCACCAGAGAAAAAAGAGCCCAAATGTAGCACAAATATCACCCAGAGGTAGCCCACGTATAGCCCAATGACAGAAGTGTGCAAAACACTTTTTATTTTTTGTTTTTTTGCAGTTTTATATAGTGCAGACTGGTCAGGTATTGGAGTGCTTTACATGAGCATTGGTTACATCACACAAGGACAAATTCATGTTGGTTGACCCCTACACTACCCAAACACCACTGCACTACCCTAAACCCTAAAACCCTACCCCCAGCACGACCCCCTTCACTACCCAAACACAACTGCACTACCCTAAACTCAAAAACACTACCCCCAGCACGACCCCCTACACTACCCAAACACCACTGCACTACCCTAAACCCTAAATCTACCCCCTACACTACACAAATACCACTGCACTACCCTACATCCTAAAACACTAGAACCCAGCACGACCCCCTACAGTACACAAACACCACTGCACTACCCTAAACCCTAAAACACTACCCCCTACACTACACAAACACCATTGCACTACCCTAAACCCTAAAACACTACCCCCAGCATGACCCCCTACACTACACAAACACCACTGCACTACCCTAAACCCTAAAACACTGCCCCAGCATGACCCCCTACACTACCCAAACACCACTGCACTACCCTAAACCCTAAAACACTACCCCCAGCACAACTCCCTACACTACACAAACACCACTGGAGTACCCTAAACCCTAAAACACTACCCCCAGCACGACTCCCTACACTACCTAAACACCACTGCACTACACTAAACCCTAAATCTACCCCCAGCATGACCTCCCACACTACACAAACACCACTTCACTACCCTAAACCCTAAAACACTACCCCCAGCACGACCCCCTACACTACCCAAACACCACTGCACTACCCTAAACCCTAAAACACGACCCCGTACACTACAAAAACACAACTGCACTACCCTAAACCCTAAAACACTACCCACAGCATGACCCCCTACACTACACAAACACCACTGCACTACCCTAAACCCTAAACCCTAAAACACAACCCCCAGCATGACCCCCTACACTACACAAACACCACTGCACTACCCTAAACCCCCTACACTATACAAACACCACTGCATTACTCTAAACCCTAAAACACTACCCCAGCACAACCCCCTCACAACACAAACACCACTGCACTACCCTAAACCCTAAATCGACCCCCAGCACGACCCCCTACACTACCCAAACACCACTGCCATACCCTAAACCCTATAACACTACCCCCAGCATGAACCCCTACACTACCCAAACACCACTGCACTACCCTAAACCTTAAAACACTACCCCCAGCACTACCCCTACACTACACAAACACCACTGCACTACCCTAAACCCTAAAACACTACCCCAGCACTACCCCCTACACTACCCAAACACCACTGCACTAACATAAACCCTAAAACACTACCCCAGCACAACCCCCTACACTACACAAACACCACTGCACTACCCTAAACCCTAAAACACTACCCCCAGCACGACTCCCTACACTACCCAAACACCACTGCACTACCCTAAACCCTAAATCTACCCCCAGCACGACCCCCTACACTACCCAAACACCACTGCACTACCCTAAACCATAAAACACTACCCAAAGCATGACCCCCTACACTACACAAACACCACTGCACTACCCTAAACCCTAAAACACTACCACCAGCATGACCCCCTACACTACTCAAACACCACTGCACTACCCTAAACCCTAAAACACTAACCCAGCACGACCCCCTACACTACCCATACACCACTGCACTACCCTAAAGCCTAAAACACTACCCCCAGCACGACCCCCTACTCTACTGCACTACCCTAAACCCTAAAACACTACCCCCAGCACGACCCCCTACACTACCCAAACACCACTGCACTACCCTAAACCCTAAAACACTACCCCCAGCATGACCCCTACGCCACCCAAACACCACTG